>VDFB02075321.1:72601273-72844156 GCA_007258455.2 Sequoia sempervirens
TGCTCTTTATGGATTCATGCCCATTACAACTTCATCTTCCTTATATTTTCATTACAACCTCATGCCCATTGCAACCTACTTCATGTCACAAATTCATGCTCTTTACAAATTCATGACCATAATGGCTTCATACCCATTAAAACTCCATGTTGATTATAGAGGCTCCTTTACAATCATCTATATCACTATTTGTGAAAGCTCCTTTGTAGCCACACGACTTTTTGTTAGTATTATTAACTGGTTGTTCTTCATGACTATTTTAAATGCTTGCCAAATTCTAGACCCATAGAGTTTTTTTACTTGAATATATCAAGATGGAGCATTCACTACAAGGATACCATGAAAAATCATCCATATCTATATCCTTAATGAGCATTTTTTATTTACTTGAACATATTAATTACTTGTTTACTTTAACATAAATGATTCTTAACAGTTCACATGCAAGTCAAATTGGAAGAAAAATGTAAGGGTGGAAAGTGAATACCTTATACTTTCCCCATTCATTTTGCTCATTTTCACTTATTTATCCCAAATGTAATGACTAGTGTACAAGTGACATGTTTCTATGTAAAAGTTGACAATTAACCAAAGCATGATTGAACTTGACTCCACACATCTCAAGGATCTAGATATGATATACAAACTCCACTTTCTCTAACTTATGACTAATTTATAGATATAATTTTAACCTCCAAGATTTTAAATTTAAATTTGATAATGGGCCCAAGTCAACCCCTTTTACTAGTTTTTACTTGTCAACATGAGTGCAAAACATGCGATTTGCATGCTAGGGTGTTGTTTAAAAGGATAAACTAAAATTCATCTACGAAATCAATTTGAATTATATGAATTCATCACTTTTAGCCTTCATCACATCATTAGGTCATCAACTGACATCATCATCTATATCATTAGTGACATATTTGACACATTGCATGACTACTCGACTTGCCTTCAAACTTTTCAAATTGTTAAATCAATTTGAGAGCTTTGACCAAGACAAAACTCCTTACACATCAAACTCCAACACTATCTATCTGCACCACCATCTTCACTTAGTAGATGCGGGTAAGTTTCTAAAAGTCAATAGTCCCCATATCAAACCCATAACATAGGGTCATTTTTGTAGATTCAAGATTGAAGTTACACATGCAAAAATCAATTATGTAGCTATGGAATTGAACCAAAGTAGAGAGCGAATTATGCAATAATTTGTTAGAGTCTCAATCACAAATCCAATAACCAAACATTAAATTAAATCATTGAAATACCCTATCATCATAATACAAATAAATACATAGACCCTCTTTACTAATCTCAAAAAAATATTTATATAATATTAATATCTCAATTCATTAATTCTAAAATAATGAGATTATATACCCTTACTCTAACATGGATATGGATAGTGCTTTCCATTACAATTGGATTCCTTTAGATCCAAGCTTCCACACTAAAATATTTTATGATTTATATTTATTTACTCTAAACATGGTTATGGATAGTGCTTTCCATTGCAATTAAGATTCCTTTGGATCCAAGCTTACACACTAAGATATTTCATGATTCCCTCTAAGCATTAATTTATCCTCTACTTGGGATCTACAGACAAAAGTTCTACGTTAACTTATGTAGTGCTCCACCTTCAATCTTTATAAATAATAAACATTAAACTATTAAAAGCCATTGGTCAAAACCTTATAAATCCTCTTCTTAGTGATGAATTCTATTCCATTAGTCACGTCCCTATAAAAGTGGATACAACTATTTTAATGATATTTATATTATAAATGATTATCAAACTGCACTCTATCCTTTTCAATGTCATCCAATTTCCAAAACAACATTGTAAAGTAATTAACATGATTTGGAATAAAGAGGGTCCTCCCTTTGTTATTTGATTTGTCACCTTTTCAATGTAGAATATACAATCTCGTAAAAAGGCTTGGAACATACTTACATGGGATATGGTTGTCCCATGCAAAGGTATATGTATCTTCTTTTCTAGGTTATTGTTGCTTTGCATCGAAGTATCCCATTAAATTGCCAAAGCTATGATATTCTACTATTTGAATAAAGTAGGATTTGGCTTCCTCCCCTCCCCCATTTTGTAAGAAATGCGATCTTTGGTTTAAGATTATCATAAATATATATGCCAAATCCATGTATTATATTATAAGTGAAAATTTGTATATTTGATGCTGATGATGGTTGGGGTCCTCCTCCTAACATCACTCCAGACCCCGTTGATGTATGGGGGAAAAATTTGGATGACAAAGACCCTCTTGGCTTTGCTGGCACTGCTCTGGCCGTTTAATGGCCTTTTTTATCTTTGTAATTTTGGACTTCTAGGCTTAGCCCACGTGATCTATTAATTTTCTGGGCGTTGCCCATGTGACTCTTGGGGTGTGCCTTTCTACCACCCACCCTTTTTTTTGTGAATATGTATCTTTATATTTGAATTAATATAGATAGCTGCCTATTCATCAAAAATTTTTTTTTTGTATATTTTATATTTTGTATTTGTTTTATGTTTTGTTGATAAATATGTTATTTTAATATTTATGTTGATTTTTTTTTTTCAAAGGTGCAATGCACCCATAATATTAGGGGTAGACGCTTTTTTTTGACCGGAGCTATGAACCGGATACAACAAACCACAAGAAACAACCAAACCCGCGAGCACAAAGGCCCAGCGAAGGCACAAGGCCTGCGAGCACTTTGGCCCAGCGAGGGTTTGAACCCTGGTGGTCGTCACTACAACCAAGCGACTTGACCACCGAACCACGGCCTTATCGGCGATATTTATGTTGATTAATTAGTGTATAAATTTATCAAATTTATTATTATTATTATTATTTTAATTAATTTAGTTCTTATATCTTAGATTTAGCTTAGATTTTATCTTTTTTGTTATTTTAGTTAAAATTATTATCACGATTCTATGTTTTGGGCTTAATTGTTGACACTATCCTATTTGCCTTGATCAAAGCTTTAGGATAAGATCAATGTTGATGTTGTAGATAACTAGTTAGATCAGATAGATTCTTACTTTTACATGACTTAATTCTTTGCTAAACAAGATTGATCTTTTGAAAGTTTCTTCACTTATAAAAAAGTGGTGACAAGTCCATGCACTTTGGGATGAGGAAGAAGCATAATGAATGCTCATCAATTAGGAGCATACACCAATTAGAAATGTAATCATAAACTTAGATAAAATATATAATTCAAAGGCCAAAATTACACTAGCAATTATGTACAACTATGTTGTAGGGATTAATAACACATGTACCAAAGGAGACATCCTACATTTGAAGTTGTAATAAAAAAATAGTTTAATGGCATTGTTGGTTCCCAAAATTGCAACCCCCAATTCTAAGGGATGATTCATAAAACCTATATCTAGGGATCAAGTCAACCTAGAAAATGAGAGAAACCTATGATAAAATTGAGGATAATTATAAGTCAATTTGATAAGAGAAAATTCAACTCTTCTACACTTCAAGCTCTGAAAATCATAGAAGGGTGGTCCTTCAAGGATATGAGAGAATTATACAAAGCTTTATAAGAATTTGTTGTAAAATGAAGCTAAACCTTATAGCATAGTCCTAGATCCAAAATTTGTCACTAAACTAAATTGTGCTAACCTCATAAAATTTATGACTCTAGTGATCATAAATCAACAAAAAACAATAACTAACAATTATATGGGCAAATGATTTATAATTCAATAGGTATAGTTGTGATCCTTTGTACCTTTAAAAGCTCTATAAATAGATAACTTATATAAACTAACATATTTACATTTAAATAGGAAAAAAGGTTTGTAAGTAGATAAGCATTTGGATTCTCCCTTTTGTACTTTTAAGCACCACAAGGACAAACCACATTAATAACGTACACTTCTTGAATATGGTTGCCATTAAAGTGTTAAATAAAAAACAAACAAGCAATCACCAATGCCTAATCCTATAGCAACAAAGTCAAATAAAAACTAACCAAATCAATAACATAGATAAATCACCATTTTAGAAAGCTCCAATAAACTTGGCTCTATCTTACAAAATTTAACCTTCAAATTCCTTTTTACCCCTAAAAATACAACTCTTTCGTAGTTAGGTGTAAGATGTATAAGGCATCTTGTAAGAAGCATCCTTGAATGAGAAACTACATTGTCATATAATTGGGGGAATTTGTGCCACATTAAGGGGAATTAAAAACTCAATTTGTATGCCCTTGGTGAGTTGGCATGAGTCTCAACCATGGTTTTAGAAATAATTATTGGTTTCCGGTTTAGTAATTGCCTATTTAAATAATGCTTAGGATAGTATTTTATTATTAATTTTGGATATAGGGAAATGCTTCTAGGATGTTTCTCAATTTTATCTATGATTACTACTTATTATAAAATTAGTGTTGTTGATCATTTCATTATATTTGGAAGCACATTTTGATGTTAATATAGTGAGATCTCTAATTCAATGACTACATTTTTTTTTACCTTAAAGACTTTTCCCAAGTTACACATGGTGTTATGGCTTTGTTCTTTTCTTTGGTGTTGATTTCTCCGTATTATTTTATTGTCATATTTAATCTATGTCAAATTCAAATCAAAAATTTAAACTACTAAATTACTCCTATTAAACGAGATTTATCGATACTTTTTCAATATATAAGAACTAACCCTAGCTCACTTTGACACAAAATGATTTCTTTTGACAATCTCATATCTATAACCATTTGAACATTTTATCAAAACATTAATTACCACATTAGCTATTTGTAACAACATCTAAGACATTTGTTGCATACTTATTGGTTATCTTCAATCATATGCAAAATCCATTGACTTAATATCCTAGGAGTTTGAGCAAGGGGAAACATATTCCCTATCATTGACAAACTTCTAACCACACACAACCAAGCTTTTATATAGAGAAGATACAATCATCAAGGGGGAATTAGAAGAAGCATCTCTACGATTCATAAAAAATAGATTTATGCGTCCAAATTAAATCTAGACACACATTGGCTAGATTTGTAGGTGTACGAGCAATCCTATAGTTGCAAACATGACCTTCACATTCAAACAATAGACTTTAGATTTTGGGGCATTCGTCTAATTATTCTTAATTTTTCTACATATTAACAAATCACTTTTAGACATTTATCACAACATATTTACGTCAAATTGCTAATTAAGTACCTTTATTTCAATTATTTAATTTCTACATTTATTTCAACTTAATACTTCAAATAGTTATTGTCTTAGGTATTTTAAATTCTAAAATAATTATCTATTTATTGGTCTTTAATTATTTTATCCTAAGGTTTTATTTTTGAAAGAGGTTTTTTTCTCCCTTTTAACAAGAAATGTGTATATTAAAGAGCCCTTTATTCCAACCATCTTATACTATCTCATTAGTGAGTCCTTCTAATAATATATTATATTCTCTATTAAATAAAATATTTATTAAAATTATAATAATTATCATACTAATTTTTTGAACAATTAAAATTATTGTAAAAAAATCAGATGATTTTGACAAGCTATATTTTAACTTAAAAATGACTTCTAATTTAAATACACACTTATTTATCATATTATGATTTATATATATATATTAAAATCTAATTATTTTAATTTTAATTTTTAAAATTATTTCAATAAAAAAGAACCTTTTCTTGGATATTGTTTTATGGGTAGAATATCCTCGTAAGAAAGCTTTTTCAATGTCCCTCTCAACTTGTGCTCTAAGGCATTCGGATTTAAGGCCTTTTTGTATCTTGATTGAAAATAACATGTGAATTTCCCTCTTTTATCTTTTCAAAAATAACTCAGAAAGAGAAATGGGAAGCGTGTGATATGACCTTGGAACAATTAATGGTAACCCACATGGCCCATGTTGAAGTGCCTTAGGAGGACTTCATAAAAAAAATATGTATTAATATAAAAAATTTGTTCGTCCTTTTTTGTTTAAATAATGATATTTTTGGGATGAATTAGAAAATCTTGATTTATTTTTTAGAGGGATTATTTGTAGTAAGGGGTAGCGCTCGAGATCATTATTATCAGATAAGGTGGTTATAAGGCATTTGTTGTTCATTGTTTGAATAGT
Source organism: Sequoia sempervirens (assembly GCA_007258455.2). Classification (NCBI taxonomy): domain Eukaryota; kingdom Viridiplantae; phylum Streptophyta; class Pinopsida; order Cupressales; family Cupressaceae; genus Sequoia; species Sequoia sempervirens. Next base: position 72,607,399 of record VDFB02075321.1, read on the forward strand.
AGTGTGATGAAGTTTTGTGGTGGAGGTGGAGGTGGAGGTGGAGGTGGGGGTGAAGGTATGGGTGGGGCCCATCATTACTTGGTGATAGATATGTGGATGAGAGGCAATGAAACATTGAATTGGTATGTGGGAGATTGAATATTTTGTGCAAGTGGGAACGATGGGGATGGGGATGGGGATGGGGATATTGTCTGATTAGGGGTTATAGGAAAAAGCAAAAGGATATGGTTTGATTTTTTTGTCTTTTTAAATATAAATAGGTAATTCCAATCTTTGATAATGGTTGATGAGAATTTGGGAGGTTGTGAAGGACATTGACGGTTCTCTTAGTGTGGGTATTCAATCAACTCTAATGCAACTACTTAATCCCAAAGAGTTGATTGTAAGGAGGCATACTTTCAATTGAACTGAAGCTTTGAGTTGTGCATTTATGTTGTCTAAAGTGACCAATATGAATTTTATCCATGATGATATTGGTAGTGTGGGAAGTCATGTTGAGGCCTTATTCAATTGTTAACTTGGACATTTTCATGGGTTAGTTGATAATGTTTGTTGATTGCATCAGTTGATTGTTGAGTTGGTCAAGGGTCTAAATGTAAATATTTTGGAGGAGTCATGTTTCAATGTGCATGTGTGCTATTGTGATGACAATTTAGACCCCATGGAAGAATTGATATCTCCTTTGATTAGGGGGGTTGGTGGTAAGAATTGTTGGTGTGCTTGGGTACTGCGAGGATTTGTAATATGTCTCTTGTGTCTAGTTGCTTTACTTTTCTCAAGTTGGATATATAAGGTCTATTTTTTTTATTCTTCTGCATATCTCATGGACTATTAAAGAGTAGATATACAAAACTAATAAAAAATTAAAACACAACTAATATACATTTGAAAAAATTAAAAAAACTTTAAAATAACTATTAAGTAAATGAAATAAAATAGAATATTTTTCAAGTAAATAAGCTAACTATAATATAAGTCTTAAGTAAATAAAACAACTCTTAAATGAAAAAAAATATTGTTGAATATCCCACAAAAGTAAAATTAGAATACCTATTTATAGAAAAATCATGTAAAAGATAGATATCATTATAGAAAATAATATGTAAAAGATACTAAGACATCATTTTTGAGGCACCTTTTTAGCTTTAATATATATGCTTTTCAAAATGATGCCCGAGAATGACATCTCTCATGTCTTTTACATAGTTTTCTCTAAAGAAGTATGACACGGGAGAGGACTCAATATTGAGTATGTTCTATAGTTGTGATAGCATTTGTTAAATTTAATGCCCAATATTTTTCTTAGTATAGCACTAGTAGTTGTGATTTAAAGTTATTAGTGTTGATCACAAGTACTCATAATAAATCATGTGATACCATTAAAACTTGACTTAATACACAACTATGAATCTACTATTTTGGGGGATTTTTTTAGACACCTCAACAAAAGCATGTTGATGTGACATCACATTTGATGATGTGAACCTGAAACCTTAGTTATAAGTTGGGGCCCTGCCAAGTTTTTTTTTTTTTTTAATAAGTGATTTGAAATCTTCTCATATGATTTTGAGAGGCACAAAATTAAGATGCTAAAAAATAAGTGATTTGAAATCACCAGATATGATTTTGAGAGACAAAACTAAGATACTCAACTATTGAATCATCTCTTAATTATTTACAAATTATAGATTTCAATACTTTAAATATCTCATACATTTATATTCTATATAATTAATTTATATTATCATTTTAATATTATTTTTTATTTATATAATTAATTTATATCATCATATTAATAATATTTTTATTATAAATAATTAAATAATAATTTATATTTCAATGAATGATTATGATGATGATTATTTTAATATTTAAAAAATTAAATTAGTCTAAAAGTGTGGACAATAGCACGTGCTTTTTAACTTTAAATATTATAATCTGTACTATTTGCTAATACCAATTTTCATGGTTTTTGGAGCCTTCACAATTGAAGCGATTTTGAAATCTTTGGAATCTCGCCATTTAAAGTGCCTAGGAAATAACAGATAAATTAGAAATAGGTCAAGATTATAAAACATAAAAATGAAATTTAAAATGGAACAAAAGTAAAGAGATTATTTTTTAACATATATAACACTTTTTGATGAAATTTAGATTTAAAATAAAATCATTTTGTCTTGTTTTGAATTGAAGTTGAAAAATTAAAAATATTTTATTAAAATAATCAAATTTAAATATGAAAAAAATACATAAAGACTCTTGAATCAACATTAAGTCAAAATACATAAAATAATAAATACATATCGGTCAAATCAAATTTTTAGATTCCATATACAAATTAGATAGTCTTAGGAAAATATTCACTATCTAGTTAGGCAGTAATTTTTTATTATTTATTAATAAAGTAGTTGTCATTTTCATTGTTGTAGGTAGTTTTCTTGTCTCTTTTTTAATGATGATTTTATATTGGAGGGAGTCCATCTCAACTTATTCTTCAAACACGTCAACGTGCATAAGTAGAAAATGTGAAATAAGTTTTCATTAATGATAGAAAAGTTATATTATTAATAGCTGTATGGGTTGTTGGTAGATTATGGTTAATATGTCGGTTGTATATGGTGGGGGTTATTTTCAACGTTAAGTATTACTATGTTGATTACAATGTATTAACTTTTTAAATTTGTTTTTTTCTATAATAAATTAGGGTTTCATGACATCCTTAGAAATTTATTAAATTATTTATAATGAATGAATTCATTTAATTAAAATTAGGTTACTTGTAAGCCTTAGTAGTACATTACAAGGAGCTATCGATGGATAGAACGTAATTTGTCAATAGAATTGAGTGATGGGATAGGGTTTAATGGTAAGTCTATATCATATACTATACTAATATAAATATTTGAAATATATTTATTTTAACTTGAAATTATTTTATTTATTTTTATATAATTTTTAATTTTATTGTGTTGAGAAGTGTTATATAGTAATATTAAGAGAAGAATGGAAGAATGTTACTATCTACATAAAAATAAAACATAGTAGATATATATTTAAAAAATAAATTATAAAATAATTATATTTAATAAATAGTAATAATTAAGAAGGGAAAATGGCACGCAAAAAAATTGAAAAAGAAAAAAATTTGGTGGCAATTAATCCCTCTTGGATTGCACTATGATTGGGAAATTCATTAACAAACACTTCTGAGAGTTGAATTGGTCTATGGAAAACTAGCACCACAACAATGTTTATTCCTCTTGAAGGGTTTCTTTGTGGCCATTTTTTATTTGAATTCTACTCATGAGGAGGCTATCAATAGTGGCATTTGGTATGCAAAGGATATTCCCCTTTACCTCCAAAGATGTTGTCCTAACTTCAATATGAATTTATACATCCCGTACGTGTAGTACCCCTCCATTTTGCTAATGTTTTCTGTTTGCATGTTTTCACGTTGATAGACCTTGGTACTTTGTTTTGGTGTATTGATCGTTGACTTTAAAGCGAAAGTGGATTTATTTTGTGATATGATGATACATTGTATGGTGATAATTATTTTTGACATGCTTTATGTTAGCATAGATGTTTACTTCTGATGTTATTGCTATCTATATGCTTATGGGAGATTAATTGTTATTTATTTTGTCAGTTTGATGTGATGTGTATTGGTGTGGAGAACGGAGTTGCATCACTCGCTCGTGAGTGCCCTGTGATTTCCGTGATTTTCTCTGCACGGTGTGTTTGAAACATGGATTATATATATATGTATGTTATTTGTTTGATTGCAGGATTACAGGTACATGACACCGACTCCACCTGGTTTCTCAGGTCTGAGTGTGTCAAGACTCAACGGAAATGTTGATTGGGAGGTAGTAACAAGGTTTTTCCTAGTCTAGTCTTACACCCAGTCACAGTATGTCGTCAGTTTAGGTTTGGTGTTTTTGGTTGTCTTGTTTGGTCTGTTTTGATTATTTGCCATATAAAGTTTATTTTGTGAATTTAGTGTTAGATTACTGTTCTTTAATTTGGTGCTTATTTAAATTAATTTTAAATAAAGTAATTAAAAGCTTCATATTTTATTTAATTAATTAAATTAGTTTATTGGTAAAATAATTTAGTCATTGTGATTAAAATTATTTTATTAAATGAATGAATGAATTGATTAAAGTTATCTCTTATTCAAGGAATAGAGTAAATATAAATTTAAATGTTTTGTGAGAAATGAAATTTTAAATAAGAATTAAAATAAAAAGGAAATTGAATTTTGAATTTTGAATTCTTTAATTCTTTAAATAAAATAAATTCTTGTTAATAGTGGGAAGAAATATCCATGAGTGGTTAATAGATATTTTCTTGAAAATTGCCATGTGTGTTAGTTAAATTTATGGAAAAATTCTTGTTGGGCTTTCTCTCGGAGAAGATACTATGGGATTTGGAGAAAACAAGAAAAACTCTTCACGGGAAATGAAAAGAACAGAGAACTGTTGGAAATATTTTTGGTGAATACTTTTGGGTTTATATTTTTGGAGTACTGGAAGAAGTTTTGGTTTGCTTCTGGTTTAGTATTTGCATTCTTTTGGAAATTGGTGTTCTGGAAGGGTTTTGGAAGATTGCACGCAACAGGAAAACAAAGCTTCTCTTTACAGTCAAGTTTTTCAAGCTACAGGAAATACAGGTATTTCCCTATTTATTTAATTTGTTTTCTTTTGAAAAGATTCCTGTGTAAGAATTAGTTTTGTGCAAGATTTGTAAAATTGTGGATTTAAAAGATTGCCTGAGGAAATAGTTGTGTTGGTGACTCCTATATTTTTCTCGGAAATTTTTGTGAAAAATGATTCTGCAGAAAGATGTTATCTCTCTATTTTATATTTCAAAAACAAGATTTTATAGTGAAATTAGAGAGCAACCCTGTAGATTTTTGTTAAGCAATTGAAAAGTTTCAGAAGAAAACTCTATAGATAAAATTGAGAAATTGGAAACCTCTGTTACAATCTCTGTTAAAAGTTTCCTGTAGAAAATATTTTGAATAATTAGATTGTGAAGGAATTTTTTTTTTAATTTTGGAAATTAAAATAAAAACCCTCTGTGATTGAATTAATTTGTTGAGGGAAAAATTGTGTATACTGCTAAATTTCTCAATTTTCTGATGAAAAACCCTGTTGAAAGTAATTGCTTGATTTAGTATTTTATCTATCATTTAATTATGAATATATATATATATATATATATACATATATATATATTTACATATACATATATATACATTCATATATAAATTGGATTGTGAAAATTTTATATTCAATACATGAATATTTTTGAAGTCGCCGTATAGGCGAGATAAGGGTTTGGAAATAAAAAAAATGGAATTTAAAAAAATGTTTTCGAATATTAAATTTCCGTAGGGTTATAACCCACATATTTTATTTGTATGTTTGTTAACCCTGCAAATGAATGGGGATAGGGCTGTGGCCGTTCCCATAGCTTCCGCCCCTAACGGAGGCGACGGTGGGAGCAGCCCCAGCGCCAACCCACCACTTAGGCCGACCCCATGTATGGAGCCGGCGCCTGGTAAAACCACCACAGCCCTAAACTTTGGCTATGGCTGTAACTTCATTCTGCCCTAAAATGCATTCGTTGTGTATTACTTTGTTTTCAGTTTGCTTTAATTAAATATGGATTTGACAATATTTAAATGTATAATTTTATTTACATTATGTATATATATATGTGTATATATATATGTATATATGTTTGTATATAAATAATTGTAAGATTTTAACTTATTAAGTTTTAGGGAAATAATTATAGTATTAAAATGAATTTTCTTTTAAATTTAAATGCATGTAAGTTTAAGATTATCTATCTTTAAAGTAGTAATATTGGAAAAGAAAATTTGATATTTATTTTTACGTGAAATTGAGAAAATCCAATTAGACTAATTGTAGCAATTTCTTTTATTATTGTGAAATGAATTGCAAACAAGTTAATTAATTTTCATGCTTTATTGACTAGATTTAGTAAATCCTAAAATTAGATGTTTACTATACCTGATTTGCTTTAAATTGTATTTTCTCTTTTATTGGGCAAATTGGGAATATATTAGATTACAGTCTTCCAGATAAGTTTGTTTAATGTGGGAGTTGTTATTTGATTTAAATACAGTCTTTGAGTTAACTAGGGTAGTGCACTCGGTTTATGTATGATTTTTAGACACCTGGTTCTATGAACAAGATGTGATGACCGTTGTGTTATGTTTGGTATTATATGTTGATTTTTGTGCACTTTTCCTACCTTAATTAATGAATTTAGATTCCTTATGTTATTTTTAGGGGAGTGGCTCTTTGTGAGGGCCGACACACAAAGTGGTGCTAGGGTAACTCATGTAGAGTTAGTAAGTTAGTGAAAACTAAAACAACACATTAGTTAGTTTAAAATATTTAACTAGATTAATAAGCCTCACTTATAGACTCAAGGGCTAGTTCAGTCTTGAGAATAAGTTGAGAAGGCCTGGAATGGAAAATCGGTATCTTGTTATTTTAAAAGATATTCGATTTCGCAACGGTTTGCATGAGGGGTTGGGTTTCGTAAGAGGTTACCAGGGTAACCCAAGTTGAGGGCCGGAACCTAGGAAGAAACACTAGGGTAGCCTATGCAACATTGTGATGACACTCCACCTAAAATAATAGTAACCTTGTGAACTTAGCATGTTTGATTATCCTAATTCTGGAAGCAATGTAACCAATAAGTTAAGTGTGTACTTGTATAGTTTGTCTATGGTTTTACTTGTGTCTAGGGTTTGTAGGTTATGTCTAGGGAACCTTTTTACTATCTCTTAGCACTGGGGGTGGACCTACGGGTACCACATGGTTGGGTGGAACGTGCACCTCACTCCGTTGGGTCCCCAGTTCTTGTTTGTGGCAACGAGTACTTCATGGATGGAGAGCTCGTATGTGGATATATGTACTTTCTTATTTGTATCAGTGGAAACTTTATTTGCATAACACTCCTCGATTGTTAACGAGGTGAACAATTGTAATATGTAATTGTAAACTATTATTTGATCTACCTCATTTGGAAAATGAGTATTGTAATGTTATTTCAAATGCAATGTATAAAAGAATCTTTTATGTACATTATACCTTCATTGATGTAATTTAAATGTTATCCAATGTATGCTTCTAAAGTTTATGTGAATTAAACATATGTAATGCTAAATACTAAAGTCACTTATGGGAATTTTCAAGTAGTGTGTTGTCACGTTACTTAGGGAATTTTTGCAATTAGTTAAGTAAATGATTACACTAAAAAAAAATAAAATTATTACACTTTCGTAGTCAATGCAACATTCTTTAGGTTACAAGACGAGCATTATAGATTGGTATCAGAGCCATGGTTCTAGCACTGGACGCTCTGGGTAATTGTGAGCCCATTAGGTTGACCTAGTCGGTAGTATCATTTTCTGTTAGCCTTGTTTGTTTTGTATCTAAGACTCGTTTTTGTTTTATGTGTAGGATCATGCCTAGGCGTTGTACTACAGGTCATGGTAGAGGTCGAGGTGGAGGCCATGGGCCAATCCCTCAGGTTACTCCCCCTTAGAGCTCCCACGAGAGCGAAAATGCCAAACAATTAGGTCCTCAGTTGGAATAGACAAGTGAGGAACATATTCAGATACAGCCAGAGGTTGAGGGAGCTCAGTTGCGTCCCCTATTAGAAGAGGTACTTGCTAGACTTGGTCTGAAGCAGGAAGTTGATCAGGAGGTGGTTAGGGAACGTGATAGATCTCCTAGGAGGATTGTCAGTACTGCAGAGCAGGATGCCATTGTCGCAGGACATATGAGGGATTTGTTGAGGGCACGTCCCCCTACATTTGATGGCATAGGATGTGGTCTAGAGGCAGAGACCTGGTTATTAGACTTGGGTAGATGTTTTTGCTATGCACCCATACGGTAGCAATACCCGAGTTAGATGCGCTATCATGCACCTAAGAGGTTTTGTCTCTACTTGGTGGCATTTGGAGGAGCAGAAGCTCCATTTAGAGATTGGGTCAGTTTCTTGGGAGATGTTCCTGGAGAGGTTTAGAGCACAGTTCTTATCTCAACATTGGAGGCAATGACGGGCTGATGAGTTTCACGATTTACGTCAGATGGCTCTATCTGTTGAGCAGTATGAACGTAGATTTTATGAACTCAAACAATATGCAGGAATTGGAGATGATGAGGCAATGCTGGTACAACATTTTATCACGGGTTTGAACACCCGCATTAGTGGAGGAGTTAGAGTCTTTGAACCGAAGACCATGGAAGTTGCAGTTAAGAAAGCGCGCATTGTGGAAGAGAATCAGGTTTTAGCATTAGGTGGACATACAGGTGTCTAGATAGGCAGTGCTCCTATAGTAGGTACTAGTCCACGGGGTGGTCAGATGCAGACAGGAGGTTCCTCTAGGAACCAACAGACACCCACCAAGGGTGGACAACAGCAACAACAACGTACCCCTCAAAAGAATAATAATTCACAACCTCAACAAGGTAATAGTCCGCAGTCAGGAAATAACCGCAACTAGTGGCACAATAAGCACAATAGACATGATCGGCTAGCTCAGAGTGCGCAGTCTACTGTCAGTAGAGGTAGCTTTTAGCAATCCAATGCACCTTCAGGTGGCAGAGGATTTTGTAGAGGCACTGTTTGTTATTCATGTGGTCAGCAGGGACACATTGCTAGGTAGTGTCCTATGAGAGGTTCATCAGGATTTGGGCCACGACCTACAGCTTCTGAGCCTACAGTTGGGGATGCAGGCCGATCTCACACAGTTTATGCTGCGGTTAGCAACTGCCAAGCCGATTATCAAAACATAGTGGTCGAGGCTTCAGGTAAGTTACAAGGTGTTAGTGTTATTATTCTTTTTGATTCGGGAGCTAATGATTCCTTTATTTCACCTACCATTGTTGAGTGATGTGATCTTGTGGCGGTAAAGCAAGGCGGTAAGTGGCAGTTAGAATTCACCTCTGGGGTGAAAGTAGCGGTAGAGAACCTTGTACGTAATTGTGAACTTAGAATTGGTACGTTATCTACCTTAGTGGGTCTTCATGTTACACCTTTAGGATCGTATGACATAGTTTTAGGTATGGATTGGTTAGAATCTCATCATGCTGTGATTGACTGTCAATTGAAGACAGTTAGTTGCATTAATGACTTAGGTGCAAAAGTTGAAATCATAGGTGTTCAAAGACCTATCTCTTTGTGAATGATTTCTGCTATGCAATTAAAGAGATGTCTTCGTCAGGGTTGTCAACTGTTTGCGACAACAGTTACTAATTTGGAGGAAGGAGAGAGTCGAGAGATATCTCTTGATGATCATCCTATCCTTAGGGAATTCACTGATGTGTTTCCTAATGTTATACCTAGTATGCCACCGAAACGAGATATTGATTTTAGAGCTGACCTAGTTCCTGGAGCTGAGCCTATATCTCGAGCTCCATATAGAATGACTACTCAGGAATTAGAGGAGCTTTGTATCCAGTTGGAGGAACTTTTAGATAAGGGTTTTATTCGTCCAAGTGTTTCTCCTTGGGGAGCATCGGTTATCTTCGTAAAGAAGAAGGATGGATCACTTAGATTGTGTATTGACTATCGTCAATTGAACAAGGTAACGACAAAGAATCGATATCCTTTGCCTAGAATCAATGATCTTTTCGATTAGATCAAGGGAACTAATGTGTTCTCTAAAATTGATCTAAAATCAGGTTACCATCAATTGCGTATTGCAGAAGCAGACATTCATAAAACTGATTCCGAACTTGTTATGGGCATTACGAATTCACAGTAGTACCGTTTGGGTTAACGAATGCACCATCGGTATTCATGAGTTTGATGAATGGTGTCTTTCGTACATACCTTGACCGTTTTGTTCTTGTGTTTCTCAATGATATTTTGATCTATTCAAGAAATATGAAGGAACATGAAGAGCATCTGAGACAGGTATTGCAGTGCTTAAGGGAAAATCAATTGTATGTAAACCTGAAGAAGTGTGACTTCTTTCAGACTGAGGTGAAATACCTTGGTCATGTTATTTATAGAAAGGGTATTGCTATGGATCCTTCAAAGATTCAAGCTATTGTTGATTGGCCTGTGCCTACTAACGTAGGTGAAGTTTGTAGTTTTATGGGTCTACCTGGATATTATAGACGGTTTGTTCAGGGGTTTTCTAGGATTGGGCACCCCATTACTTCTCTTCAGAGGAAAGGGAAGAAATTTGTCTGGACAGAGCAGTGTCAGTTGGCTTTTTAGACACTTAAAGAAAAGCTGACTAATGCGCCTATATTGATTGTTCCTGATCCTACTAAGGATTTTGTTGTTTGCACTAATGCATCCTTGGAGGGTTTAGGAGGAGTACTGATGCAAGAAGGGCGTGTGATCGCTTATGAGTCTTGCAAACTCAAAGATCATGAACTAAATTATCCCACTCATGATTTAGAGCTTGCCGTAGTTGTGCATTCATTAGTTAGATGGGGGCATTTCTTATTGGGTCACCGCTTTGAACTTCATACTGATCACCGTAGTCTACAATATATTTTTACGCAACCTAATTTGAATGCTAGACAGAGACAGTGGATGGAGTTCTTATGTGAATACGATTTTGAGGTGAAATATGTTCAAGGAAAAGAGAATGTAGTGGCTGATGCTCTTAGTTGTTGTCGACATGAGATTTCTGCTATTACTCTTGAAGTAGATTTGAGGGGTCAAATTTTAGCAGCACTTCCTACTGATAGATTGTATCAGGAGGTGAAGTCGGAGATTGAATCTGGTAGACCTTTAGAGGGTCGATTTACTAGGTACTCCCTTGAACCAGATGGTCTATTGCGACATTCAGATCGTATCTATGTACCACATTTAGAGGGTCTTCATACATTAATTTTGACTAAAGCACATCGAGCACCATACTCAGCTCATCTGGGCGTTAAGAAGATGCATGCGGATCTTTGACAACTGTATTTTTGGCTTGGTATGAAATGCGATATTGCTGATTATGTATCAAGATGTCTTGAGTGCCAGAGAGTCAAAGCTGAGCATCAACATCCTGCTGGATTATTACAGCCACATCTCATTCCTAAATGGAAGTGGGATATTATATCAGTTGATTTCATTGTAGGGTTACGTACATCATCCCATCGACATGATGCCATTATGGTAACTGTTGATAGATTGAATAAGGTGGCACATTTTTCTCTTGTTAGATCATCGTACAATGCTTCATCCGTAGCTAGGATATTCATGGAGGACATAGTTAGACTGCATGGGATTCCTCGTAGGATTATATTTGATCGAGATCCTGTATTTACTTCAACACTATGGACTTCATTACAACATGCTCTAGGTACACAATTGAACTTTAGTTCAGCATATCATCCTCAAACAGATGGACAAACGGAGAGAGTTAATCAAATACTTGAGGATATGCTTAGAATGTACGTAATGGACCAACAATCACATTGGGAGGATTATCTATACTTGGTAGAATTTTCTTACAATAATGGATATCAAAGTTCCATAGGCATGCCACCATTTCAGGCATTATATGGAAGTCCTTGTCGAACTCCCTTGAGTTGGGATCAACTTGAGGATAGAGTGTTACTTGGTCCTGAGATGCTTTGAGATATGGAGCAATAGGTTGATCGTATTAGAGAACATTTGATAGCAGCACAGGATAGGCAAAAGAAGTATGCTGATGCACATAGAGTAGATCGATAGTTTACAGTTGGTGATAGAGTGTTTCTTCGAGTGCGACCGTGAAAGAGTCCAATCCGTTATGGAAAAGGCTCTAAGCTTGCGCCTTGTTTCGTTGGGCCATTTGAGATCCTAGAGAGGATTGGTCCTGTGGCGTATCGACTTGCCTTACCACCCAGTTTGTCACGTATCCATGATGTCTTTCATGTGTCAATTCTTAGACCATATCATCCTGACATTTCTCATGTACTTGATTGGAATTCGTTACAGGTAGAGGACGGGCAGCTGGCTTTGGAGCCCGTGGGCATTCTATAGCGCCGAATGCTCGTTCTCAGGGGTCGAGACGTTGACCAGGTGAGGATCCAATGGGATCCTAGTCATGAAGCTTCTGCTACTTGGGAGGATGCAACACGCATGAGGGAACTTTATCCCTATCTGTTCACAGGCTTTCATGAGCAAGCCTGATCCTAGGGGGGAGGATGTAGTACCCCTCCATTTTGCTTATGTTGTCTATTCGCATGTTTTCACATTGATAGACCTTGGTACTTTGTTTTGGTGTATTGATCACTGACTTTAAAGCGAAAGTGGATTTATTTTGTGATATGATGATACATTGTATGGTGATAATTATTTCTGACATGCTTTATGTTAGCATAGATGTTTACTTCTAATGTTATTGCTATCTATATGCTTATGGTAGATTAATTGTTATTTATTTTGTTAGTTTGATGTGATGTGTATTGGTGTGGAGAACGGAGTTGCATCACTCGCTTGCGAGTGCCCTGTGATTTTCGTGATTTTCTCCGCATGGTGTGTTTGAAACATGAATTATATATATATATGTATGTTATTTGTTTGATTGCAGGATTGCAGGTACATGACACTGACTCCACCTAGTTTCTCAGGTCTGAGCGTGTTAAGAATCAACGAAAATGTTGATTGGGAGGTAGTAACAAGGTTTTTCCTAGTCTAGTCTCACACCCAATCACAGTATGTCGTCAGTTTAGGTTTGGTGTTTTTGGTTGTCTTGTTTGGTCTGTTTTGATTATTTGCTATATAAAGTTTATTTTGTGAATTTAGTGTTAGATTAATGTTCTTTAATTTGGTGCTTATTTAAATTAATTTTAAATAAAGTAATTAAAAGCTTCGTATTTTATTTAATTAATTAAATTAGTTTATTGGTAAAATAATTTAATCATTGTGATTAAAATTATTTTATTAAATGAATGAATGAATTGATTAAAGTTATCTCTTATTCAGGGAATAGAGTAAATATAAATTTAAATGTTTTGTGAGAAATGAAATTTTAAATAAGAATTAAAATAAAAAGGAAATTGAATTTTGAAATTTGAATTATTTAATTCTTTAAATAAAATAAATTCTTGTTAATAGTGGGAAGAAATATCCATGAGTGGTTAATAGATATTTTCTTGAAAATTGCCATGTGTGTTAGTTAAATTTATGGCAAAATTCTTGTTGGGCTTTCTCTCTCGAAGATATTATGGGATTTGGAGAAAACAGGAAAAACTCTTCACGGGAAATGAAAAGAACAGAGAACTGCTGGAAATATTTTTGGTGAATACTTTTGGGTTTAGATTTTTGGAGTTCTGGAAGAAGTTTTGGTTTGCTTCTGGTTTAGTATTTGCATTCTTCTGGAAATTGGTGTTCTAGAAGGGTTTTGGAAGATTGCACGCAATAGACAAACAAAGCTTCTCTTTACAGTCAAGTTTTTCAAGCTACAGGAAATACAAGTATTTCCCTATTTATTTAATTTGTTTTCTTTTGAAAAGATTGCCTATGTAAGAATTAGTTTTGTGCAAGATTTGTAAAATTGTGGATTTAAAAGATTGCCTGAGGAAATAGTTGTGTTGGTGACTCCTGTATTTTTCTCAGAAATTTTTGTGAAAAATGATTCTGCAGAAAGATGTTACCTCTCTGTTTTATTTTTCAAAAACAAGATTTTATAGTGAAATTAGAGAGCACCCCTGTATATTTTTGTTAAGAAAATGAAAAGTTTCAGAAGAAAACTCTGTAGATAAAATTGAGAAATTGGAAACCTCTGTTACAATCTCTATTAAAAGTTTCCTGTAGAAAATATTTTGAATAATTAGATTGGGAAGGATTTTTTTTTTAATTTGGAAATTAAAATAAAAACCCTCTGTGATTGAATTAATTTGTTGAGGGAAAAATTGTGTAGACTGCTAAATTTCCCAATTTCCTGATGAAAAACCCTATTGAAAGTAATTGCCTGATTTAGTATTTTATCTATCATTTAATTATGAATATATATATATATATATTTACATATACATATATATGCATTCATATATAAATTGGATTGTGAAAATTTTATATTCAATACATGAATATTTTTGAAGTCGTCGTATAGGCGAGATAAGGGTTTGGAAATAAAAAAAATGGAATTTAAAAAAATGTTTTCGAATATTAAATTTCCGCAGGGTTATAACCCACAGATTTTATTTGTATGTATGCAAATGAATGGGGATAGGGCTGTGGCTGTTCCCATAGCTTCCGCCCCTAACGGAGGCGACGGTAGCAGCCCCAGCGCCAACCCACCACTTAGGCCGACCCCATGTATGGAGCTGGCGCCTGGTAAAACCACCACAGCCCTAAACTTTGGCTATGGCTGTAACTTCATTCGGCCCTAAAATGCATTCATTGTGTATTACTTTGTTTTCAGTTTGCTTTAAAAATATGGATTTGACAATATTTAAATGTATAATATTTACATTATGTATATATATGTGTATATATATATATGTATATATGTTTGTATATAAATAATTGTAAGATTTTAACTTATTAAGTTTTAGGGAAATAATTATAGTATTAAAATGAGTTTTCTTTTAAATTTAAATGCATGTAAGTTTAAGATTATCTATCTTTAAAGTAGTAATATTGGAAAAGAAAATTTGATATTTATTTTTACGTGAAATTGAGAAAATCCAATTAGACTAATTGTAGCAATTTCTTTTATTATTGTGAAATGAATTGCAAACAAGTTAATTAATTTTCATGCTTTATTGACTGGATTTAGTAAATCCTAAAATTAGATGTTTACTATACCTGATTTGCTTTAAATTGTATTTTCTCTTTTATTGGGAAAATTGGGAATATATTAGATTACGGTCTTCCAGATAAGTTTGTTTAATGTGGGAGTTGTTATTTGATTTAAATACAGTATTTGAGTTAACTAGGGTAGTGTACTCGGTTTATGTATGATTTTTAGACACCTGGTTCTATGAACAAGATGTGATGACTGTTGTGTTATGTTTGGTATTATATGTTGATTTTTGTGCACTTTGCCTACCTTAGTTAGTGAATTTAGATTCCTTATGTTATTTTTAGGGGAGTGGCTCTTTGTGAGGGCCGGCACACAAAGTGGTGCCAGGGTAACTCATGTAGAGTTAGTAAGTTAGTGAAAACTAAAACAACACATTAGTTAGTTTAAAATCTTTAACTATATTAATAAGCCTCACTTATAGACTCAAGGGCTAGTTCAGTCTTGAGAATAAGTTGAGAAGGC
Source organism: Sequoia sempervirens (assembly GCA_007258455.2). Classification (NCBI taxonomy): domain Eukaryota; kingdom Viridiplantae; phylum Streptophyta; class Pinopsida; order Cupressales; family Cupressaceae; genus Sequoia; species Sequoia sempervirens. Next base: position 72,622,667 of record VDFB02075321.1, read on the forward strand.
CTGGAATGGAAAATCGGTATCTTGTTATTTTAAAAGATATTCGATTCCGCAACGGTTTGCATGAGGGGCCGAGTTTCGTAAGAGGTTGCCAGGGTAACCCAAGTTGAGGGCCGAAACCTAGGAAGAAACACCAGGGTAACCTATGCAACATTGTGATGACACTCCACCTAAAATAACAGTAACCTTGTGAACTTAGCATGTTTGATTATCCTAATTCTAGAAGGAATGTAACCAATAAGTTAAGTGTGTACTTGTATAGTTTGTCTATGGTTTTACTTGTGTCTAGGGTTTGTAGGCTATGTCTAGGGAACCTTTTTACTATCTCCTATCACGGGGGGTGGAGCTACGGGTACCACATGGTTGGGTGGAACGTGCACCTTACTCCGTTGGGTCCCCAGTTCTTGTTCGTGGCAATGAGTACTTCATGGATGGAGAGCTCGTATGTGGATATATGTACTTTCTTATTTGTATTAGTGGAAACTTTATTTGCATAACACTCCTCAATTGTTAACGAGGTGAACAATTGTAATATGTAATTGTAAACTATTATTTGATCTGCCTCGTTTGGAAAATGAGTATTGTAATGTTATTTCAAATGCAATGTATAAAAGAATATTTTATGTACATTATACATTCATTGATGTAATTTAAATGTTATCCAATGTATGCTTCTAAAGTTTATGTGAATTAAATATATGTAATGCTAAATACTAAAGTCACTTATGGGAATTTTCAAGTAGTGTGTCGTCGCGTTACTTAGGGAATATTTTCAATTAGTTAAGTAAATGATTACACTAAAAAAAAATAATTATTACACTTTCGTAGTCAATGCAACATTCTTTAGGTTACAAGACGGGCATTACAGTACGATTGTCCTAGGTGGATCAAATTATATAATCTACATCTAGAATTCTAATATATAGGTATAAACTTTAAGATTAGGGATACTATTAGTCAAATAATTCAAATTGACATGGAGAATTTCAATAGCAACTCGTGAATTTTCACCCACTTAAGGATCTTAACCATACACAACATTCCAAAGCAAATTGTGCTTTATAGTGATGGATCATGATGGCTGCAATAAGTTGAAATTAAAGAAGACATTTTTTTGGCTTGAAGTGCAGCAGTCTCTCCCACTATGAATTTGCTTGCACCAATGTTGTGAAATTTACTAATAAATGGGTGGTTAAGGATAAAGGGGTAACTCTTAATATTTGAAAGGAAACTATTTCTCCTCTTGATAGTTCTTCCTTGATCTTGAATGCTCCCCCATTTCCAAGAGATCCTTGATTGTGTGATTGTCCCCTTTCATCGCTTCAACATAGCTAGATCCTTTGATGTCAATGATGAAGTTTGGTTAGAATTTGACAATAATTTTGATGACTACTTTGGCTATGTGGACATTAGAAAGATTGGACAATTGGCTTCTTAGATTATGAAGGCTAAAATTGGCTTGGAAATGTAGCACGAGAGAAAATATAACAAACAAAAGTGGGAGGAGACTGCATTGGTGAAGGGGAAATCCTCAATCAACAATTATCTTATGAGATCTAAGAGAAGAAAACCCTCCCTTAGGAAGTAATGAAAATCACAACTTTGGATGTTAGGGACCTCCATGCCCCTAATAGGAGGCATGTGGTCAAACACCACTTTGAGTGTGTGAAGCAATCTAACTTGATATTGCTCCAAGAGACTAAATTTAAGGCTATTGACACTTCTCTTTTTATGAAACATTGTAATGGATAGAATGGTTGTTTCGAGGATGCAATTAGTTCTACTAGTGGTCTCACCATTTGATGGCTTTCCAATAAGTTTTCTATTGAGCCTCTACACTCCTCTCCTTCCTGGATAGCTACTCGGGTAAGGAAATTTATCTCCAACTTAGATTTCATATTGATTAATGTTTATGGCCCCATTAAGCATGAGGTGAAAGACTGCCTTTGGGAATATCTTCTATGCTTTATCCATCCTATACAAAGAGAGAAAATCATCATAAGTGGTGAATCCAATGTTGTTCTATCTTGTGATAAAAAATAGGGAGAGTCCTCTATTCCTTCCCCCTCTCAACTTCCTTTCCAAAATTATGTTGCTAATTTTGGCTTGATTGACATCTATACAAAGTTGGGTCAATTTACTTGGACTAGTAGGCAAGATGGATCCAAAAATATTACAAAACACTTCAACCAATTCCTTTATTTGACTTGTTGGCTCATTTCCTCCATTTTGTTGGAGTCCTACATCCTCCCTATTTTTAGGTCAGATCATTTCTTAATCATGTTGTCCTTGGTGGAGGACCAACCTCCAATCAAATCCTCCTTCAAGTTCAAATGGATGTGGTTTCACAGTGAGGAGATTCTTGAATTGGTTAAGAAATGTTGGGAAAAGGTGGATGTTCATAAAGGCTCCAAAATGTTTTGCTACATGAAAAAAACTAGGGTTTATCAAGTTGAGGCTAAAGGATTAAAACCGCAATATCTTCAAGAACCTTTTTTAGGAAAAAAAAAAGATTGAATATGAATTGGAGAGGTCCTGAACTTGAATATTTTCAAAAGTATTACAATTAAGGAAAATGAGCTTCTAGCAAGGAATTTTAAAATCCTTGGCAATGAAGAAATCTTTTGGAGATTCAAATCTCAGGAGATTTGTTGGCAGAAGGTGATTCTAATTCAATGGTTTTTCATAATTCAACAAAGACACAAAGATGCTAGAACTATATCTCTATGATTATGTGTGAGGATAGAACCCCTTCCTCCAATCTAGAAGAAATTCAACAATTGGTTGTGTCACATTTTTAGAATCTCTTGGCATTTGATGTTGCTTATAAAATGAGGGATATGTCCACTCTCCTTGTATATTTCATAAGTTGTATGCTTATGACTCTTGTGATTGTGGAAGAAGTCAAGTTTGTTGTCTTGCATATGTACTTGGATAAAGCTCCAGGTCTTGATGGGTTCCCTTCTTGTTTTTATCAAAACTTTTGAGATATTGTAGGTTGGGATGTTTGGGCTATCATCGAAGCTTTCCATAAGTCAAAATAAATTATTAAGGGTCTCCATAATACCAATATCGCTCTATTGCCCAAGAAGCTTGATTTCCTTTCCCTAAAGTATATTTGCCTCCTCTCTTTGTGCATTACAATTAATTAAATCATTTCTAAGGTGATGGCCAGTCACCTCAAATGTGTGCCCCCTTTTATAATTTCTTTTGAATAGAGTGGTTTCACCTAGGGTAGATCCATTTTGGATGCAATCATCATAGCTCATGAGGTTGTTCACTCTATCATCACTTCACATGAAAAGCATGATCGTTAAATTGGATGTAAGCAAGGCCTATGATTTCAAGTAAGCTAACTTTTTCAAATGCATACCCTTAAAGAGTTTGGTTTTAGTTAGAATTAGTTGGACTAGAATTTTGGTTGCATCTCCTTTGTCACATTCACGGTCCTAGTGAACAAGTCTCCATGTTTTTTTGAAGCTTGTATAAGCCTTTGTTAAGGTGATCCCATATCTGTTTTCCTTTTCATTATTATGGCAGAAGCCCTTACCAGATCAATCAAAGGGGAATGGATGATGTTGATGAGTAGTTGGGGATGCAAGTTTTGAGAGGCCTTGATCCTATCACTCATCAACAATTCACAAATGTAACAATTTTGTATGGCTTTGCCAACATGGATATGACTACCACAATTAAAATATCATTCAACTCCTATTCATGTTATTTAGGCCAATCAATCAACAAAAACAAATCATGCATATTATTTTTCAAAGTTAAGCAAGCAACAAAAGGAAGGATCACACACTACCTTGGTTTCAAGGTGGACTCGATCCTCAAAATCCCTCTCTTTAAAGGTCCCTCTAGAACCTCTCTTTTGAAATGTTCCATTGGCAATTGTAAGGTGAAGGCCAAAATTTGGAAGGGAAGATGGCTCACTCTACTAGCAGGATTCTGGTGATCAAGGCTATTTTATTTGTCATTCCCATATATATGATGTCTTGCATCCAACTCATTAAGAAATCTACTTAGGGCTTCAATGGTCAGATGAGAAATTTGTTTGGGAAGGATTGAAATATATCAAAATAATTCTTCTCATTAGGTGCCCAACATACCAAGTTGTCGCGATTATTGAATGGTATTGACATTAGTTACATTAAGAAGAAAAAATTGGTTCTTGATACCAAACTAATTTAGAAGGTATTTGAAAATCCCTCGATGCTTTGGTGTCAGATTCTATAGAAGAAATATCTCAATGTTGACTGGATTCTTTCCATCACAAACCATCCCGATAGTTCACATATTGGCAATTCTTAAGGTCTTTTCACTCCCTCAGAATTGATCACCTATCATGGAATATGCATGATGACTATTTCACTTGCTTTTGGTATGACCCTCAACTTGTTCCTTGAATTGTAGGATTGCACAAACATGATGATCGACATCTAGGGGGACAAAGTGGCTGATGTCGTTGAGAAGGACAAAAATACAGGTTGGCAATGGCAAAGTTTTGATAATGCAACCTTTTCCCAACCTGCAAAATTGAAAATGAAAGAGATCTTATCAAGCAAGGTCATTTCCTTGTCTTTGGATGAGGATTAAATTATTTGGATGGGCTCGAAATTGGGAAGATATTCAGTCAAAATGGGCTCCATACTTTAGGAAAACAGATTTTCTAACTCGAGTTGGTCGACTGATCTTTGTTGGGGGAAAAATGTCATCCCAAAAGCTAGCACATTCACCTAGGCCACTGTGCATAAAAGAATCCTGACAAGCAACTGTGTTAAGTCTATTGGGATTCTTGGTCCCTCTGTTGTAGATGAAGAAACTGTTGATTACTTTCTTTTAAACCGCCCCTTCGACTTCAAATGTTGGATGTGGCTTATCAAAAAGTTGGATTGGTATGGGGCCTTGCATGGATGTCTTTATTGGATGGCCTCACAAGAATTGAAGATCTAGCTGGCAGAAATCTGGAGCGTGTGCCACTCCCCATCCCTAATCATATGGCAGTGGAGGAAGGAGAGAACTCATAGGATATTCAATCATTGCTCTCTCCTTGCTGAAGACGTGTGTTGTGGAATTAAGGTTGGAATCTATGAGTTTCTAAATGCTCATATTATCTTTTCAGCTCCTAAGATATTCTCCTCCCAGGTTTACAATATTACAAAAAGGTGAAGGCTTTTGAAGCTTTCCAGAGGCTTATCTACTTCTCAAAGTTTGTCCATAGGAAGGCGAAATGGACAATTTCAATGAGTAGTAGATTGAAGCTTGATTTTGATGGGGCCTCACAAGGTAATTCTGATATCTTTGGTGTTAGTTATATTATTAGAGATAAAATGAGAGTCTTCATTTGGGCATTTTCGAAACATGTTCATTTTGACACAAACAACAAATCGGAATTTGAAGTTCTATTTGAAGGTCTTGAACATATTAAAAAATCTCGATCTTATAATCATTTGCAAGGAAATTCATTTTTTAATATTGTGGGTGCTGCCACCTTGATAGTACTTGTTTATAAAAAATATTAATGAATATAATAAAATAATTCTTAAATAATTATAAAGTAAAATAAATAACTATTAGGCTTAAAAACTCTTTATATATATATCACAATAATAATATATATTTATTTAAATAAAAATTATAAAACTAATGTATCTATATTTAAAAAAATCTATCTAAATTATGTGGAGAGGTATCCTTCCCAAGGTGCCTATTCAATCGATATATGATAAATTGATTTAAAATTAGGTAGCTTGAGAAGATATCTATCAGTATAATTTAAATAGATTTTTCTAAAGATGAGTATGCCAATTTTTAGAAGAGCTACCATTTCAAAATATTATATTTTTTATATGCTATTTTTTAATAAGTTTATTTATAGACATTAATATATCTTAAAATTATGATATTTTTATATTTTTTTTATAAAAATCTACTAAATAACAATTAATTAATTTATAATATATATTTGATAAAGTAAAATAAGAGTATATGTTGAAATTGTGAAACACACAAAAACATGATCAAACTTTAAACAAGAGCACCTTCCATGCATAAGAGCCACAAACAATGATTTGTTATTTCCTCAAAAAGAATTTAACTTTACAAAATTATAGAATTGTTGAATTGAATAATACAAAGGAGTGCTTATAAGAGAAAACCCTAAATGAGAAAGAGATTAGATCATGACAAGTGTCCTCATCTTATGTGATGAGACATGATGATCTAATAATAACTCAATCTAATAAAAGAAAAAACACTCCCAAGTTTAGATTAAGTGCATAAAGTGAAATTAGCCTAATGAATGATTACTCTAACACCCCCCTTAAGTGTAACTTAGGGAGTAGCTAAAAATTCTAAAATTGAATGCATAAAAAGTAAAGAATGCATGAATGGTACTGACAACAAGGCCTGATGAGGCGCCCACATACAAACAATCTAATCTCTCATAATTGGAGAAAAGAAGAAAACCTCATGAGAAAAACTCCTCTTGAAAAGAGAGAAAGACAAATGAAGGACTAAGAAGCCTCCAAAACAATGTCCCAAAAAGAATAGGAACATGAAGAACATCATTGTTCAAAGCATGAAGAAGTTGTAGACAATTGCCGAAAGATGACTGTTATAGTGCTTGGATAAAGGACCTCCTCTGAAATAGATGATGATCATGATCAAGAAGACACCAATCTACATGAGTACCTTCAACGACACTACTTGAACAATGATTGAAAATGATAAACAAGGAAAACATTTGGTATAGTCGAAGATACAAATACTAATAGTCTGAAAAACACTGATCAAGTGAAAATGGTTTAGGTCATCTCTAGAAATAGGAATGCAAGAGTGTCTATATGGTAAGTGCTCCATCTCTCTGAAATACATGGGTAACCAATCAACAACTCACTCCAAAATGAAAGTAATGAAACATTAACACCAACAATAAAAACCACCTATAATACGGATAAGGGAGAGTTGTGATAGGTCTAATGAAAGTGTATGTCATCAAGAAGTGCATGAAGGAGAACAAATAACATTTGAACATGCACATGAAAGTACTTGCAATTGAAAAATGGTGTGCAAACCAAGACACACATGCATGAGGAAAGAATCACTAGGATTCAATATTATTATGGAAGGGAGACTCACTTGACAAAGATGTGATGGAAAAAAAGGTACTACAGTACCCCCCATGGAACTTTATAACATAGTGCACAAGTACAAAAGGGCACAATAAGATGTGCGAAATCTCCAAAATAGATACACCAGAGTGACACTTTATCTCAATGCATATACAAAAGAGAAATTTCTTACAAAAGATGTATTCAATGCCCAAATAGGACAAAATATTGGAAATACATGTAGAATAGCAAAAAAAAGTAATCCCACACAAACAAAAAGTTTCCAAGAGCCAAAACATCCAAGTAATTCATTAGAATGTGAAAAAACAAAAAATTGAATAAAATATACCTAGAGAAAAATATGGAAAAAGTGCATGGATAGCTATTAATATCCCTGAAAAACCTTTCCAACACCACATGAATAAAAAAAATGAAGGAATTGGTCAAAATTTATGTGCTCAGGAGTGAAAAAAACACATTTGACTTTGATAGGTTGTAAAATGAACCAATAAAAAAATATAATGATGAAACCCACACTAATGGAAATTACATAAAACCAAATTTCTATTGATATATTGTTCGTAAAATTTTGATATCCAAGAGAAACATGATGACGATTTTTCCAAATCTACATAGTTTTCCATAAAAGCAAAAAAAATAGCCCCTTAGGGGTTGGGCACTGGTCGCCCATGTGGCCTTGGGAATTGTGGGGGCTTTAAAAATCCTTGTCCCCGTCACTAACAAAGCAGTGGATGGGTGGTGGGGAAGGGCAATGTTAGTGGCAGTTTTGTAGCCGCTAGCGATTGAGTCGTTGTTGTTGTGGTCTGCAAGTTGTGGCGGTTAGCGGTTTGTGGTTGCTAGATGCTATATATAGTGCAACACTTATATTAGTGTTGTGTTATAATATATATTTAAAAAAACCAAATGTACGACTATACAGGGTTGTACGACCCCTTGTACTAAATTTTTTTTCCTTAGAAGCTTTCGTCAGCAAATACAGACAAATTTTTAGTCAAAATTCATCTATTTGGCATCCTAAATGCAATGGTGAGGTTCATTTTTATCCAACATGCACGAAAAAAATTTCAAGCCCAAAACCTACAAAAAAAATATGAAGGTTCCATATTTGATGCTCCTATAACCCTAGTTGAAGAAAGCCCTCAAAATTCGAGAAGGGGTTTATTGAATTGCATGGAGCTATAATTTTTGCAAAACTTGATCTTAGATGAGGTTATCATAAAATTCAAATTAAGGAAGAATATATTCCCAAGACAACACTAAGAGCTGATGAGGGTCATTATGAGTTTCTAGTGATTCCATTTGGTCCTACAAATGCTCCCTCTATATTTCAAAGTTTGATGAATTTTATCTTCAATCTATTTTTAAGGAAGTTTGTATTAGTGTTCTTTGATGATATGAGCATTTGCATCATGTAGATCAAGCATTACAAGTACTTAAACATCGCCAACTTTATGCTAAACCTTCCAAGTGTGAATTTGGTCTCAAATAGGTGGATTTATTAGGTCACATGGTGTCTCATAAAGGAGTAAATGTTGATCCTAACAAAAGTGGTCTATTCCTAAAACCATTAAGCACTTGAGGGGCTTCCTAGGAATCATTAGATATTATAGAATATTTGTGAAGAACTATCACCACATAGCAACACCCCTTACAAATATAATGAAGACAAATAATTTTTAATGGAATGAGTTAGAAAATACAACATTTGAGAGATTAAAAGAGGCTATGTGTAATACTCTAGTTATAGCCACCCTAGACCTCACCAAGGATTTTATTGTGGAGTGATGCTTTAGGAAATTGTATATAATTTGTTATCATAAATGAAGATAGGTCAATTTATTTTGGATATTTTTTGAAATTGAATGGTAAGTATCAAGTCAATCCCATTGATGAGAAGGACATAATAACTATTATTCATTTAGTGAAATAGTGGATGACATATTTTATGGGTAGATACTTCTAAGTTAAGATAGATCATGATAACACAAAATAATTTCTAGAGCAATGAGTAACAAGAATAGGTCAGTAAGATGGTGGGGTATGAATTTGATATTTTTTATAATAAAGGAAGGGAGAACATAGTGGTTGATGCACTATCTACGAAGGACGAGATGGATGATGCATTGTTTTGATCATTTAAACTTTGATGCCATTTATTATTATTGAATATCCATTGGGTTGAAGATGCCAAAGTAGAGTTGTACAATCATGTTGCTACAAGGAATCTAATTCAACATCTACAAAATAATTGTAGTATTTCAAATAAGCTTTTTTGGAAGGGAGACTCTTCGTGGTATAAAGAGAGATAATACTTATAGTGTAAAAATTGCACCCTCAAACATAAGATTCTTGAATATCACCATGGTTCTCCAATTGGGGGTGATTCAATATTTTGGGAGACATACCATAAAATTAAGTAGGATTTATTGTAGGAAGGCCTTAAAATTAATGCTAAAAAATTTGTGGCAAATTTTTTGGTATGTCAAAAAAATAAAGGGGAGATAGTTTAAACACCTAGTGTTTTGCAACCCTTAGTTATCTCTAGCAAATAGTAGGAAGAGGTTTCCATTGATTTCATCATAGGCCTTCCAAAATATAAAGGTATGAGTGTCATCATGGTAAGATGGATCATCTCAAAAAATATACCAATTTTATTGTATTACCCCATCCTTTTATAGCAAGTATAGTGGAAAAACCATTTAAGGAAAGTTACATGGTACCCCAAGGGTTATTGTTAGTGATTGTGATCTTATCTTTAATAGTAAATTTTGGAAAAAACTTATTCTATTGTTTTGTTACTCAATTGGATCATATCTCATCATATTGTCATCAATCAAATGGGAAAATTGAGGTAGTCAATAAGTGCTTAGAAGGGTAGATTTGATGTTCCACTTCAAATAAGCACTCTCAATGGGTGGATTGGCTACTACTAGAAAATAAGTGGTATACAACTTCCTTCCACACTTCTTCAAAAAATTTCCATTTATGGTATTATATATGGAAACCATCCCCTATCTATCATATCATCATTGAAGGTGAAAAAAAGACTTTAGGTTGTGGAGGACCACATGGATCATCAACAAAAAGTACTTTTTAGAATCAAGGAGAATTTAACCATGGAACAAAATAGAATAAAACATAAAGATGAAATACATCATGGTGAAAGGATTTTTTCAAGTTGGTGATTGAGTTTTCTTGAGATTGTAGCCTTACAAGAAAATGTACCTAAAGCAACAAATAAAAAACAAGTTTTCACCCAAATATTATGTTTCATACCAGATTTTATAGAAGATTGGTAGTGTAGCCTACAAGCTTGAGTTACCACCTACAACAAAGATACATCTAGTTTTTCATGTCTCTTTTTTGAGGAAGGTGATTGTTTGACATATTCCTACATAGATAGTGCTATTAGAGCTAGATGGAGAATGAAGAATAATATTGGATCTAGAGTTAAAACTTTAGACATGCATAAAGAAGTTGGGGACCAAGACAATCATTAATATGTCATTTAATGGAATGATTGACCAATTGAATCTGCCAAGTGGGAAGATGAAGATTTTGTGTAGAAGAATCCATAGTTTATCAACGTTAAGGATAATTATTCTTTAAATATGGGGCATGCTATACCCTTAAACCTATATTGTTAATAAGGTTATGAGTATTCATCTTGTGGCTAATATGATCTCCCCACTTGAGCTACAAACAATTAGTTATATGCAATAGAAATTTGAAAGATTCAAATAGAAAAGAACACTCATGATAAAGCAATAATGGAGGAAAGTAACAACAATGCAAAGAAATAATAAGAAACTTGTATCAAACCTTCATTATAATTACATGGATGTGTTTTAAATATGATAGTTTATGGATTCTATTAGCTAGTAGTTATTTATTTTGATAGAATAAAGTTAGCATGTATACGACTTAATGAAATAAGAGTGGAAAGCTACTCTTAATTATATTTCTCCAAGGGAGGATGGAGGTATAGGATCAATGATTATGATTTAGTTACACAAATGAGATTAATATTATTTTGACAAGTGTCAAAAGAGGGACATAGTTTTTGATCAATGGAGTCTAGAATTCACCAAATCATGAGATGCAATGGGATAAGAGAACGTGTAAGAGATTAGATGATGAGGTGTACTTGGGTAAACATGCTCACACATGTGTGAGCATAGAGTGAGATGAGTCAAGATTTGGGGATGAGGTGGAGGGCTAAGATTCCTCCAATTTAGCATATGCTCACACACTTATGAGAAAGGAGTAGTTTGAGGACAAATTTGAAAAGATGGACAGTAAAGATTTTGATCCTTGTTTTTAAATTAGAAAGTTGAGATTAAAAGGATAAAGTCTTTCATCTATTAGTGATGGTGTGGAATTTTAAATTATAAGAAAATGTTAAGAGGGGATCAATTAGCCTAATCAATTAACTAAGCACATGGTATTAATTAATTGATTTGTTGGAGTAATTAGGAAACAAGGTTAAATTATTAAGTTGATTTAATTAACTTGGAGGAATAAAGGGGGATTAGTTGATGAAGAATTGTGAAGGCAATTGATTAAACGATTAGGTACAAGAAATCATTATGAAGAATTCAAAGTGAATTTTGGGTGTCTAGAGCTGCCTTAACTCTTAATTAAGTTATATTATCATTATTACATTCTTATTTAAATATTTAAGTCATCCTAGGTGTTATAATTAGGTATCTAAGTTGGCCTAGGTTACATGCAAGACTTAAGTAGGGGATATATATGAGCTTGTGGTTAATTTATTATCATTATGTTCTTCTTGGAGATTTTTGGAGGTTTTCTCCCTTGAAGTGACATATTATTTGTAGCATACTTCCTATTATATTCTTCTATTGTTCAATTTATTTTATTATATATTCACTCCAATGGAGTGCAATTGGGTAACAATCATGTTGAAAGTATTTAGGTGCTCAACCAAAAAACTACCATCCCCATCTTGAGTGTATACAAATTATTTCTTAGGAAAATTTTATTTACCAGGGTTTTATCCTAATAAATCTCACTCAAATTCTTTCAAAGAGTCACATATTGGATTCTTCATGCACATTCAAAAAATGGAGTTTTATGGAAATAGAGCCTAAGAAGCCCTTCACCTTTTAGTTTATTTTTCTTATTCTTATTGTGACATAACTATAGGGTTGGATCCATATACTACAACCTTTAGATATCTATCCAAGAGAATATATTTCATCTTGAGATTCTAAAGCTAAAAATTTGTGCATAATAAATTCTCCATTTATATTCTTGAAGTGCTTTCCATTTTTTCGCAATAAAATCTTCTTCACAAACTCCCACTTAATCCAAGATTACTATAAAAAATCCTTGTCCCTAACATATAAAATTGAAGGTGATCAAGATTTAACACCAAATGAAAGGAACTAGAGGTATATATTATACTTCCTAGACTAATATTTGAGAGGATGCATGTATAAAAATTAAAGTAGTCATTCATTTACAAGGAAATAAATTAAAAAACAATATACCACAACACAATGATTTATATGGAGAAAATATTTTTGGGAGGAAAACCCCACACTCTAAAGCAGCTCAAATTCAATAATAAGAGATTACAATACACTTGTAGAGTCTAAGACAAGTTATAGGAATATCACTAATAAGAGATTTAGAGTAATTATGGTAGCATAAAAAAACCTACAAATCTCACTATGGAAACCACCATATCAAGCACCCAATAAATAGAAGAAGCAATGGATGAAACCATAAAATGGTAATTAAGAAACAATGCTAAAAAATACAAAAAATGTGGCACCCAAATCCCTAGTTAAAAATCCAATGCCTAAATCCCAAGATGAATCCATAGGCTAAAAATAACATATTTCTTTCACTTGCCATAAATTCATCATAATCCACTCACCAAATTGGGTGCTCTATTGTGCTCCATTATCTCCATTCAAATATGTCATAACATGTTCCATAATTTGGTCAAAAAATGTAACTCCCTCTTACAACTCACAAATGTTCTTACATTTCCAATGTGGTATGCCCAACTTCTGTAAGCCATAAATTTTGATTCGAGAAATCAATTAAACCCAATTTAAAAAAATGTAGAGCTCAAAGAGATATACATCTTGAGAATCATATAACTAACGTTGAACCATCCAACATAATTTTAGGGGAAAACATAACATCTATAGCCCAAAGATCACAATTTTGTGTTCTTAACATTAGGATGCAAGGTTGAGATACCTTTCTTAATAGTGGCCCTATCTATGACTAGGGTAGATGATGTAGCCTACATTCCATTAAAAATATTTTCTAAGAAGGTAAATTGTACCATGATAATTACTATATCGTAGTCTATTTTTTAATCATAATAAGATGTTGTAGTCCATCGATAATTCAACAACAAAGTCATTTTGACACCTCATGAAAACTATATAAGCGTTTTAATCAATCTCTAGTATTTTGATTACCCAAATCCAATATCTAGATCTGATTTATTTATTTGTATTGAACTTATTATTAGTTAAATGTAGATCACTTATTGTAGGAGATATCATGCTTGTTTTCCACATATTAAATTGGTGAACCCCAAAATCTCCTATATCACCTAAAGACTTGCCCTAGGTTATTCCTTCATACATTTTTAGTTGTAAGAACTATTCTATTTTGATTTAATGTCTACATCTTGGGATGAACTATCCATATTACTTATGATGAAAACACTTATTTCATTGCATTTGATAGTGAATTACCCCTAATTACATTTACCTCTCATATATATATATATATATGAAATTAGATATTATTTCTCATGCGGTGATAATCTATCTCCTTTCAATTGATCATGATGTGTCTATGCTTTATTATCATGATATCATCTGAAAATCGTGATGGGATTTCCCCTATAACACTTAGTATTTCCTAATAGGTGGTTGTGATTCATTATCTAAATTCATAGATTGGTTCATATTTATTATAATTTGTATAAATTATTAGTGAACCTATGATTTTTTATTTTAATTGATATAAAAATATGTGCATACATGCCAGGTCTTTCATTTCTTCACATTATGAGCATACACATGATGATAAGTTTTATAAGAATACATTTAGGAAAATTTTAGTTAAAAAATTATTACAATACTTTTGATGAATTTCATGTTTATTATATTTCATTCCATTATTTAACAGTTGAGTATATACATTTCTTTACTACTCATCCTCAAGTACATTATTTTGATGATATTAATCTTCTAACCTCTAGTGGCTACATCTTAGTTCTTACTACAGAACAATTAATGATTCCTACTAATACATCATTATCGGGTGTCAATTGTAATTCATTTATATTATTTCCTATTAAATGAATATAGCTCAAATTTATTTTATAAGAAACATTTGATCCTCCCTTAAGGCTCTAAGTGACTAATACTAAACAAGGTTGCTATTTTGTACCATACACATATCCCATCTCCCAACACAAGAAAGTAAATAACATAGAAATAAATTAGGAATAAGGTATTCATTGTGACAACTTATTTTTTTTATCTATGTCATTAGAGGATTGTATTTAGTTTACTAAAGATTGATCTAATCACCATTCCCACCCCCATCATATGTTTACCCACAACTAAATTCGTAATGATGCCTGTCATATGACCTTGCATATTAGAGGTTTTATTCAATACAATCACATTGATACCATTATGACTAATCATAGATGTAGTTTCAACATTTTCACATAGGATTTACTCTATAATCTTTATTTCCATAGAGGTAATCATGCTAAATTTTGACGTGAGCCCCCTAAAGCTCTAGTGGATGAATGCAAAACATATAAGAATGCATAATTTTAACTAGAAACTAAATACAAGGGAGGAGACTACATTTTTCATACCATACCAAGGAATAGTTATGAATGTTTCTCAAAAATATGGAATTTTCAATGGATATATTCATCGAAAACAAAAATCTATGAAAGAAAAATTTGTATTTTCTATTCACCTTATACAAATAATAGATATATTTTATTTTTTCCATGTTCATACAAACTAGTGTATGCCACAAAGCCACCTCTCATGGTGCATGTTGGCACACATGTGTGATGAAAAATTCCTTTTATTTCATGAATCTTTTCTTTCTTTTGCATAGAGGCAATTATGTTCATTTTATCATGACCCTAAGAATCTCTAATTGCCAAATGCAAGACACATTAGAATGCATAATCTTAAACTTGTAACTTTATATAAGGACTGAGCTTACATTATTTCATACCATACCAATGAATAGTAGTTATAAGTGTTTGCAAATAATGTGGACTTCACAATAAAAAGATTTATCAAAAAACCAAAACATTAAAGACCATGTTTGTTACTCATCTTATACAAATAAATATATAATCTATATATTTAGATGTTTACATATTAATATAAACTATGAATGACACAAAGCCACCTCTAATGATGCACATTGACACAAACATATGATGGAAAGTCTCTTTTGTTTCATAACCCTTTTTTTTTCCACATTTTATTATTTTCACTTACCTTTTTATTGTTCCTTCTATGGATTTGGATAATGAAATTAAATTCAAGTGTCTACATGGAACTTTATTCATGTTTACCAAAAATATTATTGTCATTTATTTTTTGATTCATGATTTGTTTATCTTATTATTTTCAACATTTTCATTGCTTTCTAGTTTTTGATAATTTAGATTATCTATTTTATAGTTACACGACTCTATCATTTATTAATTTTAAGTTTATCTTTTTTGGAGAAATGGATCATGTCTGAATTGTAAAAAGATTGATCAATAGGTTATTAACTTAGCGGCAAAGAATCCTGAGAATAGACGGAAGGTCCTAAGTTTAATTTCTAACTAGTCCATGAAAAGTTTAACATGATACTAAAACTAGAGTAAGAATCCCAAATCCTTACAATATGATTGAAAGAGGTGTTGGAAAAATGACATGCGTTGAATTATAAAAAAATAATGATAATAAGTTTTCACAATCCATATTGATAATTGCTTAAAAAAGATTTCTGGATTCGATTGTGTGATAATTTTTTGAATCAACGTTTTAGATCACACTCCATAATCTATCACGAGCTCTCTTTTTCATCCTGATGATAGATTATGAAAAAAATGATCACACAATCAAATCCAAAAATCTTTTAAAAAATTATAAAAATATTGATGAAAAGATAATAAGGTAGGTCAAATATAAAATCCAACAATAATTGAGTGATCCGAATCCAACTCCTAATTAATTTTCCTCCACCCAGATGAGGAAATGGTGGAAGAAACCAAAGATGCCAAAGTGGAAGTTTGTTTGCTGCATTACAAGACAAAGTGTTTGCACCAGGCGTGATAATTTGGAAGTGTATGTTATGCTGTATTATCTATTTTGTTCCATCCCAGCCAGCATGGGAAGAAGACCAAAAAATATGCTACATTTCCACCGTTGGCGTTTCCCTTTCACCTCTGACAGTGAACATGATATTGCAGGTCACCAATTATGGAATTTGTAAACTATTTCTTTGCTGATTTTGTTTTGTAGTAGTTGTGTTTGGAGGTGTTGCCAGGTGATCCATTGGTTTTCCCCATACTCAAAGACTGGTAGTGTGGCCTATAATTTGATTTGTATGTTTACTAATACTCCTCTTTGTGAGGGGTCCGTCTTGAATGAAAACAAGAGTAAGACATTAATGAGGTGTAATTCTTTTTTAAATTTAAGCAAAGGAGACCTGCAAAACTGTAGACAATCGTGTATGTTTCTGAACAAGTGGCATAGTCAACAAATAAGCAGCAAATAAAGCAAGAAAGAGATATGGCTAGTTATTTGCTATTTATTTTTTTCTTTGAAATTACTGTTGTCTTGATCTGGAATCATTATTTGGGTAGTAAAGTTTAGGATGTTATAATGTTGTTTCAGTTAGCATAGCTTGGACTAGCAAGGGGTCAAATTCTTCTTACATTATAAAAAATATTTTGTCATTTTTGGATGTAAAAGTGCGGGCTTCAAATTCACTGTCAACAATTTACCGTCAATAAATTCACCTTCAACAATTCATCGTCATGACAAATTCATTTTGTGAAAATTTCACCACCAACAATATGATATGAATTATTTGTGGTGAATTTTCCACGAGATGAATTTATCATGGCCATGAATTGTTCCTAGAACCAAAAGTGTGAGATTTATTTTTGAGTTTTTGTATTTTACAATAGAGTGATAAGGAAATTATTTCTTGTAAATGAATATTAAGGATTTAATTTTCATCATATTATTTTATATTTGTATCTTTTGAGTGATCGATGTTACATGTGATGATATTTTTAGTGAATTCAATGTTGTATTTGATGATTGAGCATAAATAGATTAGAGAGGAGCTTATAGGATATACAAGGTTGGAGGAATATTTTCTATCTTCAGCTAACTTATTATTTAGAGATGATACATTACAAGAGAGTTTGGTTACCAATTTTTCATTTGTGTCCTTTCTTAGAACATGGAGAATTGACAATTTTATTAATTTTTCTTGTAGATAGTTGAATTGTATTGATCAACAAAATGATTGTTATTATATTGTGTGTAACGCCCCGCCAAGGAACCCCAGAGGATGACACAACTATAGTAGAATAATGGAACAATTTTTTTTTTAAAGAGAAAGAACAATGATTTGCATAATATAACATAACAAACAACCTCATCCTAAGTCCTCTAAGGTTCCATGACTACGCTACTAACATTTCCATTATTCAAAAACTAGAACCATTTTATTAACTAATATGTTAACATAATTTATCTAACAATCAAGAGATCATTTAAACCATCACATATAATGAATCTACAATGTACAGTTCCAAAACATGACATCCGTTAAACAACAATAATGATCATTGATAAACAACTAACAAGTATATATACAAATGTCACTTCATGAGAATACATTATAATCTGTTACATCGTTACAATGTTTACAACAATGCTTCCCTGAATACAATTGGGAAGAATACATCAATATTACAATAAGTGTTACAATTGAGATACAATTCCAATGCATACACATTAAAGATTGTCCTCCCGATTTGGAACATGAACTGGGATCTGCTACACAAGGTACAAGCTCCACACACACGAACAAGCAGGAAGGAAACCCAATGGAGGAAAAAACACCAACCTCCTGACCATGCGGAACCCTAAGGTCCACCCCCCATGCTAGGAGATAACATAAGGTCCCACTACATACAAACAATATTCAAGAAGACAATAGGCTAACATAACGAAGGGTTACACATGACTCCAACACAACATTGCAACAACATTAACATCAGGGTAAATCCACAAAAGTGGTTTACAATTCTGGAGAGGAAGGAAAAGTTGCAAAAAATGACCCCATGCAAAAAAAATTGGTTTTTGGAGGTTCGAACAAACTTCTGGTTTGAGCGAACCCAAAGGGGGTTCACTAGAACCCCCCTTCGAGCGAACCCATTAAATGTTGGGTCCCACATTTTTGGAAAAATAAGCAAAAAATGGTTGTGGAAAGGGGGTTCACTTTTCCCCCCGCTTTTCCCCCCTTCTCCCCCTTTGGCACCAAAAACTCCATAATTTTTCCCTTCGAAACTTGAGTTGAGGATGAAAATAGAGGAGACTTCACAGACCCTACTAGATGATGGTAGTCCTTGGAACGAGCTATCCAATGTATATAATTTTAATATGTTTTGGTTTTATTATGTATTTATTTTTTTAGTTTGATTAAACATAGGTTTTTCACCGAAATCAAGCTCCTTGTTCTGCACATGTGGAAAAATAGTAGATTATCAATTTTTTTTTTGAAAAATATGAGTGCACTAGATATTGAAGTCCTTGATCCAATAAAAAAAAAGAATTTTGATACATACAAAAAAGTTATGTTGCATACAGTTTGCCTATGTCTGAATTGTAATCAGTTTGACTTTGAAACTTGATTAAGGAAAAAATATTCAATAAAACACTATGAAACCAATTGAAAGCACTAGATATTGTAGTTACAAATCTAAATTTGAAAAAAATATAATTTTATCCTTCATGGAAAAAAAGTTACATTGTATACAGTGAGCGTCACTCCTAAAAAATGGTGTTTACTGAAAAAAACTAGTTTTCGAAGGAGATGGAAAAAGAAGTGCAATTTGATTCCAAATTTTTTGAAAAAATAATATTTAGAATCTACAAACAAAATGTCACAAATCACTAGTTTGCATTATCTTCAAATTCCTCATGATTTAGCCGCTATAGGTGCCCGAAAGTGAAGATTTAGTTATAAAAAATTAGTTTAGTGTCCAATTTGGCCAAAAATTGTAAACCGGTATTGTGGGATCACCCATCACATACAACACATACATTGCTTCCAGAGACACACACAACAGAAGGGGATAACATAACTAGGGAATGCTAGACTGCAATAGGGAAGAGTGTCATCGCATGGTCCTAGCATGGGTTGTCCTGGCGGTCTCTCACTAGACCCCAACCCTCATCTATGGTTGTCCTGGCATACCTCTCACTAGGTCCTGACCCCATAGGGTGACAGATGCAAAACCTACATTCCTCTCACGAAGACAAGGAAGTTGTTCTTTTCAACTAGGCCTTCTCAACCCATCCTTAGCCTAAATGAGCACTACAAACATGGGTGAGACATCCATTATCTTGTTTATGTGAAAACTACCCATCCCCCCAATTCATTATTTAGGCTATCACTGGATTAAGAAACTCTCCAATGGGTTGTCCTGGACACCACTTTGAGTTTTGGCCCCTATTGAGAGCCACTCCTCCTACTTGAACTAGTAAACCCTACAAAGCAAGCAAGACATTCACCATCTTGCAACTTAACACAATTACATGGATCCAAATAGAGTGCAAGGCATTGACCCTCTCGCACACATCACAATCACAAGAATGCAAACTTAGTGCAAGGCATTGACCATCTTACACAAAACACAAAACACAAAACATTTCAAAACCATTTCCAAAGTAAAACCATCATAAGAATCATACATACAAAGTACTCCCTCCCAACCTTAATCCAATTTGCATAAAAGACTCCCACTTAAACGATAACCCAAAATCACCTTAATTTCACTAATCAAACACATTATTTAAAAAAAGCACGCAAATAACCAATGCAACCATGAAATCAACATGCATTGACAAATCATTTATTAAATGATTAAGAAGGAAATCAACATTAACCTTGAAGACATTCCTCTAATCGGGTATTAATTCCACTCTCTTATCATTCATTTTAACTTAACCACTAGGTTCAATAAACTAATGAAATACAACTTAATATTCAACCAAAGGTAAATTACTTACTCATAAATACTATAAAAATATGAATGTAATAAAAATAATGAAATCTTTAATACAACAATTAAACATTGAATTATACAAAGGTCAAATATTTGTGTTACTCTTTCATAAAATGAACTTATAAAGAGAGTGAAAAATAATTATTGCTAACGAGAAGCCTACCCAAGAACTTACACACCATTTTTATTTCTAGATTATCCATTCACATATATAGGTCAATATTGAAGTTTCGATACACAGTGCAAACACAAAGTTAATAATCATTTATGAAGATAAACAAGTGTAAGGCCCTTATTGACAAGAACAAATATTTTTCATCAAAATAAGCAAATTTAAGAGTAAATCAATCACCCGTAATTAAATACCTTACACTTAATGAAATACAAATATAGTAAGGTTATAATGCATTAAACAACCAATTTCTAACATTAATTCCTAGTATTAAAATAACAATCAGTTTAATGGAGTAGAAAATATTAGATGCCTCTAATTACTTTATAATCTATAATACAATAGAAGTAATATTCTAGGTTAGTCATACTTCATGGCCCAATAAAGTTTATATTAACAATGACATACATATGTATTTCATTCCATCACATGGGCATATCTTCATAATTAATAATCATTTCACAACCTAAAAATAATTCTATTTACTTTATTAAATTTTACATATTGAAAACAAACACATAAATATTAATATTATATATATAAATTTCATTTATTTATTCTTTCTAAAAATACTTTTTTAAATTCTAGATAATATAAATAAATGGAACTATTCTTTCTCACATAGCAATTCTACTAATGAATTGAATAATCATTCTATCTACTCTTAAAAAGGATATTCATGTAGTCATAAAACCCCAACTCTTAATGAATTAATTAATTATAAAGGCATAAATATTATTTTACTATAACCATAATATAATATATATATGTTTGTAGCCATGGGGAAAATAGCCTGACAACAGTCCCATATTTCAACCATATCTCAGAAACCACGATCTAGGTTCTTGAGATTTTTGAACAGGGATTAGAAGACAACAAGGCAAAGAAACCCTTTAAATCTCTCACCAACACAACTCATAAAAATAAAGTTTGGATGACACAATCAAACTGATTTATTGGTAGGAATAAATCAATAACACAGTATGCAATACAATAGGCTAAAGCTTAACAACTCGATGCCAAAGAAAAATGGTGAAGCAAATGTATTTAGCCAACTTTCAAGCAAATGCATTTAGTAGGGAAAAACAAATTTTATCACATCAAATGCAATGGTTGTAAGATATACACAGATTGGGTTTAATAAAACATTTAGGAAATCAATCAAATTGAAGAAGTATAAATGGAATAAACAAAATTAACAAAATGCCCAAAAGAAATGTGGCTGCAATAAAAAGGGTTTGAAAATCTTCAACGAAAAACATTCGAGAATTGTTTCAATTCAGGAATTAAATTAACAAATAGATGTTTCCAGACAACATAATCACTCATGCAATTCATTTTCTAAAAAGAAATAGAATTCAAAAAACAATGCAGGGTTGAAGATTTGATGTTGAGCTCCCAAATCCCAGCTGGCAACTCCAATTTCTTTAAAAACCCCAAACAATCTTTGCAGAGTCCCAATTCAAAATCTCCAAAACCAAATGAAAGTCTCCCAAAAACAAGAAAATATTCACAAGAAACAAAAATCAATAATCCTCCAAAATCTCACGAAAAGATAATTATTTACAAAAAGGAAAGTTGTAAAGATTCCATGCAAGCTTTATTTTTAGATTTTTTTTTTTTTTTAATAACTATTTGATTTGCATGTTGTTGCATGCTCACTAGACTGTCATGTGTAGTTCGATTTTAGAAAATCTATTTGATGATTTCTTCATAAGTCATAAACTTTATTTACTCATCATATTATTAACTTTTTTTACTATTTATTAATTGCATCATCCCATTATAATATTTCATCTTATTTTAATATTCGTTTCATATTTAATTTATTATAGTATTTCATTAAACTCTTAATTTATCATAAACCATAATTTTTAATAAATATATTTATATTAATTATCAAAGTGCCCTTGACTTAATAATTTATTTTAATACATTAATTAACCAAAACAACATTTTCCAAACAAATTTAAATTAAATAAACCAAATGTAAACAACAATTACTTAACAATTTATCATTGACTCTGCTCTGTTGTGACGTTTCTCGCGATGGCTATTTTTTGAATTTTTGGCACTGTTTTGATTTGACTGCTTCATGGGTCGCTCGAGGGGGGGGGTGAGAAGCCTCCCCATTCCAAGGATGTTGTCCCCTTTCCTGGCGTTGTGCCTATGGTGGAAGTGACCAGTTTGGATACTCCCAATATGACATCGCCTCGTACTGCAGTCCTTTCCCTTGGGGAAAAGATGGAGGGAATCTCTAGGAAGTCGCCCATTTCTCTGACTTTTGGGCTGAATTCCTTTTTCTCATAGGAAGCACCGGTTTCCTACGTGGAAAAACTGGTGGGGTTTGACTTGCCAACCTCATCTAAAAGACTAGTGAAATCTGCTTCTTGCTCAGTGACTGGTTGGGAAGTAGATGTCCCTAAGGTCCTGATGCTGAAGGCGATGGATAACCTCAAAATGACACTTGTTGGAAAGTTTTTGGCGTACAGGCCAAATATTGAACTTGTTTGTTAGTGGGCTTCTTCCACCTAGAACTTGAAAGGCATCGTCACCATAAATGCAATGCCTAGAGGTATTTTTCTATTTTCTTTTGTGGTTTACGAAGATATGCTAAAGGTTTTAATTGGGGGTCCATGGGCTTTTGACCTGGGATTTAAAAATTTTCTTTCCCTATGCAAATGGAAACTGAGTTTTGACCCGTCGACTGATTTGGGGGCCTTTGTGCCAAGATGGGTTCGTCTTCCGAGCCTCCCTCTGGAGTTATGGGAGAAGGGAATCTTAAAGGGCATAACAAACTCCTTTGGGAGCCTTCTGGCCATAGATAAGATAACTTAGGAGAGGTCGAGATTGGTGTATGCTCGAATATGTGTTAATGTGGTAGTAAATACGGTCCTCCCCTCCTCAATACTACTTAAGTTAAAGTTCAGTAACTGGACTCAACCCCTAGAGTATGAAAATGCTTGCCTCTTTTATCAATAGTGTAAGAGATTTGCCATCTAATTGATTCTTGTATGATTTTTGGTGAGGGTTCCAAAGCTAAAGGAAAATTTTTAGAAGAGGACAACTCATCTAAGGTAATGGATTTTGGTGAGCAACCTTCTACTACTTCCCCTAGAAGGTGTCTATTCCCCTTTTTAAGGTTAATCAATATCTAGAAATGATGCTTGTGTTTGATCCTCATGTTGAAGTTAATGAGTCGGGGTGCCTGAACCTTAATGTGGTTGCCCCTGCTTCTTCCCATCCTACTTCGGGTTTTCCTACCTTGGAGGAAATGGGAAGGGAAGATATAATTCAGGAGAAGGGCCAAGTTGAGGTTCCCCTGTTGGTGAAGAATGTGCCGGTTTTGAAGGTGAAGGAGCAGGCTCATGGTGTTGACGAAGTCTTGGAAGAGGGAGAGTATGTTTTGGATGATACAACCTTGTCTTTGGAGGAAATGAATATTGTATCTGAATTTGGAGCTAAAAATTTGAGCGATTCACTGGCTCTTCTTGGCTTCCCTCAAGGGTCTAGTGATAAGGAGGATGAGGAGGGATGGTCACAAGCTACAACTAAAGCCAAAAAGAAAAAGAAACCGGATGTTGGAGGGGGAAATAAGGTGGGAAGACCCTCCTAAAAGGAATCAAGAACTAAGGATACTATGAGGGATGTGGCAGTTGGAAAAAAAAGAACCTTGGAATCGATTGCAGGATCAAAGTCCAAGAAGAAGTAGCTTGAGGGATGGGTTACGATGGAGGTGGGGGTGATTTTTTTTTCAATGAAGTACATCTCCTAGAACATAAGGGGCCTTAATAGCCCGTATAAACAATTTTTGGTAAAATCTTGCAAATTCTTGATAATAAAGTAGATGTTCTCCTATTATAGGAAACAAAGATGAAGAAATAGACCTTTGAGAAAGCTATTGTAAGTATTTGGCAAGTCGCTAATTACTTTGTTAGTGAGGCGAAAGGTACTTCAGGTGGTATTGCAACCCTTTGGAATCCCTCTAAATTGAAAGGCTCTTTGTGTTTTGCATGTAAGAACAGTCTTCAAATTACTCTGGAAGACATTGCTTCTCAGGAGAAATGGAATCTCTTAAATATTTATGCCTCGAATTCGAGCAGGGATAGAGTTTTGCTGTGGGAACAACTAAGTGAAGCTATTTCAGATAGGAAAGATGATCACTGGATGCTTGGAGGGGATTTTAATTCTCCTCTCCTACCTTTAGAAAAGTTTGGAGGGTCAGATGATTTTTCAGATAGTATGATGGAGCTAGCCGAGTTCTTCAATTTGGTAGGTCTAATTGATATCCCCCTCCAAGGAACTAAGTATACCTGGTCTAACATAAGGAATGGAATCCATCTAATCCAAGTTAAACTAGATAGGTTCTTGATCTTTGCTAACTGGGATATTTCCCAATTCCTCTCTCTTTTTGCTCTCCCTAGGTCAGGATTTAATCATAATGCATTGGTGCTGAAAAAAAAATTGGACCATAATAGGGGACCTTTCCCTTTTAGATTTGAAGCTATGTGGGGTCTCCACTCAGATTTTGCTGCTTCGATTAAATCTTGGTGGGAGGAACCCATAATAGGTACTCTAATGTACTATTTGGCAGAAATGCTACCCTAAATAAAGAAAAAAGTGAAAGGGTGGAATAAGCTGACATTTGGAAACATCTTTGAGATAAAGAATACCCTGGGAAAAAGTTTAAAATAGGTTCAAGATATTATGGAGATTGGGCTAGTGGATGAAGAGATATGTGCTAGGGAAAGAGATCTTAAATCCCAATGGTATAAGATAAACAAAAAGGAGGAAATATTCTGGAAACAAAAGAAGGGGATAGGAACACTAAATTCTTCCACCAATCCACTTTGAAACACAAAAGCAAAAACATAATAAGATCCCTTGTGAAAGATGATGGCTCTATTGTGACCAATGAAAAAGATATTGCTAGGGAAGCTGCTAACTTCTTCTCCTATCATATGGATCTTGGCAATGCTCTTCAGGTAAATGCTGACTTTCTTGAAGTGATCCCTAATGCAATTTCAAATTTAGACTTAAAGATGATGAATAATGCTATTTCTATGGAAGAAGTTAGAAATAATTTTTTCTCTTTTGGTGCCTTCAAAGCCCTTGGCCCTGATGGGTTCCCTCCTTCCTTTTTCCAAACTTACTGAGATATTGTTAAAATGGATCTTTTTAATGTTGCCAAGGATTTCTTTAGGTCAGGTAGGTTGTTGAACCATTTGAATGCTACCTTTATAGCTCTTATTCCCAAATCTGTTGATGCCTTAGCCATGAAATATTATAGACCTATTAGTCTTTGCAACACGGTCTTTAAAATTTCCTCCAAAATTCTGGTGTTTAGACTCAAACCGGTGCTTGGAAAAATGATAGCCTCAAATCAAAAAGGTTTTGTTCAAGGTAGAAACATTCTTGATGTTGTAATTTCTACCCACGAAATTATTCATTCAATGGATATTCAAAAAAGCTTGGGATGGCCTTCAAAATTGATATTTCCAAGGCCTATGATAGGGTCTCATGGCCTTTCCTTTTTGCTATTCTTAAGAAGTTTGGGATAGATGGTATATTCCTAAAGATGATTTCGGCTTGTGTTACTTCCCCCATGTGTTCTATTTTGGTCAATGGTGTTCCTCAAGGTTTCTTCTCATGTGGTCGTGGGCTTAGGCAAGGTGATCCTCTTTCTCCCTACCTGTTTATCATTGTTGCTGAAGTTATGGGCAGGAATATTCAAAAGTTGGTGGACTCACAAGCTCTCAAAGGTGTAAAAGTTGCCTCTTCTCTCAAGCCTAATTCTCATCAACAATTTTTTGATGATACTCTAATGTTTGGGGAAGCTTCGGTTGGGGAAGCAGGTCTATGGAAACATGTCCTCAATGATTATGTTGTTGTTTTTGGTCATTGCATAAACTATGAAAAAAACAAAGTTTACTTCTTCAACACTGATCAATAAATAAAGGATAGAGTGAATTTTTTTTTGGGATGTCGAGAAGCTGAATTACCTGATGCCTATTTGGGCCTCCCTTTGATCTCTAAGAAATTGGAGAATAATTAATGGAACCAATTGATAGAAAGAATCCAAAAAAAATGGATGGTTGGAAGGGGAAGCTTCTTAGCTTGGCGGAAAAAAATTCAACTCCTTAAAGCCTCTCTTCAAAATATTATGGTTTATTACCTATCTCTGTTCAAAATCCTAGCCTATATTGGGGAGAAGATTGAACAGATTCAACAAAAAAATTTGTGGTCAGGAACGGAAGAAAAAAATAGATTATCCTTGGTCAGTTGGGAAAAAGTGTGTATGCCTAAAAGAAGTGGGGGTCTGGGGTTGAGAAGAATTTCCATGCTAAACAAATCATTAATGGCTAAAATTGGTTGGAATCTTCTATAGGGCTCCAAAGACTAGGCAAAAAATTTCCAAGCTAAGTACTTAAGGAACATGAATCCTAGCTATTTACTCTCACAACTGGATTTGCCTACTGGTTTAGCCTTATGGAACCATCTTGTGAGATTGAGGAATGTGCTAAAGATGGGGGAAAAGAAGAGAATAGGGAATGGGAATAATACTAATTTTTGGAAGGATCCTTGGATAGAGAATTCCACTCTGTCCGCCTTTGGAGAAATGAATCCTCTAAAGCTTAGCTTAAACAAGATTTGTGGCAAAAAGGTGTTTGATTATATAAATTGGGACATTTAGGAACCTAAATGAAAGGAGTTCAACACACTATTAAGGAGAAAAAATTTGAGAGGTCAAAGATAGGTGAATTGGGACCCAATCCTCACAAATTTGCATAATTTGATAGGGGAAGCTAAGTGGTTCGATAGAGAAAGGGAAGATGAGTGGCTCTGGAAAAGTAGCTCTTCTGGTTGTTTCTTGGTTAAAAAGACCTATGAAATCTGGTGAGGGCCTAGGTTGTTGTTCTTGATCACTTCTAGGATAGGGTGTGGCTAAAGAATCTTGTTCCCAAAATTAATTGTTTTTGGTGGACTGTCGCTCATGGAAAAATTATCACTATTGACAATCTAGTTAAGAGAGGCTTCCAACTGGTAAACAAGTGTTCACTCTGTAAACATGAAGAGGAGTCGATAATTCATATTATTTTTTATTCCCAATATCCGAGGGAAGTGTGGTCTTGCTTTTTGCTGTTGTCCTCTGATTGGGTGTTTCCCAATTCAATGAAGCTTTTTATTGAAGGTTGGTCAAATTGCTCATTCTCACATAATGTTATTGTGGACCTTTGGAATAAAGTTCCTCCTTTTGTTACTTAGGGATTGTGGAAGGAGAGGAATAATAGAATTTTCATAGATGTGGAGAGAATTAGCTAGGAGGTAAGGAAAATTATTAAAACCCAAATTAAGGAAAACATTGAGGCAGGAAGATACAACTTCTCCAATACCTGGCCTAATTATAAAGAAATGAGGATAAAACATAATTGGGGAATAAGGAGGGATTTAACCAAACTCAATTGGTCAAATATGCTTAATATAATGGGTACTATTTGGAGTCCTCCGCTAAAATATTGGGTTAAGTGTAATTTTGATGGGTGCTCAAAAGGCAACCCGGGACAAGCTGGTGCAGGGGGTCTAGTAAGAAATCATAAAGGTGATTGTATCATGGGTTTTGGAGTAAATTTGGGCATCTTCTCTAACAATAAAGTTGAAGAAATGGCTGTTCTTGGAGGTTTCAATTTTCTAAAGGAGCTGGGGTACAAAAATGTCATCATCAAAGGGGATTCTAAGCTAATTGTGGACATCCTAAATGAAGAAGTTGCACCTCCTTGGGAATTAAAAAATATAATAGATAGATGCAAAGTCATTAATTTTTTTTTTAACATATGTGGGGTACAACATGTGTATAGGGAAGGAAACAAAGCAACTGATTGTGCTACCAATGTGGTGCTAAGCTACAGGGGATGGACACGTTGGACCAATGGCAACATGCCGATGTCTTTAAGAGGCATAATCCTTAATGAAATATTTGAAAATAAATATCACATGAAAATTTGATAGGTTATTTGTATGTATAATTAATGAGTACCAAGTGGTGCCATTTAGATTTTTGTGTAATGATGGTATCTAGAGTACGAGGTGGTATAGGAGGATCTTGGAAGGAGATAATCTTAATAATTTCCCTTTAAATATGATGTTCAAAAGTCACATGAAGTTATTGAATTTGATAAAGGTTGTCATTTCTATGCATGTTGAAAAGCCTTGTGTTAGTAATCCCCGTATTTCTATAGTGGGGAAAAGAATGAATTTTAATAGGGATTTAAATGCTTGCAAGAATAATGATGAGTTTTAGGTTCTGGGAAATGTGAAGCTTCTCGAATTTTCATTCTATATTGGCTCTGAGTATTATTTGGCATTTGAGTGCTGGTTACATTCAGGGAAGGAAGCAGATTGTGTGGGTGATTATGAAGAAAAGCCCAACGCAACAAAATAATTTGTAGAGGAGCAAAATGGGAAGAGGAAGGAAAAGAATAGAGCATCCAAATTTCCAAGCCCTCAAACATAATGTGGACCTATGGAGGATGTTTGAGAATGCGGATATGGTCCCATTCCTCCAATCTCTGAAAGGATACAATGAGAACTTAACGACTAAATTCACCAACTCGTAGAGGAAGGGTAGTGTTAGTATTGGCCTAGTGAAGTTTGAAGTCACCACTGGATTCATTGTTGAAGCTATGGGTCTGCAAAATAATGGGCTAAAAGTTGCTAAGAAAAGTGGAGCAGACTACCAGAGGTTTGTCGATAAATTCCTTCATGAAGGTGAAAATCTTAAGAGATTCTAGAACGGGTATGCCAGACTTGAACTCCCTCCTCCTTTTGCATTAGTAAGCCTATTTGTTATGTGTTATTTTACACTTGAGGGTAGGTACATGTTGGTACATGTGTACCACTTCCCTTTGTTAAACCATATTAGGCATGGGGAGAGTATCAATTTTCCATTTTACTTGTTGTCCTCCCTGCAACTTAACATTGAAAAAGGCGCTAGCCCTCCCCTCCACCAGGGTCTTATGCTTACCTTGTAGAAATATGCCCTGGCCCTGAATCCTCATGGAAATCCTTTAAATGCTAGAAATGTGAACCCTGACCGGTTTGAAGAAGAAAATGTGGAACAGCTAGAGGAGGAAAACCCTAATGCTGAGGAACTCTCGGTTGATGAACAAATTCTTCGCCACCCTCCTACAATTGCTACTAGGTGTGTGCTAATCCCTAAGAAATGTAACTCCCCTATGGATAATGTGTCAAATCCCTCAACTCCTTTGTCGTAGAAGAGTGAGGAAATAAGAAGCATTGAATTAGAGCTCATTAGAGAAACACCTGGAAAAAGGAAACTCTCCCCTCTGCTGTTGGAACCCCCAAAAGCTAAGAAACCCAAAAGAGATATTAATCCTAGAGATGTAATAAATATTATTGAGGAAGGGAACCAAATGGAGGAGGCTAAGGAAAATTTACAAGGGATGGGGAGTTGAGGCAGTGGGGGAAGAAGGTTGGCACATTTTGCTAAGGTAGCCTCAAAGGAGAAAAAAGGAAAACAAAAAATGTCAGTGAATGAGGAGGACCTAGGGTATGAAGATTTTGAAGCCCAGGAAGAAGAAGACTCTGAAGACTTGTATTTTGAGGACACTTCCTATGAGATGGGGGAGGATGGTTCAAAGGAGGAAAAAGAGGAGGAAGATGAGGAGCAAGTGGAGCCTTCTGAGGATAAGATTGAGGTTGGGAATGTGCAAGATGTTGGGTTATTAGGAATGGAGAACAAAGTTGAGGATCTTAGTAATGAGTTTTTAAAAATTAGACTAACCTTTCTATTGGTATAGTTCAAATACATGGAGAAGGCATTATTTACTCTCATGAAATTAACTAACAGGTTGATGAGAATAGTGATGCTTGGAGCAGCTTCTAGTGAAATGAAAATTACCAGGAAATTAAAGAAACAGGGGAAACTTGATACCCTGAAGATGTTGGACGAGACAGAGGGCCCTGACTGGTGCGAATACAATACTCTCATGGGAGAGTATGGGGACCTATTAAAGAAAGCTAGTTAATGGCTGTTGTTGTTGCTCTGCTATTTTTTGATGAGTTTTTTTGTCTTTTTTATAATATCTGGGACTGCTATGTTAATTTCTATAGGTTATGGTGGAATACCATTTGGGATACTGTCAATTTAATTAATGGTCTTCGTAGATCGAAGTATGCTGGTAAAAACTTAATATTTTTAATTGATAATGGTTGGACAATGGTTACTTTAAATATTGGTTTGTGTGCTAAAATTGATGCTATTTTTTGGATGGTTGGTGGTGTTGTTTCCCACCTCTCTTCATTGCTTTTTGGTCTGTTACTGTAACTATGGAATCAGGGCCCTTCCCTGCTTATCTAATAAAAAAAATTACTTAACCATAATCAGGGTTGAAAAACAAGACCAACTGACCATAGACAATAGACACCACTAACGAGGTGACATACCAGATACTCATCCTCTTCGAGGATGATGGCTAGGGTAGGGGATCTTATGTTATCTTCGAACAACTGTTCCATTGGGTTTAAGGCACACTTAGACCTGCTAATTCAGGTGGAGTCGATGCCTAGTACCTGCAACCTGCAACAAACAAAACAGTCAAGCATATACATAATCATACAATTAGGCACATTGTGAAAGGAAATTGCAGCATAGTAGGGCACTCACAAGTGAGTAATGGAACACCATCCCTTTCACTCAATCACATCAGAAGATAACACTCAGTAATCAAATCAACTCGTAAACCATCAACTACATAGCTACCAGAATGATAATCACATAATGTTCATGATAAAATAATCACATATTGTCGTAACAATGCATCTAACATCATATACTGTATCATAAAACATATCAACTGCTTAACATTGCTAGTACATACCTTTAATTATCCCTATTATTTTTCCTTCACCTTGGAGGTCTAAGGCCGACTACTCGCACATTCACGGTGATAATGGAGGGGCACTACATTGTGAATAATTAAGTATGTTTCAATTCATAGTTGGAGTATTGCATAGTGGATCATGAATATGTTCCAATTCACATGTGAAGTGTGTTCTTGTGGATAGTTGAATATGTTTTGATTGACAAGAGTGGTTTTCTTATGGATAGTTGAGTATGTTTTTATTCACAAGAGAAGAGTACTTGTGAATAATTGAGCATGTCTTGATTGAAAGGTATTGTTGGATAGTTAGGATATCCAATGATATGTTTGGTTTGGTGTGTTTTGGGTGAATTGGGAGATTTTATTAATTGTGTGTATGCCTTAGTTCATTGGATTTCTATATGGGTTATTCTATTTGGTACATGAAATGTTCTTTCATTTGTTTGGGTTGATGTAATAAGGGACATTGGGATTATTATATACATTTATAGGTTAGTATAAAATAACATTAAATATGCAAACATTACAAATGTTAGTACTATCAATATATGTCTTAGTAATTAGTTTGCAATTTAGTTGTCGAGAAGTTTCCTATAGGGAGTTAATTGGTTTAGAAGTTTGGATGGGAAAGCAATGATTTATAAGTGGATAAATTCAATGTAAAACTAATCCCAAATGAATATTGCATAATTTAATATTTGATGTTATTCTCTACTATATTGTTTAGTCTCACAATATTTGTGCTTGTAATTTCAATAACTTTTCACATTTACATTTCTTACATGATCTAATTTACACTTAGATGGCCCTTGTCATTGTTACAATTTTTTTCTTACATGTTTATGAACATTGTGTACTTACTAGTTTTCCTTTTAGTGATCTTCCTTTCCCATTCTATACCTTTGTTCAATTATCTTTGTCATCACTATATGCACCAAGTTACTTGGCTTTCCCATGTAGAGGTATTTATTGAACTTTATCATACAATTCTTCCTCTCTTGGAGAGAAAACAAAAATTATACATTATTTCTCTCACATGACATTACACCATTTTAAATAATCATATATTACATATAATTCCTTATATTGTTCCTACACAATGAAATATTTGTGTGAACCCCAATCCAAGTACCTGCAAAAAAATAAGAACAAACACATTAGATTGTCAAATGCAAGTAAGAACAAGGATTCCCCATGAAATCCATTAACATAGCTCAAATTAGGAAAATAAATAATAAAGAACACAATGTAAACAACAAAATAGATTGAATCCTAATTTAAATTAGCAAACTCATGATCCCATGGGGGAATTGGTGCCAATTTGATGTGAAAATTGGCCCTTTCCAAATTCCTATGATGCAAGATTGATGTGTTGATGATAATTGATCCACTTTGATGAAGGATGGTGAATGCTCCAAGCTAAAAACCTGCATAACCTAGCTAAGATTCAATGATGGTGGATGAAATTTGATAGCTATTTGAGCATGGTAACTTTGCATAATTTGTGGATGATCAAATGAGGAGTGAAGCCTCTTATTTATAGATGAGATTGACGGATGAATGCCCAAAATAGAGCAATGTGGGACTAACATTCATCCAATGGTAAGATGCCACTTGTAAACCTATGAGTGGATGGAGGATGTGCAAGTTTTGAGGATTGTGCCAATAAATGCCTATTTTTGAATTTCAAATTTGTTGAAATGACGTGCAAGAGGGAAGAAAGAAAGAATTAAATGACACTTGGCTCAAGGCAAAGGACATGTAAGATGGAGTAAATGCCTTGTTGGATGTACATGTCAACTTGGATTTTTGAATTCAAACTTGAAGAATATTCCAAAAAGATGCCTTGTTGAGGAAAATAGAGATTTAATAAATCAATTAAATCTATTTTCATGTGCAAGTGGTAAAAGCTGGAGGATGGGACATGATAAGAGATTAAATTAATCCAAGGTTAATTAATTTAATGAGAGATTAAGTGATGTGACCTATTTGACTTAACTTTGTGGATTTATTTAAATCAAATAATGAGAAGAATGTGATAAGAGATAAATTAAATAAAGATTTTGATTTATTTAATTAACGGAGATGATGTTAGATTAAATTAAATAAGTTTTTAATTTATTTAATTTAATAGATAGACTTTAGAGATTTAATCAAATAACATCAATTATTTAATTAAATAGGGATAATTAGAGCAAGATGATTAATTTAATTATCAAGAAGAGGCGACTTAATTAGATAACTGATTCATTTAATTAAGAGAGGAATATTGACGAATTTAATCAGATAGGGGAAATTTGATTAAATGGTTAGACTAAAGGATGATTCAGGATGAAACAATGTTAGTAAGCGTGATCAGATGCCCAATGTCAATCAGTACATTTTACGTGTCTACAATATTATACTAAATTAATTATATAGAGCTATAACAACATATTACATTATATTATTTATGTCATTCTTACATGATAACATCTTATATGACTTTTAAATTATTTCTACAATATTAAATATTATTTGATATTCCTTTTGATGTTCTTACATGATTACATCTTATATAACACCTTTAATTCATTTTCACATAACAATAACTTCACATTATTCACATAGTGACACTTATGTCATTCTCACATATGAAACCTTATATTATTCCCATATGATGAAACATTACATTATTCCCATGTGATAACACCTTTTGTTATTCTCACACAATGACATCTTATATTAAATTTATTTATATTGTTCTTGCATGATGATACCTTTACGCCATTTTCACATGATGATAACTTTACATGATTCTCACATGATGACACCTTTGTATCATTCTTAAATAATTAAAATATTATATAATATTTCTTAGGCCATTTTACATGAAGACATTTTCTTTAACATCCATTACATTGTTATCACATGATGCATTACTTGTAATCACTCTCACATAACACCATTGATCTTATCTTGCATGGTGTTCATTATGAGCCATAGGATCAAACAATGAACAAAGACACCTTCCACACAGGAGATTTGCAAACAATATATGCAATATTCTTTAACAAGAAAAAGTTTTAGAATGCAAGAGACTATCAAAATGATATGAAAGCTCCAAATATAATACAATGAGGGTTGAGTGCTATATAGGAGCAACCCTAAATGGTAAAAGGATTAGATCAAGACAAGTTTCAACATCACATGCGATGAGGCAGAATGATCTAATAATAGCTTACTTCAGTTAACCTAGAAAAGCACTTAGTTAACTTAATAAAGAAGTCCTAAGTCTAGCTTGAGTGCATGGGAATAAAATAGTCTAATAATAAATTAAAGAGTAATTAATTATTAGCTAATGCATGATTACTCTAACACCCCCACTTAAGATGAAATTAGGGAGTAGCTAAAAACCCTAAAAAGAAAATGAATGATGGGTCCTAGCAAACAAGACCTGGTGAGGTACTCATGTACAAACAAAAGATATCTTATGACTGGAGAAAAGGAGAAACCATAGTGGGAGAAAAATCCTCTCCAAAAGAGAGAAAGATGACTGAAGGACTAAAAAATCCTCCAAATCAAGGTGTGAAGGACTAAGAAGCCTCCAACTGAAACAATGTCCCAAAAAAGAGGAACATGTAGAACCTCGTTGAAGCACAAAGCTGTAAACTATTATCAAATGATGATTAATATGGTGTTGAAATGAAGAACCTCTAGAAATAGGAATTCAAGAGCATCCGTATGGTAAATGATCCATCTCACTAAAGTGCATGTAACCAACCAATGATGTACGCTACATATAAAAGTACATAGGAACAAGAACTATCTACATAGATCACTCCAAACTGCAAAACCAAGGAAGCATTAGCACCAATAGTAGAAACCCCTCCATAATGCTAAAAAGGGAGATCAATGACACCGAAATTGTGTGAAACCAAGAAGTGCATGTAGGGGAAACAACCTGCAAATAAAAAAGTGTGAAAACTAAGACATACATACATGAGACAAGAATCACTGGGATTCACTGTTGTCGTAGAAGGGAAACTCACTCAAAAAAGGTGTGATGGAAAACATCAACCCCCCATGACACTTTATATTATAGTGAAAATACAAAAGGCACAACAAGGTGTACAAAATTCCCAAAAAATAATACACCAGAATGGAACTTTATGTCAGTGCATCTACAAAAGAGAATGTGCATAATGTCCAAAAAATACTATATGTTAAAAATACAATTCTCTAATAGAAAATGAAGAAACTATTACCACCATGATGAGGTACACAAAAAAAACATGCACTTAAGAAAAATGACAGCCAAAAAGGAGCCCATATGCAAAAGATATGGCCCATCGAAGTCTCCAAAATGAGAACTAAACAACAACAATATTGATAAAATAGAATTTTGAAAAAAAGAAGTAAAAACTAGAAAATGCCTGCACCACTACAAAGAGCTTGAAATTATACCTTGTTTCAAAAAAAATTGCATGAGAAAAGACCACCGTATGGCTCAGATATGACCTTTGCAATATCAGGTGCAAAACAAAAAAACCCAATGAAGAGGGGTTGAGTAGGGCAAAAAAAAATCCTCCACCAAAATTTTCAAAAATACCTCCAAAAAATAGAGGTCTGCCAAATTTAGTGTGCTGATAAAAAAAATTCTCCATGTAGGCTACATGTGATTTTATTTTGCAAAAAAAATATATTGCAAAAAAAATTGCATGTTTTTATTTTTAAAGAAAAAAAAAGCAAAAAAACTTGCATGTTTTTATTAAAGAAAAAAATAGCAAAAGAGCTTATATATTTTTAAAAAATAAATATAAAAAAGCATGTGTTTATTTTAAGTTAAAACAACATTAAAAACTATTATAATGTTTTTAATAAAAAATATCTAATTTTTTTTGCCAACAATACCCTTCTAATTTGATTCTGAAAAATTTGCTCACTGTATGCAAAAACTAATGGATACCCAAAAGATTATCTGGTGTTACCAACAAAACCCAAAAAGCGTTTTTAAATACAAAAAAGTAGAACACACAATTTGGTAAAAAAAACAAAAACTTCACTTGCAGGGAAAATAACTATGTAGGGCTATTTTAACAGCCGTTTTTGCAAGATCTATTCACTATTTGCAAAATCTAGCAGATACCCAGATGGTCTTTTGTGATTTTGACCAAAATTGAGAAATGATTTTTCTCAAAAATACACAAAACAAAAGATATTGACCGTTTTGATAAAAAAAATGCACCAAATTTGACTTTCTCGACAGCTTTAAATTCAATGGTGAAGTCTTTTTCATGCCAAAATGCATCTAAAAAATGCCCACCTCAAAAATTTGAAAAAAAAGTAAAGGGGATTCTAGATCTAATGCCTGTAGCTCTTGTTAAAAAAAAAAATCTCATAAATCAAGAAGGGGTTCGCTGAATCCTCATTGTGATACCATGTTAGAATTGTGAAAAACACGAGCCATACGACGAAACAATGAAGAAAGACACCTTCAACACAAGAGAGCTGCAAACAATATATGCAACATTCCTCAACAAGAAAAAGCTATAGAATGCAAGAGACTATCAAAATGATATAAAAAATCTAGAGATAATATAATGAGGGTTGAGTGCTATATAGGAGCAACCCTAAATGGTAAAGGGATTAGATTAGGACAAGTGTCAACATCACATGCGATGAGAGAGAATGATCTAATAATAGCCCACTTTAGTTAACATAAAAAAACACTGTTGATGGTTGTTTTTGCACTGCTCAACACAGGTAATGCATAAGTGCATCACCTCTCTTGAAAGGTAATCTCCTACAAACAAGTTGCAAAAAACTACCCCAACGTCTCTCGAGTGTTAGGTCATGACTTGCTTGGAATGTCTTAGTTGGTTTATGTGATTTGTTGGTAATCATAGGGCAGCCTTACATATGTTAAGTTGGAAGGAGATTGGTTCCTTAAATGGAGTTCTTAAGGTATTAGAGTTGATGTGCAATTGCTGCAAGTTCAAAATAGCTGTCTAAAACTCCACTTTTATCACTAGATTTGGCTTTACAATGATGCTTGAACTTTTCCTAAATTACTATTTTAAAGAAAGGCCAAAAGGGTTGGGAAAGGAGTAAGTTCCTAGACCTGAAACTATCAATGAACAATCATAATGAAGGATGCTACAGTGGACAACCTTCCTGAAACTAAGTTCCACTTAACCAAATCAGCTAACAATATCATGAAATTAGTGCTATCTTCTAAGGTCTGCAAATATTCAACCATTCATTCACCATGAGACATGAATAAAAGATGAAGTTTAATTGTAGCAATGAATCTATGTCTAGACTAGCTTTACACTACTATTTATCATCAATAAACAACAAAAAAAATGAACAAGGAAGGGAATCAACACAACATAATTCTTCAACATCAATGAACAACATTCACTAATCTACTAAAACATGTAAAACACATAGAACAACAAAGTAAATCTACTCAAATCTATTAACTATGAGGAGATGAATCATGAAACATGAAGGAAACTCAAGAATCCACCAAAATAAATGAACTTCTATTAGAATTTCAGCAGCATGTCTTTACAACAACTCAACTCTCTCTTTGAAAATGAGAGGAGACCCCCTATTTATAGTTTTCAAAAAGAAAAATAAATGGCCAAGATTTAATCTCATTGTGTGGCTAAGATTCACTACAAATTAGGGTTTCACCTATCCCCAATATTTTACAATTTAAAATACCTTTCTTGTCTTATCCCTATTTTGTCCTCTAGTGCATGGCACTGTAGCACTTTTGTCTTCTAGCAAATTGCCCTTTTGTTGCAGCTACACTATGAGGAACTCATCATCAATAACAAGTTTTCCTTCATTTTTCTTTATAGTGGCATACTCCACAAATTTTCCCATCAGCGCCTGAAACTTTCTTCATTCTAGGATGTCGGATTGGAGCACTTGGAAGGTTAATTTCTTGGACATGCTATTAATTAGCTCCCAATTCTTTGTACATTTCAGTGTATTCTTGACCACTTGCTCTAATTGGGTGAAGGCTCGGGTGGAAAAATCCATAAAATCTGGTGTTAGCAAATCCGTAGCTCCATTTTCCATCTTCTTATGGAAATATGGCCTTATTTTCTAGGGGTCTAGCTTGACAATGAGCATATCATAATCTGTCATGAACTTCAAATATTCTTCACAATCCACCCTATGTTCTTTGACCCACTCTAGGTTGAGCTCCACTTCATGAAGTACCCACTCCAAGACCTCTATCTTGTGGTCTAAGCCCATCTTCCATGTCTCAACGAGCCAATGATCATCCTTTGCCAAAGATAGCTCCTTCTCCCAAGTCTTCTGGGGCATTTTGAGGACAACCTCGAGCTTAGGATACATGATCTTATATAATTCTGGGAAGTTATTATAGAATTTCTCCATGCCTTTGAGTTGCTTTTGCACCTTGCAAAACTTATTTGCAGTCTGGACAACATGACCAATGACCATATCTCCATTGTAAATTACTTTTTGGAGCTAGTCTTCAATGGCTTTGGTCCAGTTCTTTCTTCTCCCTAATTTTTTGATGTGCTCCTTAGACAACAACAATGGTGAGTCTAATGACATTGTTGGTAGTTCCTCAACAGAGGACCACTGTTGTATGTAAGCGGTAAGGTCCACCACTTGTGCCTTCAGTTCCTCCTTAGACGATTGGTCCTTGTTCATCTAGTGCATGATAGTAGCGACCGACCCTTGGAGGTGATCAATATTTTGTTCTTTGGTGGCTATGCCCAAGTCAATAGTGGAGATATTGTAGCTAACTCCTCCTTTATGCATTATTGGAGTATCAATTTGTATTGTCCTTGATCCTGATGCATCCATTGTGATATGGGATCAGACCTTTGACATATTTTCTTCCTTTTCCCCTATTTGAGCTCGTGCAAGGATAGCTTCCAACCTTTCTTTGGGGTCCATGAGGGTGGGGGTCTTCTTTTGTAGCTACTTTTCAAGCCATTAAGGCATTGCAGATCCATCCTTCTTTGGTGATTCATGATCACCTTCCTTTCTTTGAATATGTTGGATCTCCCTCTCTTCATCGTCTGAAGCTTCCTGCTCTGTTTTCTCTTCTTCTTCATCTGAGTCACAGATGAATATGGTTCTTCCCTCGAGCGGCCTGGTAGAAGATATATTTTCCTTGGGGCTATCCTCCCCTTTAGGTGCTCTTTCCCCTTCTTTCCTAAGCTCTTCATAGCATTCCAGCTCGGGGCTCTTTCTCATTTCAACCTCTTCTTCTTCAACTTCATCTTCTTTCTTCTCCTCTTCTTCCCTCTTGGGAGGTATTCCTTCTTCTTGATTAGGGATTTTGTCTTGTTCCTTGGTCGAAGGCTCTGTAGATACCTCCATATCTTCATCTATTTCTTTCTTTCCCTCAGAAGAATGCCTCTCAACTTCCTCTCCAATGTCCTTGAGTTGTTGGGCCAATTCTTCCTCAAGTTCTTGATTAGAAGATTCTACTATGTACTTGGCATTGGGGTCTTCAACATCTTCCTCTTAGGATTGCGACCTTTCTTCTTCATGTACTACCTCATTGATGACCAAGTTTTGATATTCTGAATGCTCATGGTAGTCATCTTTGAATGGATCCTCAAGTTCATCCTCACCCTCTTTGGATGCCTCCCTTTCTTGTGTTTCCATCTCTTCTCAAATTTTCATTATTGCCTCCATTTTGGGTGGTTCTGCCATAGGAGGGATGGGGAGACTGACAATAGTTTGAGCTAAAGAAACCTGAATTGTAGGGTTCATTAGTGCTCGAAAAAGCTCCATAGGTATATTCTGCATGTGTCAAGCAAAGGCCTCTGGAAGAGTGAGGGTAGGCATCATTGTTGTGGAGGTTAGAGGAATAGTAGTTGATGGAGACATCGAGGAGGATGAGATTGGGGAGCTTGTGTCAGAGGAAGAATCTCTTACCATAATGGGTGTAGTCGGTGAGGTGGAGGCAAGGTGAACTGAGATGTCCACTGCAGGAGGAGAGGAAGCAAGTAATGCTTGAGATGATGGTGAAGGAGTAATAGCAGTGGTGGTGGTGGTAGTGAGAGCAGTGGCGGAAGGTGGTGAATTAGGTTGCTCGACCTCTTCCTCTTCTCCTTTGTGTAGTGGATCCTCTTGGATTGTGGGCATCTCAGAGAATCCACCCAACTTCCTCGCTTTCTTTGAGGTCTCACCCTCTGATGCCTTCCTTGAATATACTTTATGCTTTGGTTGGTGCTCAGTTACCTCTTTTCTCTTCCTCGACCTTGTGGCTAGAGGAGATTTTGGGCCCCCTAAGTTGGGGCAATAGCAGTCTCACTATTTGTTTCACTCTTGACCTCATTTTCGAGCTCGCCATATGTCAGTGTAGCTCCTTGGAGCTTCAATTGGGAAATTTGTGCATCAATCCAATGCCTGGTTCTGTGCTCTATTAGCTTTGTTAGAATATCGAGGTTGTTGACCTTTTCCTCATTCCAATCAATTAGGGGCAAGGGAAAATTGGCGAAGACATCAAACCTCAGATCTATGACAGTGTCCTCATCTTCAACGATCTGATTTGATACTAGGAATAGTTTGACCGTTTTGACGAAGTATGCAGTCATACAAATATAGTTTCTCATGCGTACTTCCTTGTCATCCTTGCAGTTAGCCAAGATGAGAGGGTAGGGGATGCCTAGCCTATGTTTGTTGCTGAGGAGTGTATGTGCATGCTGCAACTTCCTGGAGACTTCCAACAAGATCACCTGGTCATTTGGATATAGGGGTAGCTTGCATGGCCTTTCAAATAAGCCTTCTATTTGGATGTAAGTGAACTTAGGAAGCTGGATGAATGGAGTCTTCACTGGTGGATGAATGCATAGGCACTATGTGTGACTCTCCTCTCGAAGTCCCATCCGAGAAATATGATAATATGCCCAATAAATGCATCATTTACCTGACAATAGTCTTTCTTAAAATTTTGGTATTGGAGCTGTGGATGCCTGTCATATACTTTTAGCTCCATCCCCGGTGTCAGGCTCTGTGCCACAAATAGACCTCTGTATGTAAAGGGATCAACCAGAAGATAGACCAAGTAGGAGGTCATGTAAAATTGAGAGGTCTTCTTGACTGCTACAAACTGCTCATGCAGGCAATTGCTGATCATTCCTACCCAGTGGAACTTAATTTTCCCCCTGATAATCTCATCTATAAAGTAGAACATCCAATCTTGGAAGTAGGCGGCAGTTGGGATTCCCATGACTCTACTTAGCAAAGTCACCAAGTCATGGTAGTCCTCGTAGAAATCACTCCGGAACAATTCTTGGGGCACCTTGTTTGCATTGCCCCTCTTCTCTTTTAACCAGTATTGATTAATCAACTTCTTACATCTTAGAGGGTCAGCCTTCCATGTGCTTTTTGCATATTTTTTTGTTGTTTCCTCCATTGGATCAAAGGTGGGGATGTGGAAAGTTTACCCTATAAATCTGGCAGACAAGTCGGCCAACACTTTGCCATCATGGTCAACAATTCTTCTGCTCTTCTCTTGATAGGCCTCTCAACATGTCATTACTAATTCTAGAGCCACAAGAGATGGAAAGAAACCGACTGCCTTATCCAAACCACTTTTCCTGATTTTCTTTGCATTTTCCATAGTGGGGTTGGCGATGACCCTTTGTCTGAATTTGTCTATATCAATCTGGCTAAGGTTGGTATCTGATATCGAGTCCCACATAGAGGTGAATTTGGAGGTGATTTCCACCTTGTGTTATTGGAATTTCATCTAGTCCTTATCTGCGTTTCCTCTCAGAACTTTGGTATATTTCTTCCCCTTTTCCCTCTCTGCAGATGCCCCCGATGGTCCTACAGTTGATTCCACAAATCCTGCAAGCAAAGGCACAATAAGCATATTCATATATAAAATAAGGGGAACATTAGAAAAGTCTTGCAAAACCAATGTTAGGTCGAGTAATCCATCCTTTAGAGATATTAACATCTATTTAAAATCATCATTTTCCTTTCGTTTGGGGAAGATACAACAATGCGTGCCCAAGGATGTGGGTTTCCTTGGGTTGGAAACCATTTTGGATGAGGCGACAAGTAGACGGTGAAGAGGGCACGGTGGCCCACATGCGACCACCCACATCGATATTTCCACATCATGATGGGGGCCACCAAGGTATTAGGTCATTTGGACATGCAGGGTTATCACTCATGAGGTGTTGGAAATGTTAGCTCAATCATTTTGGCATGTGGGTCCAAAGGTCGTGAGGGCAAGTGGTGTCTCGGTCGTTATGAGGCCCGCTGTTCAGAACGATGTTGGTAAGGTGGAATCCTATAGACAGAATCCCACACTATGGGACCCACAGGAAGGAAGAGAAGTATCCTATCTTCATAGTTAAAGTTGGTCAACATGATGCAGGCAAGAACCCACGGGATGCTGTTATTAGGCGGCCATTTGAGACAACAGAGATGGGATGGCGGCCCGTAGGTGGTAGTCTGCATCGTCGAGCCCACTAAATTCATTCACATGAGTTGTTTGTTTGCAATTTTCTAGA
Source organism: Sequoia sempervirens (assembly GCA_007258455.2). Taxonomy (NCBI): domain Eukaryota; kingdom Viridiplantae; phylum Streptophyta; class Pinopsida; order Cupressales; family Cupressaceae; genus Sequoia; species Sequoia sempervirens. Next base: position 72,665,740 of record VDFB02075321.1, read on the forward strand.
TGGTGAAAAATGGGTCGAGTTCCGCTTGGTGGATGACAAGCTAGACTCAACTATTTGAAATGGTGAAAATGGGACGGCGGCCCGTAGGCAGCCACCCGCAAGAAATTGCCCACTCGTAACTTAGTGACTTTTGATAATGGCTTGGGAAAAAGTCAATGTAGGGGCCCACAAAGTGAAGGGATGAAGATCATCAACCATTTGGAACAACAGATGCATGGTGGCAGCGATCTGCAAAGGAGGGTCTGCAAACAACATACTTGGTTCTTTTCATTCTCAAGGCCCAAATGGTCATGGATGATGCAGAGTTCACAAGGTGGATTGATAGAACACCATGACTACTTATAATAGCAAAATAGAATATGTGGCCTGCAGATGGAAGCCTGCAAAGGTCAGCCCGCAAAGGGTCTATACTTAGGTGTTTGGGCATGCAGGACGGTGACAAGAGACGTGGGATCCATGGCTTGGGGTGAAGCAAGGGTTTCGCCATTTTGGATGATCATGGAAATAATGGTGAAGTAGTGGCAGAAACCCGCAACAAATGACCTGCAAAAGGGAGGCTTAGTGACTTACTGGATGACAGACAAGGGCCCTGTGAAACCCGCAAGGCGGGAGGATGAGGTTAGATAGCCATTGAGAAACGGCGAGAGGAAAGGGGCCATCCGTGTGCAGAAACCCACATTCGGGGACCCGTGGGGGTTATGAGGATCCCCTTTTGACTTATGGTTTTCATTTAGCTCAACGATGATGGCAAGGAGGTGACATCCTCTTGCATGCACGAGCTTGCCAAAGGTGACGACCATAGTTTTGATTTTTTTTTGAAGAACTAAAGTGACAACGGTGGGAGACCTATGAACCACAAGGGCTTGACGACCCTGGTCAAGAACAACGACTGTGGTGGAAAGTTCTGGACAGCCCCAACGAGATGATTTTTAAAGAGTTTTTAATTTCTAAAACATAGGTTTTGTGCGAAATGAAGTTTTCTAGCTAGTTTTAAGGTTTTTATCTTCAATATTTTAACAAATTTGTGAAACTTAATGAAAAACACATGACATGCGCGGCAGTGGAAGACCTACCTGGTGGACCCGACGAAAGGCAGTGAAGGCTTTGAATTCATCCTTGAGGCAGCGTAGGTGCGAAGGCAGCGAAAGTAGGAGGAGCTCTGATAGGTTAAGCAAGAATGTCAGTGAAAATGACTTGTCAAATTTGCTATTTATAGGATTTTAGTCATTAAATGCTCACATTAAATGCTAGTACGATGGTCAACAGGGTTGGTGGGCACAAAATTTGAAACGGTTGGTAGAGTCCATGAGGTAGGTGATAGCTAGATGTCGGCCATTTGATAGGTCAACAAAAGAAAAGGAAACAAAGGACGCAAATCCTGCACTGCGGGTGGATGCACCGACTCGACCGTTGCGGGGACAGCGAAGGATAAAACAAATTCTACAAAGGGAAACCCACAAGGGCGAGTCTGCACTAGGAAAAAGATGACAATTGCAAGGACCTAAGGAAAACTACCAAAGGAACTCTATGAAGGCAGAAGACTTAAAAATTCAAAGGGGGGTGAAACTTGGTCAACTCAAGATGATAGCTTTAGGACTCCTTGACCACTTAGGACTCAAAATACGGGGCACACAAAATGAGGTGAGGGAAAAAGTGACCCAACAAAAGCGAAAGAGATGGTCCCCATTCCGAATGGGGCATGTGTGCTACGAGCACAACATATGGCGACTCCGCTGGGAGAACGCTTTGGAGTGTTCCAAGGATAAAGAGTCATTTAGAACCTAGAATCTCTGGTTTCGCAGACCAGGAGATAGTTTCCATAAGTGAACTGAGGGACTTGAAGGAGAATGAAGATCCTTAATTGAATCTAATCACAAAAACATCTCAGAAGTGTGTGTATGATGCGTTCATTCCCTTTCCCTCATAAACTATAACAAATGACCATTAATCAGGCCAAGCAAGCTACATAAAGTGTCTAACCCCAAAAGTAACCTGGACATTTCCCTACTTCCAGTTAGGCATCTATAGTCCCGACAAAGTTATCACTATGACCCCATGAATATTTCTCTACTGCCAGTCAGATGTCCATAGCCCCGATAGAGTTGTTCGTACACCCACACAGTTGCCTCATTTTCATTACTTGCTTTCTTCCTTTTCTTTTCAAATATTTTCTTTTAGTGCTCTTTCTTTTGCTCAATTGTGTAAGCATCGAAGCTTATTGTGGGTTTGGAGTCACAGTGGTCACTGGAGTAGACCTAATATTTTTGACTTGCTAGGCCATCATAACGACCATGATATAGCTCTTCAGAAACAATTTAACATGCATTTTGTGCATGATCTGAGATGAGTGTGAAAGGATTCAACCAAGGGTCATGTTCTGGGTCAAGTCAGAATTCAAATAAGGAAACCACCCCACGGAGGAAATTAGAGACCAATAGTTGGGAGTGAATATTTATCCAAAAAACACAAAGAGCGAGTAGCAAAGTGAACTATTCATCGAACTGAACTCGACCACTACATCATAAACAAAGGAACACCCTCAGCGAAACAAAATGGTTGGGAGAATGAACAAAACAAAAGAAAAGCGAAACCACACAACAAAGGAAACCTAAACTAACCTATATACTTGTATTTACAACAAACTTAGCTCGAAAGAGCTTAGGCGAGGAAATAATGCTTGAGGTGCTGCCCATTGAAAGGAAACGAGATATCTTCACCAGTTAATGTCTTGAGGCGGAAAGCATTATCTCCAATAATTTTAGAGATTTGAAAGGAGCCAAGCCAAATCTTGTCGAATTTATCATGCCCCCCTTTCTTTTCATGGGCCTTGTTCCAACATAGGACCAAATCAACAATTCTAAAGGCCTTAACTTTGGCTCATCAGTCAAACCATCTTTTGACCACGACTTGATGTTTGGAAAAAATTTCAATGGCTTGGTCATGAATTTCTTCTAGATGGAGTAGTTCAGCTGAATGGGCTTCTCGACAATCCCCTTCTTCATAAAAGGTGTTGATAAATTGGAGGGTGGGGATTCTCAAGTGCATGGGAAATACAAGTTCCAAGCCATAAACGAGATGGAACGAGGAATCACCTAGGGAGGCCTTGTGGCACATACAATCTTCCCAAAGGGAAAAACACAGTTGGGTGTGCCAGTCCTTAGGGTTCCTATCGAGCAGCTTCTTGATTATAGTGGCCAGGTTCTTGTTTGTGGATTCAGCTAGACCATTGCCTTGAGGGTAGTAAATGGATGAGAACTTAAGGGTGATTCCACAATCGAAGGCCCAACTAGCGAATTTGAGCGAGGAGAAGGTAGGGCCACTATCGCAAACTAGAGCATATGGGCAACCAAAATGATTCAAAATGAAATTTTCAAGGAAATTAGTAACTACCTCAGTGGTAAATTTCCTACATGTGATTGCTTCTATCCATCTAGTACAATAATCATAGGCAGTTAGGATGTACCTGTGACCCATAGAGGATGGTAGGCTTATCGAACTAATGAAGTCGAGACCCCACTGCGTGAATGGTCTTACCTCCAGAACTAGTTGCAGCAGGACGACAACGTTTCATTCTCTAGTTGTAGCGGTTTGAAACATGTGGCAAGTTTTACAATGTCTATGTGCATCCTTGAATACCGTTGGCCAATAGTACCTGACCTACAATATTTTATGAGCAGTGGAGGGGCCAGATCCATGACTGGTATCAAATTTATCTTGAAACTCCTTTAATACACGTGCTGCTTCTTCTTTCCCAAGGCATTTGAGGTAGATCCCTTCATGATTCCTTTTGTATAGTATAGACCCCCACAACATATAGCTGTTGCTTTTTAGCCAGAGAGCACGTTTTTGAACTCCCTATAAACAAGGTGGGAACTTGTTATACAAGTAGTAGACAAGGTCATCATACCACTCTCCAGGGGAGACATCTTGAATTTGGTATTGTCGTATAGTAAGCTCAGGTCCTGCTTTAGGCAACGTTTCAGCTATCATACAGGTGAGGGTTGCCCCCTTACTAATTTCTTCGGCTGAATCTCCATGTCATGTATTCCTGCAACAAGGTGACCCATTTTTCCCTTCTCTCGCCTAACTCATTCTGATAGTAACATCTTCACTGTAGGGTCAGACACTATGGCAAACACCTTGTTCCACAAGATGTAATGTTTGAATTTCTTGACTCCCTTGACCAGGGCATATGCTTGTTTCTCCACATTATGGTATCTTAGCTCAACGTCCTTCAGTGGGGCACTCATGAAGAAAATTAGGTGCTCACTTCCTTCATCATCCTTTTGAGTCAGTATGTTGGCACATGAATGGTCTAAAGAAAACGAGTGGATGTAGAATGACTTCAGGTAATCGAGACTGACTAACACAGGTGCATCACAAATTGCTTTCTTGATTTCCTCGAAGGCCTGCTTCACCTTCGAAGTCCACTCAACTTTGGAATCTTGTTTTAGCATTGTATTGAGTGGCTTGACTATTTTAGCAAAGCCAATAATGAATTTTTTAACAAAGTTTATTTTCCCAAAGAAAGATTTTAGTTCTTTCTTGCTGCCTAGAAGCTGAATTTTCAACATGGCTTGAATATGCTCAGGGTCTATTGAAATTCCTTTCTCTGAAATCACATGTCAAAGCAGCTTGCCTTCTGTAACTTTGAAGATGCACTTCTTCAGATTCAAGGAAATTCTAAATTCCCTGCACTTTTAAAAGATCTTGCATAGATTAGAAATATGATCACCCCGCTTCTTTGAAAACACTGTGAGATCATCCATATAAATGATAACACATTTTCCTATCAAATATTTGAAGGCTATGTCCATTGCACACTGGAAAGTGGTGCCAATGATGATGAGTGAAAATTAAATCCTTCTGTATGCAAAGTTTCTCCACTTGGTGGTGAACGTTGTCTCGTGTCTACCCTTGTATCGCACCATGACTTGATTATACCTGGAGTATCCATCTAAGAAAGACATCATTTGATATCCATTAACTATTTGAATTACTTCATCCAATGAAGGCACTGGATAATTGTCTTTCTCTAAAGCTTTGTCCAGGTTGCAGAAATCTACGCACAATCTGATTTCTCCATTCTTTTTCCTGATTGGGACCAAGTTAGCCACCCACATGGAGTGCTTGACTGGAAATATACTTCATGCAGACAAAAAATTTTGCACTTCCTTGTAGATTATGGGTTCTAATAATGCATTGACGAGACGTTGTCATTGTCAAAATGGTCTCACGTCCAGCTTAAGAGGAATAGTGTGTGATGATTGAGGTGTTGTATGTCTTTAAATATTCATAGCTCCAAGCGAATACATCATGATACTTTCACAAGGTGTCAATGATCCCTTTCTTCTCTTTTTACGTGCACACCTTGCCAATGAATACATTTTTAACCTCCTTGGTTGTGCCAAAATTGTGAGTGTCACACTGATTGTTGATGGAATCCTTCTTTTCTTACTAATCTTGGTCTCTGATATGATCTAAGTCAAATATCCATTCAAGTTGGACCATACCTCTTGGAATGGCATTGGTCTTGAGGTTGATGACCCCTTCTATATCTAATTCAGCCTCTTCGTGTTCAACCTCATCAATGATCTAAGTTCCAAACACATCTGAGCTCGTGTTGAAATCTAAAATGTGTTTGTCATCATTGAACACTTGGAAATTGGTAACCTTGTCTGGCATAGATGGGGTGGAAGTAAGCTCCACAGTGAACCTTTTGAGATAGGACAATGACAGAGGTTGAAGGGTGCTGACTGCTTGAGCTAAGGCATCAACAGTATGATTTTGGGAGTGAGGGATCAATTGAATATTAAATGCATCTAAGCTTTCTAAAAGATCCCAAACTCTATGCCTATAATTTGCTAGTCTTCTGTCATGTAAAGAATACAATTTCCTAAATTTTTTTACCACTAACTCTGAGTCACCAAAGACTTGCAACATTTTGACCCTTTTTCTTAGGGCCATCAGAAGACCATGAACTAGCGCCTCATACTCCGCTACATTATTCAAATAATAAAATTGAAGGCTATGAGCAACAAAGTAGGTCTTACCTGTGGGTTTGATAAGTTCAAACCTAGCTCCCGCTCCCTGCTTGGACTTAGATCCATCGAAGCATAGCATCCAAAACTTGGAAGATTCTTTAATTTTAGGGCTGATCATGCATTCATCTTTCCTTGGTTGCATGCTTGCATCTACAATTTATAGGGTGGGAACAAACTCAACATTGCCAGTGTTAGGTAGTTCAATTCTAGGCACCTTCTTTGGTGAAACTTGTCCACTGATGTGAGCAACTACTGTTTAAAAAATACAACATTCAAATTTTGAGTGGATGATATTGTGGAACCTGCACCAACTAGGCAATAGAAGCTCATGGAAATCCATCCTTGATCCCAGACTAAGCTGATCTTGCACACATTTTTCAATAAATTCCTGGAATCCATCCAATGATCCCAAATTACCATCTTCATTGGACTCTTCATCATTTGACTCAACTAGCATCTTGGTGCTCTAGGTTCTATATGTCAAATTCATAGGAGGGTTGCATAACACTAAGAGGACCTCTTCAGTCATCTCTTCCTCTTCTTGAGGCTTTGATTCTCCTTGGTATGCCACGAGAGAATAGTTTCCCAACTCCATCTTAGCAAACAATACCTCATTGGTGTTGTTATACTTTGTGATCATAAATTTCATGCGTGGCTCCATATCAATATGGATCTGATTTGGCAGCCCTTTCCATGGCAACCACAGGTGGGAGAAGTTAGTTGCAACATATTCATTCAATGCCTTGGTGAAGGCTCATCTCAATATTATGCTATATGTGTCTAGGATGCCTGCCACTTGAATATCAATAACTTGCTGCACTCTTAGGTCTGCAACAATCTACATGGGGATTCAGTTGACTTCACCCACTATGTTTATCTCTGTTTTGTCCATTTGGGTCACCTTCTGTTTGGAAGGGGTGGGGACTATTCCAAATGCCTTGCATACAACGATAGGAATAAAATTGGTTGATGCTCCCGAATGAAGCAAACAGTTGTGGAGGTTCTTCCCAAATATTCTGATAGTAGTGAGGAAGGGTGGTGTTTCTAATTTCCCTTGAAATAGGCCCATGGGTGTATCTGCCTGCGCTACTTGATTTTTGTCCTTTTCATTAGTCTTTTCCTTAGTTTGCACTTTACTCTATTCCTTAGCGGGTTGTTTCCCTATTTTTTGATTTGAAGGAACATCCCTTTTCTTGCCTACAATTTCTTGGATTACAGGCTCATGTTGTGTTTCATCAAAAGAGACCCTCTTGGTAGATACTTCTTGTGCTAACTTGGAAGAGGCGGTCCCGTTAATCACTCTAAAGAACACATTCCTAATTGTTGGGAATTTAAGAAATTTGAAGGTGAACAAACTTATCTTGACTTTTTTGAATTCTTCAACAACATATTCACCCATTTGCTCAACTTTAACCTCAAAGGATTTGCCTTGGGAAAATCTAGCGGGCTGGATTTTCATTTGGTTTGGTTTCTTGTTCTTGTTAAAGTATTGAGTGGGCACATAGGGGTAACCTAGATTGTTACTAGCATTTAGATCAGAAGGGGTGCTAAAGTGATTAGGTGGAATAGAGGTTGTGAAGGGTCCTCCTATTTTCCTACTTCTCAAGTTGTATGGGGTTGCTCTTTGGTTAAACATTTGGACTTCATCCTCACTTGACTCTTCTTCATCTATTAGACCATTGTCTACTGGAGTAAAGAGCTAAGATAGAGTTTCTTCGTTACTTACCTCTTTTACTTCTTCGTTCTTTGGAGGATTGATCTTGTTTTCAGGTGCATTGCTCTCACTTTGCAAGAATGGAGCTTGATTTACTACGAGCACAAAATAGTCATATGGTTCTGATGGAACTATGCCCCGACAACCTACATTATCGATGAAATTACCTCTAATTGAAAGATCTCAATGGCTGTTTGGAACTCGGGGAAATCCAATTTAGAGTGCCTATTTATTTTATGGATCTGGCACCATTCGAACAAAGTTTCCTTGACTAAGTACACTTTGCTTGTTATTTTGTTTGTGTTGGTCGGCTGGTCTAGAAGAGTAGGAACACCCCCATTGTTAGGCCTCGTATTCCATGTTCGGTTCTACCTCTGTGAAGGTCTCCTTTTGAAATTTTGGTTATAATTCTATCCTCTTTCATAATTCTTCCCAAATGAGGTACTCACATCATGGTTATCTCTGTTATCTCAGTTGAGGTTTGCCTAAATGCTGTGTTGGGAAGCTTGAAGCTGATTATTCTGATTTCTCAAATGCGTCATCTCGGTTGAAATTTTCCAAATCATCTCTTTTAGTTCATCAATCTGATCCTTCTCTATGTTACTCGGTTACGACGCTTGGGTTTGGAGGAAAACTAGCTGTGCTACTGATTGGTTTTATTGAGCTTGCATGTACTCGGGACCTTGTAAGTATGCTGGTACTTGAGGTTGTTGAGGGTAGACCTGCTACTATTGTGGCTAAAAATAGTGAGGCATGACGGGTGCTTGGTTCAATGGTTGTCCCAGATGAGGGACCATGGACAACTGTGGAGCTTGGTTCATAATAGGTGTTTGATGTACCAAAGCCTAAGTAAGTCCTGGAACTTGCATTGGATGAGCGTCTAGTCCCAAAGAAGGCAGCAGGCCAGAAATATTTTGCTCCAAGTCAGTGCTTGCTATGACCACCTCATCGTAGGCATTTACTAATTTGGAGGGTGGTGGGCACATCCTTTTCACCAGCACAACTGCAAGGTTGTCTAGGGAAACATAATAAACTGGCAAGGCCGCAACATTGTTGAGCGCATATGGAGCTTGTAATCTCATGTAGGCCCGATAAAAATGATCGTTGAAGGAGCTAATTGGTTCGTTGACCTCCCTGCGAATGAAATTGAATTGCTGATATAACTCAGAAGGGCTGACCGAAATCTTGTACTTCTGTAAGAAGGAATTTTTCAAAAGGTTCCTAGTGATGATGGATCCTGTTGGAAAATTAATGTACCAATAAAATTCCTCTTCCCCCAAAGAATAAGGAAATATTCGGCAAGCCACATCCTCATGATCGATCTACATGTCTTTAATTGTTGTTTGGAATATTTTGATATGTTCTTCTGCCATCCTCTATGGATCGCGAGGATGAAACTTCATGCAAAATCCCTTTGGGTTCTTTGGCATGTCATGATAATCATTGAAGGACAACAAAGAAGGATTGTTACCCAACCAAGCCATGAGGGGAGGTAGAGGTGGTACTTGTTGTGCAATAGTAAGTTGGAGCTGCACAAGGGAAATAACAGTTAGAACTGTGCCTTGCACTTGAAGGGCAGGGATAGGGGCAACGCCCTGGCTGTGGGAAGTGAACAACTGGAAGGCAGCTTGGGATGGCTGAGTAGAGGAAGTGGATGTGAGAAAGGAAGGATGAGTGTGTGGTAGATGAATGGAGGAAGGAGGTGTGGATGGAGGTGAAATGGATGGGGTGGATGAAGAGGATGAAGTGGCTTCCCCTCTTTTAGCTCTCTTAGCCTTGGTAAGGGGATGTAGTTCTTGGAATTCCCCTTTGTTTGGTGTGGATCTTAAAACTCTATGAAATCGTTCCAGGGAGAATGAACTGATTTGATCCAGCTTAACACAAGGAGTGCCCTCCTTCTAGCACCAATTTTGTTGATGTGTGCTTTTTCACTTCTCAACACAGGAAATGCATAGGTGCATCACCTCCCTTGAAAGGTAATCTCCTACAAAGAAGTTGTAGAAAACTACCCTAAAGTCTCTCGGGTGTCAAGTCATGACTTGCTTGGAATGTCTTAGTTGGTTTATGTGATTTGCTAGTAATCACAGGGCAGCCTTACATATGTTAAGTTGGAAGGATATTGTTCCTTAAATGGAGTCCTTAAGGTATTGGAGTTGATGCGCAATTGCTGCAAGTTCAAAACAACAGTCTAAAACTCCACTTTTATCACCATATTTGGCTTTACAATGATGCTTGAACTTTTCCTAAATTACTATTTTAAAGAAAGGTCAAAAGGGTTGGGAAAGGAGTAAGTTCCTAGACCTGAAACTATCAATGAACAGTGATAATGGAGGATGCTATAGTGGCCAGCCTTCCTAAAACTAAGTTCCACTTAACCAAATCAACTAACAATATCATGAAACTAGTGCTATCTTCTAAGGTCTACATATATTCAACCATTCATTCACTTTGAGACATGAATAAAAGATTAAGTGTAAGTACAACAATGAATCTATGTTAAGACTATCTTTACATTGATATTTATGATCAATAAACAACAAAAAACATGAACAAGGAAGGACATCAACACAATATAATTCTTTAGCATCAATGAACAACATTCACTAATCTACTAAAACATGTAAAACACATAGAACAATAAAGTAAATCTACTCAAATCTATTAACTATGAGGAGATGAATCATGAAACATGAAGGAAACTCAAGAATCCACCAAAATCAACGAATTTCTATTAGAATTTCAGTAGCATGTCTTTACAACAACTCAACTCTCTCTTTGAAAATGAGAGGAGACCCCCTATTTATAGTTTTCAAAAAGAAAAATAAATGGCCAAGATTTAATCTCATTGTGTGGCCAAGATTCACTACAAATTAGGGTTTCACCAACCCCCAAAATCTTACAATTTTAAAATTCATTTCTTATCTTATCCCTATTTTGTCCTCTAGTGCATGGCACTGTAGCACTTTTGTCTTCTAGCTGATTGCCCTTTTGCTGCAAATACACTGTGAGGAACTCATCATCAATAACAAGTTTTCCTTCATTTTTCTTTATAGTGGCATACTCCACAAATTTTCCCATCAGTGCCTGAAGCTTACTCCATTCTAGGATGTTGGATTGGAGCACTTGGAAGGTCAGTTTCTTGGACTTACTAGTAATCAACTCCCAATTCTTTGTACATTTTGACATATTCTTGACCACTTGCTCTAATTGGGCAAAGGCTTGGGCAGAAAAATCCATAAAATCCAATGTTAGTGAATCCGTAGCTCCATTTTCCATCTTCTTATGGAAATATGGCCTTATTTTATGAGGGTCTAGCTCGACGGTGGGCATATCATAATCTCTCATGAGCTTCAAATATTCCTTACAGTTCACCATATGTTCTTTGACCCACTATAGGTCAAGCTCCACTTCATGAAGTACCTGCTCCAAGATCTCTCTCTTGTGGTCTAAGCTCATCTTCCATGTCTTAACAAGCCAATGATCATCCTTTGCCAAAGCTAGCTCCTTCTCCCAAGTCTTCTCTGGCATTTTTAGTATAGCCTCAAGCTTAGGATAGATGATCCTATATAATTTTGGGAATTCAATATAGAATTTCTCCATGCCTTCGAGCTACTTTTACACCTCCCAAAACTTTTTTGCAGTCCAGACAACATGACCAATGCCCATATCTCCATTGTAAATTACCCGCTGGAACCAGTCTTCAGTGGCTTTGGTCTAGTTCTTTCTTCTCTCTAATTTGTTGATGTGATCCTTGGATAGAGGTAGTGGCGAGGTCAATGATGTTGTTGGTAGTTCTTCAATAGAGGACCAAAAATGTATGTAAGCAATAAGGTTCACCACTTGTTCCTTCAGTTCCTCCTTGGAGGATTGGTCCTTGTTCATCGGGTGCATGATAGTGGTGACCGACCCTTGGAGGTGATCAATCTTTTGTTATCTGGTGGCTATCCCCAAGTCAATAGTGGAGATATTGTAGATAGCTCCTTCTCCTTTATCCATTATTGGAGTAGTAATTTGTAGTGTCCTTGATTCTGATGCATCCATCATGATATGGCATCGGACCCTCAAATTCTTTTCTTTCTTTTCCCCTATTAGAGCTCAGGAAAGGATAGCTTCCAGCCTTTCTTTAGGGTCCATGAGGGTGGGGGTCTTTTGTAACTACTTTTCAAGCCACTCAGGCATTGGAGATCCATCATTCTTTGGTGATTCATGATCACCTTCATTTCTTTGAATATGTTGGATCTCCCTCTCTTCATCATCCGAAGCTTCTTGCTCTATTTTCTATTCTTCTTCTTCATTTGAGTCACAGATGAATATGGTTCTTTCCTTGAGTGGCCTGGTTGTAGCTATATTTTCCTTGGGGTTTTCCTCCCCTTTAGGTGCTCTTTCTTCTTCTTTCTTGAGCTTGTGATGGCATTCTGGCTCAGGGCTCTTTCTCATTTTAGCTTCTTCTTCAGGCTTATCTTCTTCTTCAGCTTCATCTTCTTTCTTCTCCTCTTTTTCCCTCTCGGGAGGCATTCTTTCTTCTTGATTGGGGATTTTCTCTTGTTCCTTGGTTGGAGGCTTTGTAGATACCTCCATATCTTCATCTATTTCTTTCTTTCCCTTAGAAGACTACCTCTCAACTTCCTCTCCAATGTCCTTGAGTTGTTAGGCCAATTCTTCCTCAAGTGCTTGATCAAAAGATTCTACTATGTACTTGGCATTGGGGTCTTCAACATCTTCCTATGAGGATTGTGACCTTTCTTCTTCATGTACTACCTCATCGATGACCAAGTTTTGATATTATAATGCTCATGGTAGTCATCTTTGAATGGATCCTCAGGTTCATCATCACCCTCTTTGGATACCTCCATTTCTTGTCTTTCTAGCTCTTTTGAAATTTGCATTGTTGCCTCCATTTTTGGTGGTTCTGTCAGAGGAGGGACAGGGAGACCGACAACAGCTTGAGCTAAAGCAGCCTGAACTGCAGGATTCATTAGTACTCCAGAAAGCTCCATAGGTATATTTTGCATGTGTCGGGCAAAGGCCTTTGGGAGAGTGAAGGTAGGCATTGTCATTGTGGAGGCTAGAGGAATAGTATTTGATGGAGACATCAAGGAGGATGAGATTGGGGAGGTTGTGTAGAGGAAGAATCTCTTACCATAATGGGTGCAGTCAGTGAGGTGGAGGCAAGGTGAACCAAGATGTGCACCGCGGGCAGAGAGGAAGCAAGTAATGATTGAGATGTTGGCAGAGTAATGGCAATGGGAGTGGTGGTGGCAACAAGAGTAGAGGTGGAAGGTGGTGACTTAGGTTGCTCAGCCTCTTCCTCTTCTCCTTCGCACATTGGATAGTGTTGGATTGTGGGCATCTTAGAGAATCCACCTGACTTCTTCGCTTTCTTTGAGGTCTCACCCTATGATGCCTTCCTTGAATATACTTTATGCTTTGGTTGGCACTCACTTACCTCTTTTCTCTTCCTCAACCTTGTGGAAGGAGGAGATTTTGGGCCCCCTAAGTTGGGGCAGTAGTAGTCTCACTGTCTGTTTCGCTCTTAAGCTCATTTTTGAGCTCGCCATATGTTAGTGTAGCTCCTTGGAGCTTCAGCTGGGCAATTTGTGCATCAATCCATTGCCTGGTTCTGTACTCTATTGGATTTGTTAGAATATCGAGGTCATTGACCTCTCCCTCATTCCAATCAATTAGGGGAAAAGGGCAATTTGGCGATGACATCAAACCTCAGTTCTATGACAGTGTTTTCATCTTCAACGATCTGATCTGGTACTAGGAATAGTTTGACCATTTTGAGGAAGTATGCAGTCATACACATATAGTGTCTCATGCATACTTCCTTATCATCCTTGCAGTTAGCCCAAAATTCTTCAACGTTGTGCAAGTTGACGTACTCCCTTCCAACCATCTTCTTTAACTTGCCATATGGATCCATCCCTGGATGAGAAGTATGGAAGCCTAGGTTGTATTCAATAATTTCCTTTTTAGAATACTCCTCACATAGGGATGCAGGAAGAGCTGACATGCCCTAGCTAAAGGTGAGAGGGTAGGGGATGCCTGGCCTATGTTTTTCACTTAGGAGTGCCATGTGCATACTACAACTGCATGGAGACTTCCAACAAGATTAGTCGGTCATTTGGATATTGGGGTAGCTTGTATGGCCTTTTAGAGAAGCCTTCTGTTTAGATGTAAGTGAACTTAGGAAATTGGATGAATAAGAATTTGAACCGGTGGATGAATGCATGGGCACTATATTTGACTCTCCTCTCGAAGTCCCCTCTGAGAAGTCTGATAATGTGCCCAATAAAGGCATCATTTACCCGAGAGTAGTCTTTCTTGAAATTTCGGTATTAGAGTTGTGGATGCCTGTCATATACTTTCAACTCCCTCCTCAGTGTTGGGTTCTATGCCACAAATAGAACTATGTATGGAAAGGGATCAACCAGAAGATAGACCAAGTAGGAGGTCATGTAAAATTGAGAGGTTTTCTTGACTGCTACAAACTACTCATGAAAGCAGTTATTGATCATTCCTACCCAGTGGAACTTGATTTTCCCTTGATAATCTCTTCTATAAAGTAGAACGCCCAGTATTGGAAGTAGGTGGAAGGTAGAATTCCCATGAATTTTCTTAGCAAAGTCACCAAGTCATGGTAGTCCTCGTAGAAATCACTCTTGAACAATTCTTGGGGCACCTTGTTTGCACTACCCCTCTTCTCTTTTAACTAGTATTGATTAATCAACTTCTTACATCTTAGAGGGTCAACCTTCCATGTGCTTTCTACATATTCTTTTGTCCTTTCTCCATTGGATCAAAGGTGGGGATGTGGAAAGTTTTCCTTATAGATCTGGCAGACAAGTCAACCAACACTTTGCCATCACAGTCAACAATTCTTCTGCTCTTCTCTTGATAGGCCTCTTGGCACGCCATTACTAATTATGGAGCCATAAGAGCTGGTAGGAAACTGATTGCCTTAGCCAAACCACTTTTCTTGATTTTCTTTGCATTTTTTATAGTGGGGTTTGCAATGACCCTTTGTCTAAATTCATCTATATCAATCTAGTCGAGGTTGGTATCTAATATCGAGTCCCACATAGATGTGACTTTGGAGGTGATTTCCACCTCATGGAACTGGAATTTCATCTGGTTCTTATCTTCCTTTCCTCTTATAACTTTGGTATATTTCTTCCCCTTTTCCCTCTTTACGGATGCCCTTGATGGTACTGTAGCTAATTCCATAAATCCTGCAAGGAAAGGCGCAATAAGCATATATTCCCTAGGTTGGCAGCCGTTTTGGAGGAGGCGACAAGTAGGCAACAAATAGGGCACGACGGCCCGCATGCGGCCACCCGCATCAATATTTCCACATCATGGTGGAGGACACCAAGGTATTAGGTCATTTGGAGATGCAGGGTTATCACACATGAGGTCTTGGAAATGTTAGCTCAATCATTTTGGCATGCGGTTCTAGAGGTTGTGAGGGAAGGTGGTGTCTCAGCCGTTTTGAGCCTCGCCATTTGGAACGACGTTGGTAAGGAGGAATCCCACGGATGAAATCCCGCATTGTGGGACTCACAGGTAGGAAGAGCGACGTCCTATCTTTGAAGTTCAAGTTGTTCAACATAATGTGGGAAGGAACCTGTAGGATGTTGTTATCGGGTGACCATTTGAGACGGCAGCCTGCAGGTAGTGGTCTGCACCGTCAAGCCTGCTAAAGGAATTGGTATGAGTTGTTTATTCACAATTGGCTAGACGACGATAGAGGGGTCGGGTTCCTCATGGAAGACGACAAGCTAGAAAAAGCTGTATGAAATGAAAAAAATGGGATGGTGGCCTACAGGCCACCACTCGCAAGAAACTGCCCACCCACAACTTAGCGATTTTCAATAATGGCTCGAGGAAAAGTCGGCATTGGGGCCTGCAAAGTGGAGTGATGAATATCATCATCCATTTGGAATAGTGGATGCATGGTGGCGACGATCCACAAAGGAGGGTCCGCAAACAGCATACTTGGTTCTTTTCATTCTCGGTGCCCAAATGGTCATGGATGTTGCAAATTCCGCAAGGTGGACAGACAAAACACCACATCTGCTCATAACAACAAAAGAGAATATGCGGCTTGTGGATGGAAGTCCACAAAGGCCAACCCACAAAAGATCCATCCTTAGGCGTTTGGGCATGCAGGACAGTGACAAGAGATGTTGGGTTCGCGACTCGGGGTGAAGCAAGGGTTTCACCATTTTGGATGATCATGGAAATGGTGGTGAAGCAACGGCGGAAACCCACATAAAATGACCCACAAAAGGGAGACTTAGTGACTTACTGGATGGCAGAAAAGGGCCCTGTGGAACCTGCAAGGCAGGAGGTCGAGGTCAAATAGTTGTTGAGAAAGGCGAGAGGAAAGGGACAATCCACGTGTAGAAACCCACATTCGCGGACCCGCGGGGGTTATGAGGATGCCTGTTTGACTTATGGTTTTCATTTAGCTCAACAGTGACGACAAGGAGGTGACATCCTCCCGCATGTGTGGGCCCGCCAAAGGTGATGACCGTGGTTTTGAGTTTGTTGTTTGAAGAACCAAGGCAACGACAGTGGGAGACATGCGGGTTGCAAGGGCTTGACGGCCCTAGTCAAGAATGGTGGCCACGGTGGAAAGTTTCACACGACACTAACAGGCTAATTTGCAAAGAATTTTTCATTTCTAAAACATGGGTTTTGTGCAAAATGAAGATTTCTAGCCAGTTTTAAGGTTTTTCTCTTCAATATTTTAACAACTTTGTGAAACTTAATGAAAAACACATGACATGCATGGTGGCGGAAGACCTACCTGGTGGACCCAATAGAAGGAAATGAAGAAGGCTTTGAATTTGTCCTTGAGGTAGTGCGGGCGCAGAGGTAGTGAAAGCATGACGAGCTCTAACAGGTTCAGCAAGAATGTCAGGGAAAATGACTTGTCAACTTTGCTTTTTATAGGATTTTGGTCATTAAATTCCAGTACGACAGTTGACAAGGTTGGTGGGCATGGATTTTGAAACGGCCGGTGGCGGGAATAATGGAGTTTGTGTAGCGGGCGACAGCTAGATGTTGGCCATTTGACAGGTCAGCGAAATAAATGACAATGGAGGAAATGGATCCCATAGTGCGGGTGGATGCACCAACTCGGCTGTCATGGGAACGACAAAGGATAAGCAAAATTCTGCAAAGGGAAACCCGCAAGGGCGGGTCCGCACTAGGCAAAAGACGACAATTGCAAGGACCTAAGGAAAACTACCAAAGGAACTCCGTGAAGGTAGAAGACTTGAAAATTCCAAGGGGGGTGAAACTTGGTCAACTCAAGATGATAGCTTTAGGACTCGTTGACCACTTAGGACTCAAAATAGGGGGCACAAAAAATGAGGCGAGGACAAAAGTGACCTGAAAAAATTGAAAGAGAGGGTCCCCGTTCTAAACGGGGTGTGTGTGCTACAGGCACAACAAGCACTTAGTTAACTTAATAAAGAAGTCCTAAGTTTAACTTAAGTGTATGTGAATAAATTAGGCTAATAATCAATTAAAGAGTAATTAATTATTAGTTAATGCATGATTACTCTAACAATTCTTACATGATGTCATCTTGTATGATACACTCTATGTGATTCTTGCATGATGAATTTTTATACAACATTCCTTACCTCATTCTTTAACAACGAATTACATGTTTCCACTCCCACATGGAATTATTCCATTATTTTTTAGTGTTATATTTTTCATGGAACATTGTTTACATCCTTCTCAGATGATTATACCTTTACATAGTTTTCACACAATAACACCCTTACATCATTCCCACATGATGATGCATTTACATTGTTGTTACATGATGACACCTTTGTACATTATTTTCACATCATGAAACATTTAAATTTTTATCATATAATGATAGGTCATTATATCATTTTGATATAATGACACCTTCAAATCATTCTCACATGATGATGCCTTCATATCATTATCATATGATGAATATATTTATATTATCCTCATATAATAAGACCTTATACCATTCTTACATGATGATAACACTCATTTTATTGGTCCGACACAATCATATTTATACAAGACTCCTTACATTATTACTGCACAATGACATTTAGGGCATGTCCATACATGGTTAATGTTGTCACTTTGTTCCCCCTTGTTTTCCCCATTGGTTATAATTAATCTAAGAGATTTATGTGGGTTGATAATGTCAAATGTTCTTTTGGGTTGTGGTTTTCCTTTCCTTATCCTTAGTTAGTTGCCTAAATTCAAAAATATTGAAATTGACTAAGTGTGAAGATTGTCTAAGTTTCATATCTTGTAGAGTTTCCAAATGGGTGCTTCCAGTTCAAATTTGGGGAAGTTTGGGTGAAAATTAGCTAAGTTATAGCCGATAAGAGATTTTGATAGTTCTCAAAATCTTTTCGGCCTTCAACCAAGTTCTCTGAACCACAAGAACCTTTGATTGGTTCTTGGTTCCTCCCCTTCCCTTAACAAATTGTCCCTTGTGCCTTAGTTTTTTTCCAAGTGCCAAAGTGTGTTGTTTAGAGTTTCTATGGTTCTTGAAACTGTTACCTGATTTTTAGCTTTTAGCTGAAATTAGGTTTAGTGTTTATTCTTTGTGTTGTTTGTTTAAACATTTTAAAGATAAACCATAGTCTACTAAGTTCAATATGCATGAAAAATATTGTCAAATGAAACAGATTACATTTTTATTCCAATGTTGCAATTATAACAAATGAGAAAAGAGAATCATATGTGTACACATGTAATCTTTTATTGATAATATTGAAGTGTACATGTCCCTCACAAGCCAAGGTACTAACTTTAATTATTCAATTAAAATAAAGAAACAATTTATACATGAATAAGTAAACAAATAGAATGTGCATATAAGGGTAGAGACCAGTCATTTCCTGAGTTTGAATGGTTTTGAAGTTGTCCTCTTTCCCTACTGCTGCCTTGAGCTGGTTGTGTCCTCCCCAACTCTGTAGTGCTCCTAGCTCCTGCATTTGGAAAAAATAATGATATTAGAGCAATTCTCTAAGAAATGAAAGATCTCAAACCTTACATGAACACCTACCTATGAATTTATAAAATGATCCCTAAGTGCATTAAATAAATATGCAAACCTTGGATGTCCTAGAAAATAATGAAGTCGTCAAACACATCCAAAATAGGCATCTATTTTTCTAATTTGCTTCATGTGCAGATTTAGGACAAGTCTTGTTATTGTTCTGATTCAGTTAAATAAAAAATTTGGGGTAAATGTGGCTCCCATGAGGGTAGAGCTCAACATGCTTTGACACAAATAGGAAATTGAGCAACTTGATCAAAGATATACATGTTATCAATGCATTAAATCAATATGGAATCACACCAGTTGATCAACTTTCATTATCGGATTCAAAAGATGCAACACATTTTGTTGGATATGTCTTTCAATCTTCTTAAGTGGATCCATGATCCATTTTATAAAAATAAGTATGTGATTTTGGGGATGCATGAAGTACAATCATAGATGCATCAAGTTTAATTATGCATCTCTTAAATAATGAAGAAGAAATCAAGGCATGCCTGTAAACATCATGAATCATATGGGGCAGTAGGAAGGAATAATCCAAGGTATTGTCAAGTCCCTCTCACCTTAACCCTATTGGACAACAACACATCACATAGGACGGTGAGCTTTTAGGTCACCAAAATAGGTGACATGTGTCTTCCCACTAGGATCAAAGAGAGGAGACAATGTTAACTGTGGCACATGATTGAAAAGGTAAACAACTGTTGAGGAAATCAGGTAGTAAACATGTGGGGCAACAAACAATGGTTGGGTCAATCATGAAGCAACACAAGGTGACCTCTTTTGAAGCCAAGGTCATGATACAAGTGAATAGATACAACAACTTTTAAGAGTCTACAAGGGGTGGTCCTAAGGGAATGAACTAGACAACAATAATGAATACAATCATGAAATGCATGCTACAGGACAACAAGGTCCAACAAGTATGGGGTTGCCATTATCTGCTAGTGGTCTGTGTTATGGTGCTCTCCCACATTTGCAAAAGCTACAAAAAACAAAAGAATAAACCAGAGAATGCTTATCATTGGAGGAAAATGGAATTTCTAATGCTTATTAATAGGTGCATTTGTGTAAATAAGTGCAGTGAGTAAGGTCATTGTCATTAACAATGGTGATACAATGCACAGTTGACAATGTAAGGGTGACTTTCAAAAGTTGTTTCAATGCATGCAAACCC
Organism: Sequoia sempervirens; assembly: GCA_007258455.2. Taxonomy (NCBI): domain Eukaryota; kingdom Viridiplantae; phylum Streptophyta; class Pinopsida; order Cupressales; family Cupressaceae; genus Sequoia; species Sequoia sempervirens. The sequence continues at coordinate 72,685,767 of VDFB02075321.1, forward strand.
AAGAAAATTGTGTGATAGTGAAGGTAGTAGGTTTGAGATGAAGGACATAAGATAGTCCTATATGGTAGAGGTTCCCTTCTAATGTTGCAAGGTGTGGAATCAAGAGTTTTGTCTCAGACTTACCACTGAACCACACATTGTGTACTTTAGTATCTAAGTCTTGAATGTTCTAAGTTCTTGATTATAAGGTCCAAGGCACATTGTATGAAAGGTGAAGTGTTTGAGGGCAGAATTCTTAAATGTACACAAGTTCCTAAGAGGTATGTGATCTTCAGAGAAGAAGGCATGATAGTCTAGAGTAGTCTTGGTATGACTTCCTACATTGATGAATGTGAAAAATGAGAAAACTGAAAATGTAGGGGGTTTAGTTCATTTTTTTTCATGACTACGACCTGTGGAGGGATTTTCATCACAAAAACCCACTTGGGTTCTTTTTGCAAAAAATTGTAGATACCGAAATAGAGGTGTTACAAGAAACCCACTTAGGGGTTTTGAAATTAAATTGCAAAATGCAAAGGTATAAAAAGAGAGATTTCATGGAGGTAATTATAACATCAAAAAGTGGCATTCAAAAGCCTGCTTACATCCATGACACAGAGCTAAGTTATTTTCTTCAAGAACACCCAAACCCACCTAGGGTTTTCTAATGAAATACAACATTGCTACAAGTTGAAGGAAAATGAAGGTATAACAAAAAACCCACTTGGTTGTTTTTACCAAATTTGCTAATATAGAGGAACATTGAAAAGACATTATGGAGCTTTCAAGTGAAGCAAGGCAACAAATATAGATACCCTATTTATGTCCATGGCCATGGCCAAGGGAAGCATTTTCTTCATGAAAAAAATAGAAAAAAAATATGGGGTGTCTTCATTTCATTCTCAAATGTAGAGGAAATAAGCATTTTTATGCTTTATTTTAAGATGGAGACAAAAGGAAATTACTTTTGTTTGCTAAAAATTAGAATGGAGTGGTTGATTTGTGGCTTACCTGAAACTTTTACTCAATTTTTGCAACATTCGAGCTTTATCTTTCTATACAAAACTTCTTTTAAAGCTTTTTCATGGCAGCTGTGAGAAGTATGAGTCACCACAAAGAAGAAATGAACCAAAAAAATAATCAGAGAATGTTGCAGGCCGCGGCCTAAGATCAATGGAGGAGCTCCAAAGAAGTAAAAAGATGCAGATTTATGTCAAATAAATGCATTTACCTATGTTTCCATGCATTTTTCCTCAAGGAATTGACCAAAACCCAGTGAGATAGCACCATTTCTAGTGTCAAATTCAAACCTTGTGGTGACAACATTTCTCTACCAAGGTGCTCGATGGAGAAAATGATAGTGTTTTTCACATTCTTTTACCTTTTGATGATTAGGGTTTGACCCTTTTGATGTTGACGAGATTTTTATCCCATGTTTTAAAAAATGGAGCTCATGTTAATACATAATGGAGGCCGAATGGTATGGTTCATGACTTATGCAATTTATGCCCTAAGTCTATTTCCTTGTTTCAAATGATTGCTAAGTCCTTCAAGCAAAAAACATATGGAGTGTGCCAAGTAATGTGTAATATGCCTTTGACTTTTGATCATGAATGTCATATGCCTTGAAGACTTGGAATGTGCCTTCCAAGAAGTGTGGAGGTCGGCCATATAAGCCAAGATTGAGCTTTTATTTTTCCTTTGCAAATCAGAATGTTGACCACAAGTGGCCTTGGAGTGCAGAATGAGAAAAGATGAAATGATCAAATGCCTTGGAAGAATTGTGATCTTGTTAATGCTTTTGAAAGCATTATGACATTTCATTATTGTTTTTTGCATTTGTTTCAAAACGTAAAAATATCATTTAAGTGATTTGCTAATCACTTTGGTATTTTTTCATTTTGCAAATGTAAGGCAATTCATATTGATGATGGGCCATCTTATTTTTGTGCTTTGAAATGTAAAATAACTTGATTAAGTGATGTATTATGAATCACTTAATCAAGTTATTATCTTTAATTCCTTTTTTGGAGTCTTGTGTTTTCAAAACACACATATTACATGAGTCAAAGCTGGGAGACAAAGTGATTGAATTGCATACATGAGGAGAGTGTGGGGGTGAAGTATTTTATTGTTTTGGAGAAACATGTGCTACTTTGGAGGCTGTTTTATCACACCTTCAGTGTGATCTTGGATTTGGCTAGACTTTGGGCCATTTGGAGGACTTTTTGGAGTGATTTTAGAAGGTTCTTTTTTGGCTTTTGTGGCTCATCTGACCAAAACCTTCTAGATGGGCAGGCATGAGAGTTGTGTGGTCTTTTTGCTTAAGTAGCTTCATTTTTGGCTTTTGGAGAGAGTTCTTTCTTTCCAGTAGTAGGATAACTTTGTTTTGGAGCTATTTTTCATGGAGTAGTATTGTAACTCAGATGGACTTGTAATACAATAAGCACTTTGAATTAATAAAGTAGAGCATTTTTACCTTCTCATTTCATGTTTTTCATGTATGTTAATGATTGATCAATTTGTCTTGTGAAAATCTATCTTTCTTTGTAAACTTGTCTCATGTTTAGGCATCTGTTTAGCAAAAAATGTATGTTAACAGGTTATAAGCTGTGTTATTGAATAGTGTTGTTAGTTTTGAAACCTCTGTTTTCCTTCTAAAATTCCTATTTAGAGACCTCCTTATAAATTACTTATGTAAACTACATTTGAAAATGAGTTGTGTAAACCAAGTTTTATGATATTGATTTGAATGTGATAGGCTGTTACCAGGTTCTAGTTGATTTTTGGTGTATCACCTTAGATATTGTTACTATTAGGTTCATTTTCATGCAATTCTTACCCTTTAGCTCAAAAATTAGTTAGGTGACATCAAAAGGGGAAGTCGAACCATAATTTGGAGGTTTGATTTTGAATAGGACACCCACAACTTGAAATTAGTCCCATGTTACATCCAAACCTGCTAAGCTCATTCACAGCTTGGCATTAGGGTGCAGATTTGGATCCCTAACATAAACCATAATAACCTTTGAGTGGTTCTTGGTTCTCGGTGAACCCTTAACAAAAAGAAAAAGACAAGGAGCTTACAAAGATTTAGAAAAAAAGAAGTAAAAGTGTCAACAACTCCTATGATTCTTGGAACCAGGGGAACCTACAACAAGGTTCCTAGTTCTTGGGAATCCTCGGTCAAAAGACGGGTTTGAGGATGAAGAAAAAGTGTTAAGAGTTGTTTAGAGTTCAAAGGGTTCTCAGAACCTTACAAACCTTCAATGATTCCCAGTTCCATGTGGATCCTTGACAAGAGATGAATATAAAGGAGAAGAAGCTAAGGTTGAGGAAGATAAAGAAGAAATCAAGGTAAAGTAAAAGAAGCAATGTTAGAGCTTCCCATGGTTTATGAAATCATGGGAATCTTTGATGAAGTTCTTAGTTCCCTAGAACCTCGATCCCTAATAGAGGGAGTTAAGAAGAACTAAAGTTAAGGTCGGTTGTTGTAAAAGGTGGGAGGATAATGCCAAGACGCTATTTTATACACCTACCTCCCTTTGTAGGGCCATTAACACACAACCACTCTTGGAGCTACCCAAATCTCATGGCATGGGGTCTTCTTGATAGATTTTAATGTACATTTATGACTCAATTTTTATGGAAAATGGTGCCCATGATCCATTCATTTTTGCAAACTCATTTTTTATTAGGAAACCATTCTTGGACCATGATTTTAACAAATTTTGTGGGGGTTTGTACACTTCCTCCTTAGAGTCATAAATATAAAAGTATGAAAGGGGAATTTGAGAGGATCTCCATTCTTTTGATAGGGATTTTCATGGAGATATGTGAGAATCTAACAAATCCACAACTAGGGTTTCTCTCCCTACCACGCTATCTCTCCTACGTCATTTTGAAAAATAAAATATATTTTTCTATTCAATGTAAAGGGTTCTTCCTTTGTTTCTTTATCATATACATGTATTCTATATCCTCTATAATTATAAATAGGCTCATGCCTTTGTATTAATAAAAATCACCATCTCAACCTCTTTTCAATTTATGCAACCTATGTAAAATCTCCTTACCTTTGTATATGAATGGGTGTTTGCCATTTCCTATATTTGTGTGTTGTGTTAACTATGTTTATAATTCTAACCATGGATTTAGTTTTCCCTCTTGGTGTTTTTCAAACCTCAACCTCCTCATTCACCTCTATGAACTAGTATAGCAAAGGAGTGTGTGGATTTTGTTGGAATTTTGTTAGTCCTTTATGCTTTTATGAGAAGGAATGAACACATTTAATCTACGTGTATCACCACCCCTTTCATTTTTTACATTTTCTCTCTCCCTTTTTCTTTGCAAGCCATTAGATTAGGATTAATCTATTGGGTTGGGTCAGCAATTTGGATTTAGGTTAAAAAGGAAGCCAACCTTATTTGGAGGTTTGATCTCATTTTCAAGGTCCCACACCTTGCGATCATTCCCACTGTGTCATTGGAATATTGAACCAATTCCAACAGAGTGTAGTTTCATGTGATAACAATTTTCGGCATGCTTGATGGACCAAGTTTTGTGAGCTTTACATCATCTACTGAAGGATTTTGGTGTATTATTCAATGTATCTTTCCCTTCAAGGCAATTTCTTCAACACCATGATGACTCTGCTAGTCAAAATTGTTGGTTCAAGTAGTCCAAGTGCTTAAAGCTTCTAGTTGGTAACTCTATAATTAAATTTTAGTGACTTTACTCGTATGTACCTAGTTTTCCAGTGAGTAGACCTAATTACTCTATTTATAAATCATCTTCTGATTATTTTCCTAGCTTCCCTTATGCTTCAATATGTCAAAACACTATGGAAAACATATTTTTCCTCCATTCCATAAAAATACAAAATTTATAATGAGTAGCATTTGTATTCCATGTTATCCCATATTTTAGTCATTTTTATATACCTTAATATCCACTTTCATACTCCATTTTCATACCATATCATGTCATTTTACTACCTTTATGCTACATATGATTAAATATAAATAAGGGATATTTAAATTTTTTTTTAGGTAAAATATGTTTATTGGATTGTATTTATTAACAAGCATTTCCATTTTAGCCTTGGAAAATAATTCTTGTAGCATGCTATTGGAAGAAGAAAACATAAACTTCTTGTATCCCGTGGGTGCAATTGCCAACAATATAATTCCATCTCATAAATAATTTTATGTTTCATTGTAATCTTTTTCTATTCTATTGTAATGGCCATTGGGAAAAAATAAATCTCTAGTTTCTTTTATGTAACCTATTAAGATATTAGTTATGTTGTTTGGTAGCAAGCTAAAATAACTCCTCTATTTCAAGCTAATTTTTTAGCTGCTTGAAAAATAACCCCCTATATTTTAGATACGTCTATTATAATTTGTGAGATTTCAAACCACAAAATAGTAGGATAACTATGAATGTAGGGACATCTATACAAATTTGGTAAATAAGTTACACACCTTATTCATAAATGAAGGTGATGTAATAGCATGGAGAGTAGGATGGAAAATAGGGCAGCGTGACATATGTAATAGCATGAGAAAATGTTATAGAATAATGCATAAATAATGTAACAACAAAGGACAAAAAAGGATGAACATAGTGTGGACAATAGGCGAGAGAAAAGGAATAGAATAGATGTAGTAGCACATAAAATATAGATGTAATCACAATGGAAAATAGTACAGAAGATAAGGAATTTAATATGTGTTTTGAAATAAATATAAGCATTTTTTATTTGAGTTCACAGTAGTGCACTTTAGCCACCCTTTGGATTGAGAGTAGGGCCCACTCATGAAATGGTGGTGGCATTAGTTTGATATTTTTAGTTTGCATGCTATTTTAAATAAATATTATTTTATGATTTGTTGTATGAATTTGTGGATTGATTTTAATATGTTGTACAATTTGCATAATGTTTAAAGTAATTTATTATTATCTTTGGTGCACCTATGGGGTCTAAAGATGTGTGGATCACATGTGGTTAGCATTCTTGGGGCCAATTTATGTGTTGTATGTAATATTGGGAAGTATTTAATGTAGGGTTGCATATTGGATAAATATTTAATATTGGGAAAACTTAGTTCCAAAAAATAAATGTGGGGGTTAATGGTTTTGTATTCTTGTGATATTATTCACATGGTTTATGTAATACCATTGTGTGGTTTTGTACAAGCTTATATCTATAAAGGAAAGCACATGTGTAGTTGTCTAAGGTTGGCTAGTTGGCTATTTTGGCTAAGGGGTTGAGAGCATCTCTTGGTTGCATTTGTGAAGGTTTGAACCATGGAATGGGATGTGTGGTTACATGCTTGTTCATATGGAGTGCATGTAGTGATATTGTGTTTCAATATTCATGGAGACTTTGGAGATGTATTGTAATGGATCCATTGTTGAATAATACCCCTCGTGAGGGTTTTCCTTGGGTATATTTTGTGTCACATTTAATGATATGTTGTCTGTTCTTTTGTATATGGATTATGAATACTATATTGCATAATTTTCTCTATTTGGGTTATGTGGATATTGTCATATGTAAATGGTTGTATATTTATTTTTATATTTGATTACATACAACATGAGAAACCACATTGTCATTGATGGAGGTCATTGTGGTTCCAATCACCCAAATTTTCTAGCGACTATTCTTTCCCACTCATTTTAAAGGTTCCAAAATCTATAAATCCCCAACACACCACATCTATGAATTACAAGCCCTCTTAAGGTCCCCGTGATTCGCTAAATGCTAGAAACAAATAACTATACACATTTTGTTTGTCATCAAAAGTGTTGGTTGCTAAGCGAATTTTCTAGGAAAGAAAGGTTGGAAAACATTTATAGGGTATCAAACACTAAAGGTATGAGCTAAAATGGAAGGAATTTATCTTGCATAGTATAGAAAAGGTTTTGAAATTCATATATTCTATAATGACATGTATCCATGATAGTTTGTAAAGACTCAAAGGGATAGTTTAATCATAGTTACTATAATTCCTCTTATCACATTTGATGATACAATTATACTAGAGGTTTGAAGTATGCATGATAGCATCAATACATTACAAACTATTTGTAATGGTCATTCTTCTATTGCATATGGTTAATTTTATTTCCTAGATAGATTATTAATTATGTCCATTTTATATGATCTAATCTCATATGAATGCAAATTTGATTCTATTGATTCTTTACAAGATATATCTCATTCCACTTTATTGCTCATGATTCTATTGCCAAATGGATTAGACACAAATATCGATTGGTGATGGATCAATCATATTCCATTCAAATCCCTCCATCCTAGTTAGCTATTGGAGTAGAGTAGGATTAGTTTATGGATGCATGTTTTTCATGATTATATTTTATAAACTAGGTAACAAATCATATGCAAACTTGAACTATTAAATCATAAGAGAATCACATCCAATATGTTTGCACCTCACCATTGTGTATGCAATTTCAAATGAAACTATCCTAAGGAACTACAATTCTACTATTTATGGTTGCATGTGAAAGGTGCTATCAACTATAAAAACAAGTCTCATATATCTAGTTGATCTTGATCTAGTGATAAATATAGAGGTCGAGTGTATATTTGGGTATAGTCATTTATTGTTGCAACCATTCTACATTTTCATTGATATAAAAACTATTAAGAATACCTATAGGAATACCCTCCTAATTCTACTATGAGATTGAAGTGTGATAGATTCTATCTACTCTTGTCCTTAGCCTTCAACCATCCTTGATTTGTTGATGAAACCCTTTTTTACCTTCTTGATGACATATCAATGACCTTGAAGGTGAAAAATATTCTAGGATTTGTGGGGAGTGGTTTTGGGACCTAACAATTGGTGTCATTGTCAAGGATCAAATTTTTTAGTTATTTCTATTGGATCCATGTATTCATGGACCTAAAAGAGCTCACAAATAATCATTCACAAACCAATAAGGTTGTTATTCATAAGGCAACTATTTATTTAAAGTGACCATCTTAGTATTTGCAATAAATTTGTCACCTAAGATCTATGGTTAAGAATGAAACATAGTGAATGAAGTTGCAAGTTCTTAGTAAGGTTGTTTCACCATCACCAATAGAATTTAACTTGTATCCCCTTTATTTTTCTTTCATAAAGAGATACGTTTGATTTATACTACCCCACAACACAGACCATTGAGCCATGTAATAAAAATGATAGGCTCATTATAATATGTCCCCACTTTACTATCAATGTTAAATGCCCCCAACCAATGAGGATGACACACATGAACCCAATAATCCAATAGAAAACTATGTAATACACATATCCAAATAAAAAAATAGAAAAATCCAAAGTGAAGGCTTTAACCCATTAATAGTGGTTTTAGCACAACAAACTTGTTAAGCAATAATGAATTATTAATTCTCTTGAAAATAAGGATTCCCTACTCCAATGTTCCTATTATGCCCTGCATAACCACCCCATTTTATTTGGAACAAAATGGGTCCCCCTTTTTGTTTTCTTTTTGTCTTCTTTGGTTATTTGCTTTGCTCTTGGGGGTTCTTCTATTTTCTATTTTGTTTGCCTTCTGATTTTGTCAAATTTTGGTTCTGTCTCGGCTTGAGTTAGTTTTCTTCTTGCTAAGAGTTCAATGGAATAATCATAAGCAACATAATAGTTTATTATAATATATTTTATATGCTTTGGGGACTAATGGAGTCATTTGTTTTGTAGGATTGGATCGTGCACGTAATGGTTTTCCTCAGGGAGTTCAGTTGGAGGGCATCTCCCAATCAAGTTGGTCATAAATTATTCTAAGGAGAAAGTCGGCAAGACTTTGCAGTTGTCTCGCTGACTGGCATTACATTCTGTTCATTTGGGGTTCACAGGTCGCCCAAACATCCCGCTCACCGTGACTCTTTTTGTGTCTTTCCGATCAGAGGAGCCCTTGCCGTAAGACGAAAGGTCTCATCGAGGAGGCAGGGTCTCGGCGACAAGGGCAACATCGGCGTAGCAGTTTGGGATCACCATAAGGTCTCGGCGAAGGAGGAAATGTCTCATCGATCAGCGACAGAAGGAGGTCCCACCAAAGGTCTGAGCCTGACGATAATTTTTCCTTCGGCAGGAGGTTTGGCTGAAACGAAAAGTCTTATTGAAGGGTCGAGTTTTGATATGACATGAAGAGATCGGAGAGAGGTCTCACCGATGTGGGATTGTCTCACCGACGAAGAAGATATTTCCATAAGTCTTGTCGACAAAGGTTCCCCAAGGGTTTTTGGGGAAGATTTAAGACTCTCGCTGGGAGGTCTCGGCGAATAAGAAGTGTCACACTGACAGGGTATCCCCTCGGGGAGAAGAACGATGTGCGCCAGGAGGTCTGGCCAAAGTTTGAGGGTCTCACCAACATGAAATTTGAGTTCGGTGAGATGGATTTGTTTCAGGGAGATGTCTCCTCGACAGTTGGGGGTTTCGCCGAAGGAGTCCCCTTTCGGTATAGTGTCTTGCCGAAGAGCTAAGGTCATGCCAAAGCAAAAGGAGCTCGAGAAGAACAAGAGGAACTCGGGGAGACTCTAAACAAATGGAACGGGTTCGGTAAGATGCCTTGTCGACCCGATGATGTCTCAGCGATGGGAGAAGGCTATAAAGGGGAGCTCTCCGGGAAAGGTTAACTCTCGGTGGGAGGTCTCCCCGACCATGGAATGTCCTACCAACAGAAAGGGGACCCCACCAAAAGAAATAGAGCTCGGGCCCGGAGGGGAAGAAAGAACTCGGTAAGAGAGGAGGAGTTCGGGGTAAGATCTCCCCGAAATGAAGAGGTCTCCCCGAAGTAGAAGAAGCTTGAGCTCGGGGAAAAAAAGAAGATATCGTCATGAAGTCTCACCGACCTAATGCAGTCTTGCTGATATAGGATGAGCTCAGGGTAAAAGGTTTGGCCTCGCTATGATGTCCTACTGACTAGTGATTGTCTTGTCGATGGTCTTTGTGAGCTCGGTATGACTTCTGCGGCTCGCCGAAAGGTCTCACCGACTATTTTATGCTATGCTGATAGTTGCTAGAAGCGATATAATCGCATTGGGGAGACACGATTAGTGTCTCACTGACATGCGATTCAATGGGGATCACTTTTGACTGCCCAGGAAGCTCACATGGCATATGTCTAACTAATCAAGAGGAGCTAAGAGGGCTGACCTACGACAATTTGATCAATTGACTGCCACCTTGAAGAGGGTCGACATAATGAAAACTAGATGGACTCATTCTGAGATCAGGGGTGATGGATCGGATCAGGTGATAATGCGAAGGTCTAAAGAGGCCCGATGGTGCTTCCAGGAGACAGTCAACGTGCGGAGAGTCTGGAACATGAAGGAGGCCAGAAGAACTAAGAAACTATGAGTCATAGGGACAGCTGTAGTGACCATTGGCAGAAACAGATTAGGATTAATGGTGATATTTTGGAGCATTCAAGACTGATTTCAGAAAGAGTTCGAGTATGGGCATAGAGACAGAGGAGTTAATGCTGCAGCTACAAAAGATCTGAAGGCGTCTTCTGAGGACATAAATCTTTCATTAGCATGGACAGCAGGGCTTCACATTGAATGCAACATTGAATCTCTTCAAAACGATATGAGGGCTGACCTTCCTGCAACCAAGAAGATATTTTATAAACCCTAATGCAGAGGGACAGTGCATTCTTTTTGATGCATTATGTATATAAGGCATTTTTTCCTCTTTGTAAAGGTTAGAACTTCTAGGTTACAATTAAAGAGAGAACTTTTAGACCTGGTAGAGTTAGAAAGTGGTAGATAGGGAAGTTCTAGTTGGTAGTTAATAGAAGTAGGAGTTAGATTAAGTAGAAGACCAATGTATCTTTCAGTTTCCCTATTGTAAATGGAAACAATTTGGAGCCACTGATTTTCTGTACACTGGTGATTGTGCCAGATTTGTAAATGTTGCTTATCTGTCTCACTGATAGTAGAAGTAACCAGATTTTAATCTACTTCATGTTGTATTCCAGAATGGTGTTTGTCTTGAATTAATCATTTGATTTAAGAAGCTTTCAAGGAATGGAGTTTAGTTTTTTATGTTTTGTTTAAATGGTAACTCGCAATCTGCTGTTGAAATCAACACTGTGAATGAATAAAACTGTGTGTTAGTCACAAGTTAATTTTGTTTTGCAATTTTAGTTAGGAATTCCTTGGAAGGTGACAGGTCTGGTTAATTCGGATGAAGTGTCATTCTTTTCTGTCTCAAAGCCCTGATCTATCTTTTTACGTTTCTTTAAAAACCCTGGTTAGAATAGGTTTTAAGTTTATGTTTGATCTCATAATAATCCAGAAGCTCAACACCAGCAGGCCCCTTGAACATTACTGTTACATTGACCACTGAGGGACATCAACACAGTTGAGAACCAACTACAATGACCTTGGGAGCTAAGATATCCATGTGTTGTATTTCTCTTTTAGGAGAAGCAGAGTAGCAATATTCTGTTTGCATGTTGCTGTGCCAAAAGGACCATCAACAGTTCCTTTGGGGCCAGGTCTTGACCATGATGGATAGCTAAGTGGTTCATGTGAACTTGTTCAACAAGGAGCTTGGGTTATTTTAGATATCCCTAAAATATATTCAAAACATGCAACAAACTATAAAGATTTACTTCTTGGAATCCATGATTAGTTGCATGCTAATACAAATATATGTTATTCCTGTATTCTTTCAAAGATTCAAAATATTATAAAAATAAATATCAAAATACTTAAGAGTTTAAGAGAGAGTTAAAAGAAAAGCTAAAAATGGATAACGGTAGATCTATCTCGTTTATCAATTATGAATGACAAGGCAAAATCATAATAATTGGTATTAAAGTAACTAGTATTCACTCAATCACTCTTAACACCAATACAATCTTCAAAGGAAATTAATAATTTTAATATTTTGAAGTTTTATCAAATCAAATCACCATAAAACATGTGTAGATCCAAGAAAAAACTCTATTCAATAACACAATAACACGATTGATTCTACTAATTTATTCAATTTATATAAACAAAATAAGCATAACATCACTAATGATCAAGAATCCATATACATGTTGTGCAAACCCTTTTCCTAGTACCTGCAAAACAACATGAATAAGCAAGTTAGACAAGGAATTACAAGCTAAAAGAAGGATTCCCCATGAAATCCATTTACAAAACAAACTAGGAATGAAAATAGTGAAGACCACAATGCAAATGCTAAAAACAAGATAAAATCCTAATTAGATGTGCAAACTCATGATCCCATGGGGGAATTGGTGCCAATTTGATGTGAAAATTGGCCCTTTCCCAATCCCTAAGATGCAAGCTTTGTTGATTGATGATGAAGAGTGATCCAATTTTGATGAAAGATGAGAACTCCAAGCCAAACCTACAAAAAGCCTAGCTAAGAATTCAAATGATGGATGAGAATGGCTAAGTATTTTAACATGGTAACTTTACTTGGATTGTGGATGATAAAATGAGGAGAGGAGCTCTTCATTTATAGGATTTCAAGATGGATGAATGTCCAAATTTGAGCAATGTGGGACTAACATTCATCCAATGATATGGTGCCACTTGTCAAACTATGAATGGATGATGGTTGTGCAAAATTTGGGGTTTGTGCCAATAAATGCCAATATTTGAAATTCAAATTTGTTGAAATGACATGTAAGAGGGAAGGGAAAATGCAATAAATGCCACTTGGCTCAAGGCAAAGGACATGTAAGAGGTTTTAAATGCCTTGTTGGATGTACATGTTGACTTGGAATTTTTGAATTCAAATTGAGAGAATATTCCAAAAGATGCCTTGTGAGGAAAATAGAGATTTAATAAATGAATTAAATCTATTTTCATGTGCAACTTGCATTATCTAGAGGATGTGACATGAGATGAGGTTAAATTAATCAAGGGTTAATTAATTTAATAGGAGATTAGATGATGTGACTTATTTTGACTTAGATTTATGGATTTATTTAAATCAAATAAGAGAGGAATATGATAAGAGCCTAATTAAATAAGGATTTTGATTTATTTAATTAAAAGGATGATGTTAGATTAAATTAAATAAGGTTTTAATTTATTTAATTTAATGGATAGACTTTAGAGATTTAATTAAATAAATTGATTATTTAATTAAATAGGGATAATTAGATCGATGGATTGATTTAATTAACAAATGAATTGACTTAATTAGATAAAATGATTTATTTAATTAAGGGACGAATATTGATGAATTTAATCAGATAGGGAATTTGATTAAACGGTTAGACCGAGGGATGATTTAGGAAGAAATGATGTTAGTAAGTCAGGATCAATGCACGATGTCAATCAATATATTTTTGATGTCTACATTTTGCCCCTCTTTGAAGCAATGCACTTGTTGCGTTGGTTCAAAGAATAAACGATCTCAATCAAAGCCAATTTTTTTTATATTTAAAACTTGCCCCACTGCTGTCTGGCGAGAGAAATAAGCCAATATAATGCCCCCTCGAGAGATTGGACGAAAATTTTAATTTTTTGGGTGATCTCGTGAAAAAAGGTAACAAAGTGCCCGATAGGTCGAGAGGCTAAAAACGTGTCTAAATGCAATAAAACGATGAAAAACAAGCTTCAAATAGACGAAACTAGGTTTGGGGGACCGTAACCCTAGCAGGACAGCCCTAGAGGGTCAAAAAAACCCTAATTTTTAGGCTTAAAAGAGGCCTTAGGGGTCACTTTCAAGTCATTTTCACACACCTCCACTAGCAAACCTTGAGATCCGAGCTCTGACCCTCCGATGATATGGCGCAACGATAGCTTCCTCTACACATTTTTGACTGAGTTCAAACCTACCAACGACCACCTAGAATCGGTGCCCCAGTATGTGACCCTCACCGAAGCTTTAATTTTTTCATTTAATGCATTTATTACATGTTTAAAAGAGAGATCACCTCGAGCGGCACTATTATAGCACCACTCAGTGTTTAAAGTGCATTGCTAATTACCTTTTTGCACCGCAGTGGCACTGTTTAGCGTCGTAGCAGTGCAGTTTGGAGTTTAGAAACTCCACTACTGGGCTCGGGCTCAGCTCAGACTCGGCGGGTCAGTTTGGGAAAGGTGCACCGTGGCGGCACCCTTTTCATGCAAATTGGGACGCTGGGGGTTAAAGTGCGCTACGGCGGCACTTTTTGGCCTAATTTGGGGTCTAGCGTTGGAGTTTGAGAAAACTCAAACTACGATGCCATCACAAACTGTGCCGCTGGGAATGAGTTTGGAGCGTTAGGTCAGGATTTTTTCAAAAAATTTAACATGCCGACTTTCCTTGATGCAGGATGGGCCTAGGGAGCTTTATTCTCGGGAGCACCGATCGCGGGATTTGGCGAGTGTCCTACGGGACTTTAGTGACAGAGACCAGGACCGACTGGGAGCCACTGGCTTATGGCATATTGCATATGCAACGCCCGTGCGCACACACCTTGGGATGCTATCAGCGCTGGCCGAGAGGTGGCATAGCGAGACATCGTCATTTCATCTTCCCACTGGTGAGGTGACCGTCACTCTGGAGGACGTTTGGCTCATTCTTTGATTTCCCATTCATGGCCGCCAGATGATTTATGATATGGAGGAGGGACGCGAGTAATGCACCTGAGTCCTCGCCACACAAGATATTATTTACTATGAGGGCTAGATCGAGCTGGAGCGGTACAAAGTTATAGCACCTCCCTTTCATTGGGCAGTTGTGGTGATCATTTCAGGCTTGGTTGCCCTAGATAGACGAGGGCGATATTTCAGTCCAGGCTGGGGATACTGTTGGGAGAGGATGGTCTGGGATAGGCTAGTTCAGTTTGCATGGGGACCCGTCCTTCTGGCTTTACTTTACAGGGATCTCCACGAGTATGTCTATGTGGATGGCAGAGCGTTGGGAGCTGGGGTGACACTTCTTCATGTTTGGGAATGGGAGCACATTTCTATGCTACGTCCATGGGTCGTTCCAGTTCCAATGGGGGCAGAGGATGCCCTTGTTACACTATACAGAGGTGGTGTGTCCTTCACACACACTGGCGAGCATGGGATCCGCTACCCGAGGCGGGTCCTAGATGAGATGCTTGTGTTTACTTGGAGACCATATCTTGGTCAGCTCGGATGGGTCGACGATGCAGATCAGCTCTTCTACTACCGCCAGGATCGATACATGCAGGGGCAGGAGCACACCATGATTGAGTGGTACCTACCCGGGTGCATACAATGTCAGTTTAGAGAGCCACAAGATCGGCTAGACGATGGCTATGTAGCCGTCTTTGCACGTAGCATGACATAGGTGTCATGGGGGCCTGGTATTCCTACCGAGGAGGCAGTTGACAACTTTCAACATTTGGTAGCCCGACCATGGGCTTATGATTAGGGCTTGGCAGATCTAGGCACCACACAGGCCTACAAAGATTGGTTCAGACCTCCTCTCTGGTTGATTGTTCTAGGTGAGGATCCAGAGGCACACAGGGTCAAAGGCAGAGGCAGAGGGAGAGGATGAGCGAGAGGACTGAGAGTCGAGATTTGACGAGATGCACCATTGGTGCCCCTAGTTCCGCTAGGTCACGAGGATGTCCATATGCAGGACCAGTAGCAAGATCCACAGTCCCACCACAACGAGCTGAGGGTGAGGACTAGCCTCACACGTAGCGATGGGTACAACCAGTAGGGCAGGAAGACGAATGGGATACCTTGATTTTATAGTTATAGGCATAGGTTCAGGTAGTGATGGCTGAGAGGGACCAAGCAGAGGCTGAGAGGGAGCAGCTTAGAGCATAGAGGGATCAGGCTATGCAGTAGAGACAGGCTGCAGAGCTACAGGCAGCCTCAAAGCTAGGCCGCAGGCAGTAGATTGAGAGCATGACAACCTCCTCGTCCCAGGGTACAGTGTCGGTTCGATCTTACAAGGATGCTATCCAAGAGATAGAGTACTACTGCTGGGATTACCACAACACTGTACCTAGAGCAGACTGGGTCCCAGAGTACTCAGAGTGGGCTAGTCATAGACCACCAGAGGGTCACGGTGATAGGGGCGAGGGCAACATCCACGGAGATCGGGCTTGATCGAGATATTATGATGTCCTTTTTGTGCCCTATGGGCTCATTTTTGATAGCCTGATGGGCGTTTTGTACTGATTGACATATATATATATATAGTGATCCAATTATTCTTTGTACTATGACAGTTGATGATATGATATATATGAGCCGATGATGATTTTGATGTGATGCAATGTGTTCTTTTATTTATGCTTGGATGATTTATTTCTATATGCTTTGCAAAGATGTTCCATGGATGCCTTTTATTTTTAATGATGTATGTGTTATAATTTATGACTAATAGATCTATATTATGCTAACCTATGATATGATGTGCAATAATGTTAACTATATGATGGTTTATTTTATGCCAATGCAATATGTGAAATGATTTGATTTATGTTATATGCAATGATGTGTGGAATATGCTTAATTATGAGATGATTTATGGATGTATGTAATATGATGTGATGGTTGTGATATGATGCTACTGAAATGGTTTTATGAGATGCTTAGAATAACAAACGTTATTATCCTACATGATGATGTATGTGATGCAATGATATGTTAATGCAAAGTGATATGCGTAATGAATTAAATGCTTATATACCTATTGCTTATGATTATGCAAAAATGATTATGGAACGCTTTTATAGATGCTACTTGATGATTTAGATGGTAGATATGAATGAAATGCAAATGAGTGTTTATGCAATAATCGATATAATGCCATTAGATGTAATGTAATGGGTGAAATGCAATGACATGGATGCACCTTTTTATGGATGTTCATGATAGCCTGTTTATATGATGATTAAAATGTGATGTTTTCTATATGATATGCTTATGCAATACGTACGATTTCTATATGATATTCTTATGCAATATGCTAATGATTTGTGGATGCAGGATCGATGATGATGATCAACTGTCATAGTACCTTGTTAGCACGATCAGTAAGGAGAGAAGAAGTCATTTCAACAAGACACAAGATGACACAAATGCAGATGATGATGATGATGATGATGATGATGATGATTACTTGCCGAGGAATTGGGATTTTCAAAGGGCCAAATTTTATTATGTTTGATAACACACGTGGTACGATGCATCAAGGTATAGCAAACCAGGATGGCGTTGTACCCAGTGTGATGGACTTTGACTCGTCAATCAGATAGGAGTATTCTTGTTCACACTTGACATACGAAAACCTTGCTAGGATGTATTTTAGAAGTTTCAGACACCTCGGACCAGAACACAGAAAGGTAAACCTATCCCTACAATAGTCAACAAGTTTCTCTAGACCGCTTCCATACATATCTAACAAAGCAAGTATTCACTGAGGTTATATTGCAAGAACGTCCAACAAGCACAGTAGACAAAAGATAATGATCATTGCCCCATTCCTATTTCTCTAAATCCATTGTTTTGGGATATCATCGAGACGTCCTTGGAATGAGCACAAAATAAGGTAAGTCAAAAGATAAAGACCAAGTAAACGAACAAACTGATGCTCTTCAATACCGCTAATGAAAAAATGATATGTTTTCTAAGATGATAACCGAAACTTATTGCCAAAAGATAATGGCCATTGTAGGAAGGATTCATCCTAGGAAATGTTAGTGGATGGTGGCATGTCATTTTGTTTATAAGGGATGATTGATATGGGAAAAATTCAGATGATGAGTTACCAATACGAAGAGATAACCAACTTGCTTACTCACTAACTTAGACTTTAGACTTGACGTTTTGACTTCTGCGTTTAAACTGCTAGACTTGTTTCCAATTTTTTCACCAAAGGTTGATGATGATGATCAAGTTATTATGGATGGTGATTATTGCGAGATGAGGTGGATGGATTTTTTTCAAATATTTGGATGTTTTTGATGTTTTGAAATATTCTGAGGTTGTTTTTGGTGTTTTTTCAAGATTTTGCAAATGTTTTGATTTTTAAATTTTCAATGTTTTTGGGATTTTCTGAGATTTTGACCAAGAAACTAACCTAAAGACCTATCCTAGGGGTCTCGAGGGCTGATCGAAAAATTAGCCTTTCCTACATTATACACACATAGACCACGTAGTTCAACTGGCGACTTGACCGATTTACAGATGATGATATACATGATGAGATGTTAGTTTATTATGACAGACTCCTATAGGATTGACCTAAATGTCTTAGGGGATGATCAAAGATCAACCTTGCCTACGTTCAAGCTAAGAAATGATGTAGTTCGTCAAGACGACTCTGTTTTTGACTTTTTGATATGTTTTGATGTTTTTGGATTTTTGGATTTTTTGATGTTTTTTGATTTTTTGATTTGAGGACTTTAAGAATATACACAGATCTGATCCGATGAGAACATGCCCCCAGCGTGATGCAATAGACTACTTTGATAAAGGCAGGACAAACTGACCTTGAGGAGGGGCCGAGTAGTACTAGGAGGGATCATGATACGAACACAGGACCAATCTATGGTGCGGATGCGAGTGGATGAGTGATGGATGGAGACCTGAATGTGATGGATGATGGAAGCGAAATGGATGGATGATGTAGATCAAGCCATAAAGATCCTGGTGGATGGAAAGTGCTTATTTACACAAGGCGCTTGTTTGCTAGGTTTTCACCATACTTGCCCAAAGTGCCACCAAAGTGGTTTTCACTAGAGGACAATTTTTTTGATCCTTTTTTTGATTTATTTTATTTTATTATTATTTTTTTGGATTATTTTATTTTATTTTTTGCTTGTTACCAAGACACCTGTTTGCCATGTTTTTGCTAAAGTAACCATTTTTTCAGGACTTTTTCTATTTTTTTTGGATTTTTGGGTTCTATACATCTAAAGATTTAGGCATAAATTTTTTTGAGATGGGAGCTATTCATGGGCTCCTGCAGAGGTTCCCCTTCGGATGTTGATAGCTGATATGCCCCTGATTTATAACTTGCTATGATGATGAAAGGTCCTAACCAATTAGGTTCGAACTTGCCTTTGCTGTTGGGATTCAGGACATTCTTCTGATTTTCTTTTAAGACCAATTCTCCGACTTGGAAAGTCCTGCTTCTGATCTTCTTGTTGTAGCTTCATTTGAGTTTATTTTGATAGACTTGCAGATGATTTAAAGCATCTATATGTCTCTCATCCAGTAACTCCAGCTTGTTTAATCTTGACATCCGGTAGTCCTCATTAGTGATGAGATTTTGCAATGATATTCTAAGGGATGGGAGCTCGATCTCAATGGGGAGTACGGATTCTGATCCGTAGACCAAGGAGAAGGGGGTGGCGTTGGTGGGTGTGTGGATGCTATTTCAATAAGCCCAGAGGGCAAGATTAAGCTGCAAATGCCAGTCATGACCTACATCATTGACTATTTTCTTGAGGATTTTAATGATGGTTTTGTTCGTGGCTTCCGCTTGGCCATTGCCTTGGGGATAGTACGGGGTGGAGAAGCGATGCTAGATTTTAAATTTCTCGCACAAGTCGTGAACCTCCTGGTTCTTGAATGGTGTCCCATTATCTGAGATAATGGCTTGTGGGACACCGTAACGACAGATGAGATAGTTCAGGATAAATTTTGAGATCTACTTCCCAGTGATATACGTTATGGGTATGGCTTCCACCCACTTTGTCAAGTACTCAGTTGCAGTTATGATGAACTTATTGCCATTGGATGAGGTGGGTGTGATTTTTCCAATGAGATCGAAGCCCCATTGCGAAAAAGGCCATGGTGTGACGATCGGGTGAAGCTCTTGAGCTGGAGCATGGATGAGGTCCCCATGTTGTTGACATTGTAAACACCTTTTAGCATGATCATGCGCTTCTCTTTCCATTGTGGGCCAATAATACCCCATCCTCAGCAGTTTCTTGGCAATGGTCATTCCACTCAAGTGTGAGCCACAGATATCGTTATGAACCTCGGTTAGAGCGGTTAATGCCTCCTTAGTGTTTAAACATCGTAGCAAGGTACCCTCTATGCTTCTACGGTATAAGGTATCACCTAGGATGACAAATCTAGATACCTTTTTGATAAAGGTTCATTTTAGGCTCGATGGGAGGTCAACGGGTATGACTCCTATGCGAAGATATGTGTAGATGTCATGGTACCAAGGATCACCAGGACCAATGATTTCACACACATATTCTGATTCTGGTACCTCGAATGTGGGAATGAGAAGCTGCTCGATCAGAATTTCATATTTCAGCATGTTATGAGGGATGTCTAATAGAGACCCAATTGTAGCCATGGTGTTTGTTGCTTTGTTGTTGGTTCTCAGAATCTGCTCAAATGTTACGTCAATGAAGGATTCCTTTAGAGTCTCCACCAATTTCTTGTATGGAGTGAGTTTATCATCCTTAGTCTGATATTCATTATTAACCTGATTTATGATCAACTAAGAGTCCCCGTACACCTTGAGAGCTATGATGTTTCATTGTACTACTATCCTGAGGCCTATAGTCAAAGCCTCGTATTCCGCTATGTTGTTAGTGCAAGGAAATGCTAGTTTGTATGACTTTGGTATGTAATCCCCTTGTGGGGTGATGAAGAAGACACCAACTCCTCATCCATGTTGTGTGTATAAACCATCAAAGTATAGTTTTGAATGGTTAGTTACATTGAGGTTAAAGATGGATTCATCTGGGAATTCTGAGACAAGAGGGTTCTTAGAATAAATGGGTGCTTCTTCTAGTTGATCTGCAATAACCTGACCTTTAATGGATTTTCTCTCCACATACTCGATGTCATACTCTGATAATATCATTACGCACTTTTCCATTCTTCCTGTGAGCATTGCCTTTGATAGGAGATACTTGAGGGGATCAATTTTTGCAATGAGCTTTATCTTGTGTGCCAACATGTAATGTCTGAATTTTTGGGATGCAAACACTATTGCGAGGCAAGCTTTCTTGATGAATGAGTAATTTAGCTTGTGATCGACCATTATTCTGCTGATATAGTAGATGGCCCTTTTCGTTCCGTTTTCATCATGCTGAGCTAGAAGAGCTCCAAGGGCTGCTGCTGTTACTGAAACGTATAAGATTAATGGCTTTCTCCGGATAGGTGGCATTAACACTGGTGGTGTTAGTAGGTAGTCCTTGATTTTGTTAAATGCTTCTTCACACTTTGTATCCCATTTGTATGCTACCCCCTTGTGGAGTAGGTGAGAATATGGATTCTGCTTGTCTGCCAGTTGTGTTATAAATCGTTGGATGGATTGAAGTTGGCCTTGGAGGCTTCTCAATTGTTTTAATGTCATTGGTGCTTCCATTTCAAGGATTGCCTTCATTTTTGTTGGATCCACCTTGATACCCCTCATGGAGACTATGTATTCTAGCAATTTACCTGATTGTACGCTGAAGACACACTTCTTGGGATTTAGTCTGACTTTTTATTCCTCTAGTCTATCAAAGATAGCACTTAGGGTTGCTATATGATCTTGTCTCTTTCTTGACTTGGCTAGAATGTTGTCGACATAGTCTTTGACTATTTTTGGATCATGTCATGGAATATTAATGTCATGGCCCTTTGATAGGTTGCTCCTGTGTTCTTTAGGTCGAATGTCATCATGTTACAGCAGTAGGTCCCCCATGGACAAGTGAAAGCCGTCTTATGTTGATCTTCTTTTGCTATTATGATCTAGTTGTATATTGAAAATTTGTCCATTAGTGTCAGCATCTCATGTCCTGCTGTCATGTCTACTATCATGTCGATGTTGGGAAGTGGGAAATCATCCTTAGGACATGCTTTGTTCAAATCTCTGAAGTCCGTATAGATTCTAATGGCTCCATCAGGTTTTGATATAGGTACCAAGTTTGATACCCATTTTGGATAATTAATTGGTCGTATGAATCCTACATCTAGCAACTTTTTGAGTTCCATTTTGACTAACAAAATGATTTGAGGATGCATTTTTCAAAGCTTTTGTTTGACCGTTTTTGCTTCTGGATACACTGCTAAATGATGGACCACTGTCTCTGGATCTAGCCCTGGCATGTCAATGTAACTCCATGCAAAGTTTATTTTCCTTTCCTTTAGGAATGCTGCTAGGAGTTCTTACTCTTCTGATAATAGTGATTCTGAATAGAATGTGATATGCGGGGTCTCCTCTATTCCTAGGTTAACAGGATTGCATTTTTCGGCCAAGACTGCTGACTTCTCTTGATGAATAGCTCTTAGAGGAAGATTGAATCCTTCATCCTTAGGTGCCTCAGAGAGGTTTTCACCATTGGATACGCCCTTTCTTTTTACTATTTTCTTGTCCGAGAGTGCCACGGTGTGGTTTTCACTCAAGGACTTGGATATGATTCTTAGTTTCTCACTTTTGCGACTGAAGGATTCAATCATTTCCCCATAATAGGCGTGTGTGTCCAACTCCATTATAAAGCCTGCTTTATGGTCTCCATCTGGAATGTTATCCCCTAATCCCATGAATTCTGAGAGCGCCTCATTGTTTTCGAATATATCGAGAACTGGTGGTCCTCGTTGGTCATAGTCAATTAGTTGGGAGTACACTAAACAGGTCTCATGATTTTGATGATCGGATTCAAAGGATAGGGTACTAATCATACACAGGGTGGTGTCCTCAAATAACCTAGGTAGATTGGATATGGTATCCTCGTCATCGCTACTAATATAGGGCTCAGTTATGAAATTATGTGTGTCCCTACCTGTGACTATTGGTGAGTTTACTTGTACTAGTACTAGCTGAGGAGATACATTAGCCATTCTAACCAGAGGACTTCGGCCACGTATGGTTATGCTCAGAGGGGTACGTCCAAGACCAAGATTTGTTATGGGTCGCATCTCTGGCATGATAGGTATTATGAGCCCATTGTCATTTTGTCCCAGTCTTTGATTTTTGTCATAGCCCATTGCAAGCATCATTTGTAGGCCCTTGCTTCTTTCGTCCATTGGTAAATTAGCTGCCAGTCTTTCATCTTGATACAACATGTGAGATGGATCTGCTTCAATAACCTCATGAACAAGGTCTCCCCATCTTGTGAATTCAGGATAGTTTTCAGGATAGGTTTGTGATGTGGAAGCTTGACTTTCTTGTGGGCGTCCTTGTGAGCTAGAAGATTGTGGTAACTCTCCTATCACAAAGGCATTGTTAGGGAGTTTGTAGCTTCCACAACCGTCCTCCTGGATGATGAGCTTGATATCGGAGATGGTGGGGATGGCAGGTGTCTCTGTCGCAGAAATGGACATGAGAGTGGCGGGGTTGATGTATGATGTGGATGGGCCCTCATCATTCTTTGGTACTTGGGGAATTTTGTAATACTTGGCTTCAAGATTTTTGCAATATGAGAATGGTTCCGGATCTCTGTGGACGGTAACCTCTTGTCCATTATGTGTAAATTTCACACATTGGTGGAAGGTTGATGCTACGACTTTCATTGCATGGATCCATGGGCGTCCCAAGAGGATATTATATGGCAATTCGAGGTCCAAGACCTAACATGTGGTTTCCATGAGCGTTGGCCCTACTTGAATAGGGAGTTTGATTGTGCCTTGAGACACTCTTTCTTGGTCATCATATGCTCTTATTGTGATGCCCTTACCTTTGTCAATGGAATCTTCTAATATTTTCAATTGCTTGATGAGTGTAAGAGAACAGATGTTCAAACCTACACCCCCATCCACCAAGACCCTTTTGATTTTTCTCTTGTTTACAATGGATTCCAAGTGAAGTGCACAGTTGTGAGATGGTTGAGCGGGGAAATATTGGTCAGAGAATGTAAGGAGATTAGGCGTTATGATATTTCCAACCATAGCTTGGAATTGGTACGCATCGAGATCTACGGGGATAGTGGATGAGGCTAATGCTTCCTCGAGAATCTTTTTTATGCGCTGATGAGATTTTTAACAACTCCATGATGAAGATGTGTGCTGGTGTTCTCTTGAGTTGTTCTACAACATTGTAGCTATGCAGAACGACTCTAGATGAAGGGATTATATTAGGTTGGGATGATCCTGCAATGGTGACTTTTCCACCTCTTGTGGTGACTCCACAATCTTTGGCATGGGATGGTGATGACCATGCAATCTTCATTTAGGGAGGAAACAACCATTTCGTACACATGATTTACACTACCCTTCCCTTTATCATTTTTATTCCCTTTGTTTCCATGATTCAACATCAGATTCGTGTAGATTTTTAGATCTTGATTTCCGGTAGGTGGTTCCACATTTATGATTTTCTTGTCAATGAGATCTTGGATGATATTTTTGAGTCTCGTGCAATTGTTTGTGGTATGACCTTTGATCTTATGAAATTCGCATAGTTGATTTTCGTTATACCAAGGGGGTTTGACGTCGGGTTCTTGGTAATTCTCGAATGCAGGAGGTTTGATGAGTTTTTCGTCGATCAAATTTTTCATTATGTCCTCCAGTGGTTCCCCCAAGATAACATATTTTCATTTGGGATAAGTTTTGTGTTGGGGTAGTCCTCTTTGATCATTGAGGTTATTGATGGTAGGATTGTTATTGGGATGATATATTGTGTGATGAGTGTTTTGGCATTGATTTTGGATTTGCGGTGTGGGTGTGTTTTGACGTGGACCACTAATGACTACCTTGGCATCTACGACACCATCATTATTAACGTTCTTGTTCCTTGCCCATGTATGAGGTTTATCATTGTAATTGGATGATGCTTGGTTATTTTGCGGTTCGTGAAATGATGTTGATTCCGTAGGTTGAGTCACAAGGGCTCTTTCGATGCTAAGCACCTTGGAGATTAATTGCTCATATGTGGTGATGCCCTGAACCTTGAGATGAAATGCTAAGCAACTTTCAAGGTTGGCGATGATGGTGAAAACTTGTTGTTCTTCTGGCATGGTCCACTTGCTCCGATTGGCCTTGGATCACCATTGTTGAAGGAATGAAGCAAAAGATTCATTCTTTCCTTGTTTTAGAGCGTATAGTTCTTCAAGACTGACATCCATTGCAATATTACATGCATAGTTCCTAATGTATGCATCCCTGATTTCTTGGAATGTTCTGATGCCTGAAGGTAAGCGAGAGAACCATTCTATAGCGGGGCTTTCCAAGCTTCTAGGAAATAGCCGCATCAGATAAGTATCATCATATGCGACCTCCATGCAATGAACCTGGAATTCCCTGATGTGATCTTCAGGGTTTCCCATCCCTCGATATTTGTCGAATTTGGGGATTTCAAATCCCTTGGGGAATGGTTTCATTTCTAAGCTCCTATCAAATGGATAGGGACAAAAGATGCTTGGTGTTTTGGTTGTTTGCCCTGATTGAAGGTCGAGCACTTGTTGCGAGAGCAACCTGAGTTGTGTTGTCACATCACTTTGTGGATCAGGAGGTGGGATGAAAGTGTTTTGAGGTGTTTAAATCATGGGTTGGATGGGTGGATTGGTTGGTGCGTTGTTTGATGGTATTGATATGTTCTGGCAAGTGAAGTAGGCTTCTACTTGCTTTTGTATGAACAACGTTTGTTGTTGATCTTGTTGTTGTTGCGCTAAGATTTGTGCTTGTTGTTGCGCTTGTTGCTGCTCCAACAATGCTTGTTGTGCTTGTTGTTGTTCCCACAACGCTTGTTGTTGGGCTGCCAATTTTGCCGCTTCTTGCTGCTCTTGGTATTGCTTTAGTGCTTGCTGATATGCTTGTACTTGCACTGCTTGTGTAAGAAGTTGTGCTTGTGCTTGCATTGCTTGCGCTTGTGCAGCTTGTTGATGCAATAATAGTTGTGCTTGAATGAACCTTTGTGCTTGCAATGCTTGCACGGCTTGGGCGGCTTGTTGTTGTTGTTGCAATAATGCTTGGGCTTGTTGTGTTTGTTGTGCTTGTAATGCGGCTTGTGCAGCTTGAGCGGCTTGTTGTACAACTTTTTGTTTTTGAACTTGTTGGTATCCTCTTTGAAAAGTAGCTTGCAATGCTGCATCATATTGGCTTGATGTGGTGAACGTTGGTGGTGGTGGAGGTGGTGGTGGATTTGGAATGGTGGTAGATGATGATGTTGTGTTGATGTTTTGGGTGTTGGATAGTGGTATTGATGTGATTGGTCCTTGAGAGACCATGCTTTGTGATGTTAGGGGTGTGTTTGATGATGTTGCCATTGCTTGTGTTTATCATTTGTTGTTGCGATATCAACGATAAATTTTGTGTGTTTGGTGCAATGCTTTGATTGATGGTTGGGATGTAGGTTTGAATGATACTTGGTAGGGGAGGAAGCCCTAAATGAAGGAGTGGTGCAGATGATAATGGTAATGGCATAAGAGGTGGAAAGGTGAGGGGAGTGAGTTGTGAAAACGTCGTGGTGTCGAATAAACCCCCTAGTCCGAACGTATCTCCCTCTTCTTATGAATTTGTGAGAAGAGGTGTTTGAGGAGTTGTGTGAAAGAATGATGATGTTGGATGATGATGGAATGTGAGAGGAACAATTTTTTGTAATGGGTTTTGGGGTATGCTTTGTTCCAAAGTGGTGTTTGCGTCCAAGTTTTGATTATTAACAAGGGGATGTGATTGAAGAGTGTTGAGAAATGTGTTTCCCTTGTTGACATTAGGTTTGGTTGGAGCAAATGATGTTGTGATTTGCAGAATTTTTTGCGTGATGTTTTGGGATGGAGGTGTAGATGAAATGGGGATGGTGGATGAGATAGGTGGAAAGGATGTCTCCACTATAGTACTTACATCAAAATTCGAAGGAAACTTGGCCCCTTGTTTTTCTAGTTCAAGCATGTACAATGAAGGGTTGAGTCTCATCATGATGTTGATGATTTTATGATTCTCCAGATTTTGAAGCATTTCTGTCATTTCCTTGCGAGTCATTCCAAAGGTAAGATCCTCTCCTTGATTTTCTTTTTGTTGCAATTTTTGTGATGATGAGAGGGTCAATGGATTACTTGATTCTGCTGGATTCATTTCTATGTTTGTTTGGCTAAGATCACTTGAAGCGGGTGTTTCTTTGTTGGCTTCCATACTCTTCTTGTATTGAGATCTCATTTGAACCATAAAACAAGGATCAACCTTCGAGAATATGGGAGATAAATCTATTGATTCCTTGGATAGATCGTTATCTTATGTCCCAAAGTATAAAGTTTTAGGATGCCTTGAGGATCAAAGGTGATGATATGATGATGATGTTTAGGGATGGATGATGTGGATGTTTTGGATTTTGATAAATCTTGAATGAGACAGTAGGATTTTTAGGACTTGCAAATTTTGATTCTTGATTTTGGATTTTGAGATTTTGAGATTTTGTCCTTGATTTTGATTTTGATTTTGAACAAAAAGACCCCAAGATGTTTGATGATGATCTAAGGGATAACTTTGTTCAAAGGATGATAATTTGGATATGTGTGAGGAGAAAGATGCATCTACCCACACCTATTCAAACAAGATGGTTGTTTCACTAAGCATATGAAGAAGGATTCATCTACATACACTAAGCTAGACAAGATGATTTTGATAGCTTTGATTAAGTATATGCAAAAGGATGCATCTACACATACCTAGCCAAAGGTGTTTTTGCTAATGTTTTCAAGGATTTCGTTCTCAATGATATTCATATTTTGATTTTTCCACAAAGCCTAGTATCAAGGATGATTTTAATATTTTTCAAAAGGTGATGATGAGATGGATTTTGTTTTGATGTTTTGGAGGATGGATGAAAAATATTTTGATGTGTTTTGATCCTAAGATGAACCTAAAAAGGACACTTTGTTTGCCTAGACCTAGGTATTGAAGAGCATGCAAATGCTTAAACATTCATTTTCAGATTTCCGACCAATGATTTGTGCTTTGGGATTTGGAGTCTTCAACACATATGAAAGTTCATATTGCTTAGCTTTGCTTAATATCTTTATTTTACCAAAAACACTTTCTTCAATTAGGTTTTCCAACTAAGATGTCTAATGTCTTAATTTCCTTAAACCCCACAAGATATGTTATGTGGAAATTCAATGAACTTAAGGCAAGGGTTTCCTATTGTTTAGTTAAGAAGACAAATTGAGATATAATACAATGCTTAGAAACCTCTAAGGACGTGAATCCCAAGGGAAAGCAATAACACATGGATTGAGTCAATTGTATTTGTCCTCAAAAGGGTTTGAAATTCGGATGATGTTAAGTGTTTGTTTTTGAGATGTTTTCGATCAAGCAATGAATTTTGTAACCCAAGAATAAGTACAATCCTATGGATGTGTAAGACAATATTTGTTGGATTCCCACTTGGACAAGTCCAGCTACGCCTATCTCTAGCGAATGGTTAGATGCTTGACCCCACTGGCTCCCCTCCATGACACTCACTTATATGGGGCAGCCACGAATCAACACCCATGAAACTCCCATGGCATGCTTTCCAATTCTACTAGAAAACCGTAAAAGTGTGGGGTGGCTTCAAAACGACTGTTCTTGCACCAACAAATAGATTAAGGATTTTGGAAAATTCTAGCACATGGGTTTTAGTAAGGACTTTCCATTCATGGAGATTGACCCATACGATAAGAGTCCCCTTTCGGATCCATCTTGTCAGAATCAACCGCGTGATATTGGCATTTCATCCAATATCCACATTTATATCTCGGCTGGAAATACTCTTGGCTTTAGAGTGTTACCGGTTGAGTCGTTCCCTTGGGTGAGTACTTTTTCCCCAAGGTAGGCCCTCTAGGATAAACAATAGCGAATGAAGAACAATATTCATAACTCACTCAATCCTTGTTGGCAACAAGGAGAGAGAATGTATGCAACAAAGCCCCCACTCACACTTGCACAAAATTTTGTTCAATTTTAAGCCCAAATTGAAGTGTGGAGGTGATTGCTTTATCTTAACCGAAAATCATGAAAAAGGCCTTTTGATTCTCAAGATCGCTATAAAGCGCGAGAGAAGCACATACGTCCTTTTTCAATGCCTTTAGTATAAGTAAGCCCTCACGAAAACAAAGCTACACTTGTTCTTTTTAGATCCTCAAAGCAATATGTGAGTTCATTTTAGAGCACCAAATCACAAGTGAGAAGACATTTGTTCAATTTGTTAATCCCACAAACAAAATCTAGTAATTTGTTTGATCCTATTGTTCATTTTAACCTTTGCAAGAAGAAATCGAAAGGTTCTTTTTAAGCCCAAATGAAAACTAGTGTTCTAAGGATGAAAAAGATGACAAATTCCTAGAGAAGTGTTAAAAAAAACACTTTGATTGGATAAAATATCATCACCATGCTCTTCCTCCTTTGTTTATTTTCGTTTTCCAACCTACAAAGAAGAAAAACAGTCAGATTCTGGAAAAATACAGAAATTAAAAAGTAGAAAACAGAGGAAGAAGCAATCATAAATTAAAAACAAGCGCTAAAAAATTAAATTCTCCCTTTTACTGTCTCCGAGCATCGCAACTCGTGAAGGCATTGTTGTTTGTTCCTCCCAGCAACGCTCTGTGTCGGGACAGAGAGCACGATTGTGTCGCTGTTTCACCCAACGTTGGAGTTTAGGACTTTTTTGAAACTTTTGTAGATCGGCGAGTCCAGTAGCGGAGTTAAAAATGTGATTTTTTTTGGTGGGATGAGTCCAGTGGCTCTAAAAGAGCGATGTTGACAAGCCCGCGGTGCTAAAATAGTGACGTTGACGAGCCCGTGGTGCTAAAACAGTGACACTGATGAGCCCACATTAGAATTTCCTGTGTGTCAAGAAAACGCAGAAATTTCAAGGAAAAGTTAAAAATAATGATGTCGAGCCCTCCTTCTAGCACCAAATGTGCGAACCCTGTTCCTAGTACCTACAAAACAACATGAATAAGCGAGTTAGACAAGGAATTACAAGCTAAAAGAAGGATTCCCCATGAAATCCATTTACAAATCAAACTAGGAATGAAAATAGTGAAGAACACAATGCAAATGCCAAAAACAAGATAAAATTCTAATTAAATGTGCAAACTCATGATCCCATGGGGGAGTTGGTGCCAATTTGATGTGAAAATTGGCCCTTTCCCAATCCCTAAGATGCAAGCTTTGTTGATTGATGATGAAGAGTGATCCACTTTTGATGAAAGATGAGAACTCCAAGCCAAACCTACAAAAAACCTAGCTAAGAATTCAAATGATGGATGAGAATGGCTAAGTATTTTAGCATGGTAACTTTACTTAGATTGTGGATGATGAAATGAGGAGAGGAGCTCTTCATTTATAGGATTTTAAGATGGATGAATGTCCAAATTTGAGCAATGTGAGACTAACATTCATCCAATGATATGGTGCCACTTGTCAAAATATGAATGGATGATGGTTGTGCAAAATTTGGGGTTTGTGCCAATAAATGCCAATATTTGAAATTCAAATTTGTTGAAATGACATGTAAGAGGGAAGGGAAAATGCAATAAATGCCACTTGGCTCAAGGAAAAGGACATGTAAGAGGTTTTAAATGCCTTGTTGGATGTACATGTTGACTTGGAATTTTTGAATTCAAATTGAGGGAATATTCCAAAAGATGCCTTGTGAGGAAAATAAGATTTAATAAATGAATTAAATCTATTTTCATGTGCAACTTGCATTATCTAGAGGATGTGACATGAGATGAGGTTAAATTAATCAAGGGTTAATTAATTTAATAGGAGATTAGATGATGTGACTTATTTTGACTTAGATTTATGGATTTATTTAAATCAAATAAGAGAGGAATATGATGAGAGGCTAATTAAATAAGGATTTTGATTTATTTAATTAAAAGCGATGATGTTAGGTTAAATAAAATAAGGTTTTAATTTATTTAATTTAATGGATAGACTTTAGAGATTTAATTAAATAAATTGATTATTTAATTAAATAGGGATAATTAGATTAGATGGATTGATTTAATTAACAAAAGGAATTGACTTAATCAGATAAAATGATTTATTTAATTAAGGGACGAATATTGATGAATTTAATCAGATAGGGGAATTTGATTAAACGGTTAGACCGAGGGATGATTTAGGAAGAAACGATGTTAGTAAGTCAGGATCAGATGCACGATGTCAATCAGTATATTTTCGATGTCTACACATGCAATAGGTATAATCCTTCGACTTATAAAAATGTTTGAAAAATTTTAGTAGGAAGTTCCACACTGAAAATGTATAATTTCTTTGCAAATACAAAATTTATAATCCTTAACAATGACAAACAGTCCCAAATAAATAGACTCATGTGACCTAGAATTCATGTATTTGGAAAGATAGTTAACTGAAAGTCTAACTTAAACACCCAAGTTTGATCTAGGAATGAACTATAACTAAACCTACTAGCTCACTAGGAACTAAAGTCTAACAAAAAACATAATGGTAGTTCGAAAGTTCACCACCCAAGCATTGTTTTATTACAAAATTTATTTAAAATAGACCAAAATTCAAAATTTTGATATAATCCTTGCTAGGAAAACTATTAGATAATGTAATGATATCATCATTCATGGTGTCCATTGGACAACCCCAATGATATTACAACTTGACCCTTTTTGAAAATGCAAAATTATGTAGCTTCTCAAGTTCGGTGAAGTTGGCTAACTTATCTTGAAAAGCTCGCAACTCTGTCTTCTTAGTCATCATTCAGTCAATGGTCTCATACTTAGGGAAGAAAAGGATTCTGAACACCTTGGAAATCATGTTAGGGCTAATGTAAAGGATAAATTCTCCTGATGGACCTAGTATCCTCTTATGCTTGTGATCATAATATTGAGCACAATTCAATAGCAACTTGGGTGACTGTATTGGTACTGAGAAGGCAACTGCTTCCACCAACCCAGAATTATCCAAGGAGGTGGCTTTAACTGTTATTTCAGCTTCATTATGGATTCTCCTGTGGAATTCATGCATTTCTATATACCCTAGATCAATGTCTCCAATCTCTATGTATGGAGAGAACATTTTTGTAGGATGATACCCTTTATACTGGTACATCATCTCAACACCTTACTTTATGATCTAAAGTGAAAATTTCACTTCAAAATGCAAGTGTACAACAAAGTTGAAATTTTTTAAATGACAACATTTTAATGCAAATTTTAAATCTAAAATGCAGTAGTTGGCTGATACTAAGATGCTGCAATCTAAAAGTGATGATTTTGATACAATTTTGAAGCCAACAATGCACTTTCTTTCACCTTTATGATCTAAATGCAAGATGCCTAAAAAGATGCAATTATGGATTCCAATTCTGGGACTTGTAATCACAAACAAATTGAGAAAACATAGACAAAAATATATGAAAAAGTTGGATAATGCAAGTGTATAAGGAAATAGGCACCCAAGGGCATTTGGGTCCTTGATAGGGGTTCTAAAAATTCAAAAGTTGAATTTTTATGTTGTTTAAGGTTGTTTCTATCTGCAAACAGGTTTGACAGCGATTATTTTTCTAGAATTTCTTCAATTTAAGAAAATGTGATTTAAATGCAAATATGCAACAATAAAGAGCAATTTGAAATGTAATTTTCAGATCTAATATGCAATAATTCACTGATTTGAAGATGCAAAATTTTGAGAATGATTATTTGATTCAATTTTGAAAAAAAAAACCATGCAATTTTTTCACTTTTTTGATCTAAATGAAAGATGCCTAAATGAATGCAATGAAAAATTTCAAAATTTAATGACCTAATGAGTACAATTTGAATGTAGATCTGACCTAAATGATTGAAATAAACCCTAATGCAAGCTATGATGCAATATGTGACACAAAATTTGTGAATTTGTATGCTTTTATGATGCAAAAAATGAAACCCTAAATGAACAATGCAAATAAATGCAATATAAAACCTAGATCTAAGATCATGATTTGTTTCACATTTTAGAAGGTCTATAATGTTAACATGTCAGGTTCACAAAAATGAAATATAGAAAAATGTGATCCTAAGTCTTAAGTGTTTAGAACAATTGGATTCTAGGCATTTTCCTAGGGTTTCATTGAGATGGAGATCAACAAGGTGTATAGATTGACTTTCGGCCATGAAGGTGAGCCAATCAAAACTGAATATCCATCAATTTAGGGATAGGAATGGATTGGAATTGATTTGTTATGATTAACTTAATTAAACTATATGACCTAATATGTAAAATGTAAGATCCTGATAATGCACAGACTGAAACATCAATTTGTAGGAAGATTTGGGAAGTGCAAAGTGCTATGTACCTACCCAAAAAAGTTGGTTTCAGCCATTGTAGGAGGAAATAGTCACCAAGGTGTTGAATAGGACAACTGAGGGGGGGGGGGGGTGAATCAGTTGTCACAGAATTAAACCTTTGATTCAATCACCAGAACTAAACCTTAATACAACTTAAATGATAAATCATTAAATGCCAATGCAAAAACTCAAATCCAACACATAAACACAATAACACCAAATTTATGTGGAAAACCCAATGAGGGAAAAATCATAGTGAGGATTAAACCACCCTATAGAGAATATCAAAACTGATTATAAAAAGTCTTATTGCCTAAAACAAGGCTCGTTGCCTAAGATAAGGACTCACTGTCCAACAAGGATACAACCCAGAGGGCTTACTACCACAAAGATACAAAGAAGACTTGTTACAGAGAGACTACAATCCCAATGCAACAAAGGATTCCACCACAGTCACTTGGTCAACTTGCATGAATGATAGAGTTCACCTTTTGCTCACTGCATCCAAAAACTCAACATTAAGCTTCACAGTAATCTCCCACACTCTCAACACACACACTTACTAAATAGAATCAATGTCACACCAAACTGCACTTTCTCTTTTCTCTTATCGGTTTTGTATATTTTCCATCACTAACTCATTTTGTATTTATACTATCTTCAACTTTGAAACATATCCAAAATTAGCCATCCAAATCCAAATTCAAATTAGGTCGGCACCAAAACATCCTAGGGTGGAATTAGAATGAGGGTGACCCAAACACACACTTCATAGGGACCCAAATAGATCCAAATGCTTCATCATTCTTGAAAGTAGTATTTCACACAAGGTCAGCCAAACCAGTGAAAAACACATAGAACCATTAATCATGAACTTTCCAAATGCCAAAATTAACTTCAATACAATCAAGGAAACTCAACTTTAGAATCTCAAGTCATAAGAATTCATTTCCTTGGATTTCACTCAGAAACACAACAAACCACAGTTCACATCTAGTGAACACAACTTATTGTACAACAAACCAACATTCAAAAATCTAAATATAGCACCTTCTTACAACTATGAACAAAATATCTAAACTACACAACCATAGGAGAAAATCCGGACCAAGACCCGGAGCAACCACTGAACATATGCAACATCTCTTTATTACAATTTTCTCAATATCCTCGACATATACAACCAATAGCAACTAGTGGATAACCAATTGACTGGTTGACATCAATGACAACACCTTCAATCTTTCCATTCTTGCAACAATCTCCCCCTTTGTCATTGATGGCAACACATGATGTGAAAACCCATCAAAGACAACATACAAGCTCTGAATGCACTTTTCTATTTCTCTCCCTTAGAAGATAATTTCTCATCTTTAGGAAGATCATAAAAATATCAACAACCTGATCCTTCGTTGGAACATACTCAAGCTTTACTTCATTCTCCATGACCTTCTCTCTTAAGAAATGATATTTGATAGATATATGCTTCCTCCTCGAGTGCATCACCGAATTCCTTGAAATGTTAATTGCACTTGTATTATCATAGAAAATAGAAATGGGATCATGATATACCATTATGATATCTTTCAATGTTTGTTTCATCCATAGAACTTGTGTATAGCAAGATGCAACAACAATATACTTAGCTTCAACAATAGACAAGGAGAGTGAATCTTGCTTTTTACTCAGCCATTCCACCAATCTGCATTTAAGAAAGAATGCACCACCACTTGTACTTTTCTTGTCATCTACACATCCAACCCAATCTGCATTTGTATAGACACTAAGTGTAAAATTAGTATCTTTAGGATACCACAATCCATAATCTAGAGTTCCATTCAAATATCTATAAATTCTTTAACAACAACATGAGTTTCCTTAGGGTCTTCTTGAAATCTACCCATAAGACAGACAACATGCATGATATCCGGTCTAATAGCAGTCAAATAAAATAGTCTTTCAATCATAGATCTATACTTGCTCTGATTAGCCTTAGGTGAATCATCATCTTTTCCCAATTTGCATCCAGTCACCATAGGAGTACTTACTAGTTTGGAACCATCTATCCCAAATTTATTCAACATCTCTCTCACATACATAGACAGTGAAATGAAAATTCCCTTCTTTGTTTCATTAATCTGTAGCCCAAGAAAGAAATTCACTTCCCCAAACATAGATATTTTGAATTCTTTCTACATTTCTTCCGCAAACCTCTTGCACATATTTTCATTTCCTCCAAAGATAATGTCATCAACATACACTACTACAGTCAATATTTTGTCATTTTCAATCTTAAAGTACAAATTACTATTTGTCGTACCGTTGTTAAAACCTTGTTGAATCAAATACTTGTCTAACCTCACATACCATGCTCTAGAATCTTGCTTCAACCCAAATAAAGCATCCTTCAATTTGGACGCCATATTCAATTGATCTGTTAACTAAAATCCTTCCGGTTGTTCCATATAAACTTCTTCTTCTAGTTCACCATTCAAAAATGTTGAATTGGCAACCATCTGATAGACCTTAAAGTCTTTATTAGTAGAAAATGCCAAGAACATCCTTATAGCTTCCATTCTTGCTACCAAAGCAAAATTTTCCTGAAAATCTATACCTTCTACTTGTGAGTAGCCTTTACACACAATCCTTGCTTTATTTCTAACAACTTCTCCATTCTCATTCAACTTATTTCTGAATACCCACTTTGATCCAATGATGTGTTTATCTTCTAGTCTTGGGACCAATTCCCAAGTTTGATTCTTCTCAATCTTCATAAGTTCTTCCTTCATTGCTTCCTTCCAATGTTCATCTTACAAGCTTCACATACAGTCTTTGATTCACTCTTTGAAAGTAGACATAAATTCACTTTGGCAGCAACTCTGCTTCTAGTCAACACACCTTTTGTCTTGTCTCCAATAATCTCACTTTCTGAATGATTCTTTTGTACATATTTTGGTGTCCTAGGGGACATCACTGGAGCATCTTCTTCTATTTCATTATTATGATTCTGCTTCCCTTGCTCATCTTTTTATTGTTCTTCCAATATCTCTTCTATTCTTACACAATCAGGTTCATCAGATAAATATCCATCAATGTCAATAGGATTCTCCATTGTCTCATCAAATTTCACATTCGAGTTCTCTACAATATTTCTCAGTATTTTATTGAAACATTTGTATGCCTTTCTATTAGTAGAATATCCAAGAAAAATGCCTTCATCACTTCTTGCATCAAACTTACCCAAAGTTTCCTCATCTCTTCTGATATAACACTTGCTTTTGAATACCTTGAAATATTTAACATTAGGAATTCTTCCATGCCATAGCTCATAGGGAGTCTTTGTAATATTTTCTCTTACTTGAACTTGATTGAATACATAAACAATAGTATGAATAGCTTATTTCCAATAAAATTTTGGTAATCCAGCCTCAGTAATCATTGATCTAGCAGCCTCTTGAACTGTTCTATTTTTCATTTCAACAAATCCATTCTGTCGAGAAGTTCTTGGAGCAAATAACTATCTTTTTATTCCATGCACTTCACAAAACATTTTAAACTCATGGGAGGTGAATTCTCCACCTCTGTAAAATCTTAAGCATTTTATCTTCAAATTCACTTCATTTTCAACCATTGCTTTGAATTCCTTGAATCTATCTAATGCATCTGATTTCTCTCTAGGAAATGCAACCCATGTGTATCTAGAATAGTCATCAATTAAAAGCATTAAGTACCTTTCACCAAGTAGAATTATCACTCTTGTAGGACCACAAAGATCTGTATGAACTAAATCC
Organism: Sequoia sempervirens; assembly: GCA_007258455.2. Classification (NCBI taxonomy): domain Eukaryota; kingdom Viridiplantae; phylum Streptophyta; class Pinopsida; order Cupressales; family Cupressaceae; genus Sequoia; species Sequoia sempervirens. Next base: position 72,722,717 of record VDFB02075321.1, read on the forward strand.
AGTAGTCTGGTAGTGGATTGTTCCTTTGATCTATAATGATTTCTTGCTTGCTTTCCAAACTAAAAATTTCTGCAAATATCATTAACAGGCTTTGTAATTCTTGGTAAATCTCTGTACTTGAACAACATTGATCCTTTCCAAGTTATAAAAATTCATGTGACACATTCTCCTATGCCATAACTAGTTGTCATTAATCTGAGTCATAAAGCATTGTTCATTAGCACCCTTAAGTTGATAGATATTCCCTTCAAATTTCTTTCCTGTAGCAATCAATGTTCCAGATCCTTTTCGAATCTCACATCTTTCATCCTCAAACACAAGATCATATCCTTTTCTGCACATCTGACCAACACTCAATAGATTATGCCGTAAACCCTTAACATAGTAGACATCATTAGTGTGATGCTTGCCATCAAAACTTACTAAGCCTATCCCATAGATTTTAGCACCAGTATCATCTCCAAACATAAATAAACCTCCATCATATTTTTCAAGCTTAACAAACTTACTTTTATCACCAGTCATGTGATGTGAACAACCATTGTTGACTACCCAAAAATTCTTCTCTTGTTTAGCATGTAGGGTAGAGATAACCGTATCTTCATTTTTCTCCTTCTCTGGAGGGCTTTCTTTTACCTATTTTAAAGAATTAGTAGAAGTAGCTTTATCCTTAATCACCAAGAACAAGCATTCATTGTCATCAATATCTTCATATTCTAAATCCTCATCAGATATACTAGCATTTTCTTTCACATAATAAGCTCTATTAATCTTCTTTCCTTTCTATTATTTCTCATATCTTTGTTTATTTCTTTTAGCTCTTTTCAGACACTTTGCAGCATAATGACCTATTTCTCCACAACTAAAGCATTTAAAGGGAAACTTACCTTCATACTACCTTCATACTTACCAGAGCCTTTCCTCATTCTTCTTACAAATTTAGCTTCTATTTCATCAAAGTTCTCTTCATCCGGATCTTCAACTTTTGTAGCTTTAAAAGTAGTCTTTGATTTGCTTCCATGCCTTAGAATCGACTTCCTCATCTCATAAGATGTCAAATATCCCAACAACAGATCCTTACTATAGGTCTTATAATCTATAGTCCGCTCAATAACACTCACCTTCTCACTATCAGCATCAGGAAGAGTTTTGAGAATCTTCTTTACAATCCTAGTTTAATCTATAGTAGCACCAAATCCTCTCATTCCAACCACTATCTCATCCAATATTTGTACATAACCTTTAATATTATCATCTTCAAAAATATGTAAAAGATCAAACTGTATTTCCAAATTCTATAATTTTTCCTCTTTAACTCTTTCATCACCATCATGTGCTCTTTACAAAGCATCCTAGACTTCCTTAGCCGTTTTCAAATTTTGAACCTTAATCAACTCGGAATGTACCAGACTATTCTTCAAGATGAACTTCACCCTATTGTTCACTTCATGTGCTTTGATCTCTTTAGATGTACTTAGACCATTAGTAGGAGTAGTGTAAGGATTTTTATAAGCTTTCTCCACATTGTATCCGCAATACTCCAGATATTCTTCCATCAATACTTTCCAGATACCATAATTAGTTCGATCAAACCTCAAATAATCAAAGACCATTTTGCAAGCCATCTTGGACCTTCCTCAAGTGGTTAAGCTCTTCACCAAGGAACCTTGCTCTGATACCAATTGTTGAATAGGACAACTGAGAGGGGGGGTGAATCAGTTGTCACAAAATTAAACCTTTAATTCAATCACCGGAACTAAACCTTAGTACAACTTAAATGATAAATCATCAAATTCCAATGCAAAAAATCAAATCAAACACATAAACACAATAACACCAAATTTACGTGGAAAACTCAATGAGGAAAAAACCACAGTGAGGATTAACTCACACTATAGAGAATATCAAAATTGATTACAAAAAGGCTCACTTCCTGAGATAAGGACTCACTGTTTGGAACAAGGACTCACTATTTGGAACAAGGACTCACTACCACATAGATACAATGAATACAAAGAATACTTGTTACAAAGAGACTACAATCCCTATGCAACAAAGGATTCCACCACAGTCACTCGATCAACATGCATGAATGATAGAGTTCACCTTCTGCTCATTGCATCTGAAAACTCAACATTAAGCTTTGCACCAATCTCCCACACTCTCAACACACACTTACTGAATAGAATCAATGTCTCAGCAAACTGCACTTTCTCTTTTCTCTTATCGCTCTTCTTCTTCACTCTTGTATATTTTCCATCACTAACTCATCTTGTATTTATACCATCTTCAACTTTGAAACATATCCAAAGTCGTCCATCCAAATCCAAATTCAAATTAGGTTGGCACCAAAACATCTTTTGGTGGAATTAGAATGAGGGAAACCCAAACACACACTTCATAGGGTGCCAAATAGATCCAACATGCTTCATCATTATCAAAAGTAGTATTTCACACAAGGTCACGCAAACCAGTGTAAAACACATAGACACATTAAGCATGAACTTTCCAAATGTTGAAATTAACTTCAATATAATTAGGGCAACTCAAATTTAGAACTGAAAGTCATAAGACTTTGTCAAAGAGAAATTCAGACCAACAACATTTCTCTCGGACCTCAACCAAAAGCACAAGAAACCACAATTCACATTTGGTGAACACAACGTGCACTGTATAATGAACCAATAGTCAAAAATATGAATATATCACCTTATAACAACCATGCAAAACATATCTAAACCGCACAACCACAAGAGAAAATCCAAACCAAAACTTAAAGCAACCACTGAACACATGCAACATTTCTTTATTACAATTTTCTCAATATCCTCGACATATACATCTAATAGCAACTAGTGGATAACTAGTTGACCAATTGACATCAATGAAAACACCTTCAATCTCTCCATTCTTGCAACACAAGGGGTGTATAAGTCCCTGATAGGGTGTCTTGCTCAACTTTTGGGGTCCTTTGGTGGTAGATCTAAGACTTCTGTTTCCACTTACAAAGTTTTTAGAATGCTATCAGATACTTAGATGTAGGTGAGTTTTTGTGGCTTGACAAGATTTAGGGCTTTGAATGCAATAATGTAGAACTTGTCTTCAATCTTCCTTTAATCCTCTTCAAACCTAAAACCTGTGCATTCAAACAGGGGAAATTTTTTGGGCCATTTAGGGGCTTTCCTTAGTCAAACCTTGTGTAAGTGTTTCCACTTCCACAATGGCAATGTTAATGATGAAATGATAAATGATAGGAAATGAATGATGAATCAACAAATTTTTGCAACTCACCATCTTTCAATGGCTTCCTCAAAGGATTGAAGTCATACACATCACCTCAAGGTCTTGATCGTGCTTTGCTTGATTTTCTTGAATGCTTTGGAGACCTAGAACAAGTGTTAGCCTTCACAAAACAATGAAAACATGTACTCACATACACTTTGACATGATGTTTGGATCTTGAATTGCTGCAACAAGACACTAAAATATTTCTCTTGACTTTCTCTTAGTGATAATATTTTCTCATAAATTCTCATTCTCTTCTTGATCTAGTTTTAAAATGGTGAAAAGACTAGGTAATTATAGACATTTATTCAATTTCCCAAAAATAGATCCCAATAGCCGACCTTTGCAAGTGGAAATTCAAATGTTACAGTGCTAACATGGACATGTCCAAATTTGGAGGGAAACAAAGTAGCACGATAGTGCCCCCATTGGGCGTATAAGTTCTTGACCTATTTTCTAGATTTTTAGGTGTCAAGGGAAAAGCATTAGATGAATGTATTTGTTCAATGCTTGAAATTTGTCGAAAAACAAAAAATAGGCCTTTGAATACATAATTTAGGAAATTAGGGGACAAAATTAGGCTCAATAATTTAGGGGGAGCAAAACAGTGTGAAATTGTCAAGGGTGATAATCTATGATGCTACACCTACTTGTGGATCCATTTGCTAGGAGAAAACAATTTATTCATTATATGTCTTTTCTAGGGTGTCTTGACTTGCTTTAGGTAATCTTCTTAGAAATAAGTTAGTCAAAGGATCCAGTGCCTTGAAGTATGTTTGGATGGCAGTTGTCTCAGGAATTAGGTATGTATTTTCCAACATTTTGTAGGTCTTGTGGAACCTAGTGTTGTAGATGCTAATAAGATCATTGGGATCTTTCCTACATGACACAAATTGGTGATACAAGATGGAAGGATTTGTATACACTTTGAAGCAGTTTATAAATTTAGTCTCCAAATATTGCCATGTGGTGATAGTTCCTCTGGGAAGGTTTAAGTACCATTTGTAATAAAATTCTCCCAAAGAATAAGGAAACAACTTATAGACTATGTCTTGATGACCAATTTGAGGTCTATTGCAAATTTCCTTAAATTTTCTTATGTGATCTTTTGTTGTTTTGGTTTCCCCAAATGTGAATTTAGGGTAGAACCTCTTAAGATTTTTAGGTAATTCATGTAGAGGTCCTCCCATATTCAATGGAGAAGTCTCATTTGTTGTGGAAAATGCCATATTAAATGGCAGGGATGCAACAACTATTATAATTTGAGGTGAGGTTGGGTTCAATGGTAAGGTTTGTAGATTAGGGTTTTGGAGTATTTCTGTAGAATTTGAGGTTTCACCTCTGATCTTTCCCTTGTCACTTCTTTCTTTCTGGTGTTGAGATAATTCTAAGAGATCTCCCTTATATAGGGTTGATTAAAGGACTCTTCTATACCTATCTAGGGAGGAGATGATTTTTTCCAGTTTTCCTAAATTATGGAGGCCCTCCTTATAGCACCAATTATGTTGATGATGGTTTTAGCACAATCAACTTGCTAAGAAATAATGAATGATTACTTCTCTTGAAAAGCATGATTGCCTACTCCAATGTTCCTTTTGGGTTAGGTCTTGACCATGATGGATAGCTAATTGGTTTGTGTGAAATTATTCAACAATGGACCTAGGTAATTTTTGATATCCTGGAAATATATTCAAAACATCCAACAAACAGATAAAGATTTACTTCTTGGAATCCATAATTAATTGAATGTTAATATAGATCTATGTTAATACAAATCTATGTTATTCCTTTATTTTTTCAGAGATTCAGACTATTATAAAAACAAAGATTGAAAGAATTGAGAGTTTAAGAGAGAGTTAAAAGACAAGCTAAGAATGGGCAGTGACTAATATATCTCATTGATCAATTTTGAATGGTTAGGAAAAATCATAATAACCGGTATTAAAGTGACTTGTATTCACTCAATCACTCTTAACACTAATGCAATATTCAAAGGAAATTAATAATTTTAATATTTTGAATTTGTGTCAAATTAGATCACCATAAAACATGCACAAATCTTAGACAAAACTCTATTCAATAACATAATAACATAATTGATCCTACCAGTTTATTCAATTTAGATAAACAAAATAAGCATACCATCACCAATGATCAAGAATCCATATACATGAAACCAGTGTAATCCTTTGATTTATAAAAATGTTTGGAAAAGTTTAGTAGGAAATTCCAACCTGAAATTGTATAATTTATTTTCAAATACAAAAGTTTTGATCCTTAAAAATGACAAACAATCCCAAATAAATAGACTCATGTGTCTCAAAATTCATGGATTTGGAAAGAGAGTTAACTAAAAGTCTAACTTAAGAGCCCAAACTCGATCTAGGAATGAACTATAACTAGATCTAACATCTTGCTTGGAGCTAAAGTCTAACCAAAAACACCATTTTGTAAGTTCACCACATGGGTGCTACTTTATTGCAAAATTTATTCAAAATATACCAAAATTAAAAAGTCTGATCTAATCCTTGCCAGGAAAACTATCATAGAACATAGTGATAACATCATTCATGGTGTCCATTGAAGGACCCTAATGATATTACAACTTGAACCTTTGTGAAAATATGAAATTCTCTAGCTTCTCTTGTAGTTTGGTGAAGTTGGTTAATTCATCTTGAAAAGTCTGCAACTTTGTCTTCTTAGTCATCATTCGGTCAATGGTCTCATACTTAGGGAAGGAAAGGATTTTGAACACCTTGTCAATCATGTCAGGGCTAATGTTAAGGATCACTTCTCCATATGGACCTATTATCCTCCTATGCTTGTGATCATAATATTGAACACAAATCAATACCAACTCAAGTTATTGTATTGATACTAGGAAGGAAGCTACTTCCACCAACCCAAAATTATCCAAAAGGTGGATTTGATTGTTCTTTCAACTTCATTATGAATTCTCCTATGTAATTTATCCATGTTTATATGCCCTAGATCAATGTATCCAATCTTTGTGTATGGAGAGAACACTTTTGAAGGAGGATGATACCTTTTATAATGGTACATCATCTCAACACCTTCCTTTGGCATATTACCTACACATGAAAATACCATTCATCAAAATATTTAAAGGAAATAACTCAAAAGGAGGAAAATAGCATCCCTTATTGAGCCCGAAAGATAAGCCCTTTCAAACTATATTTTAATAGAAGACCTTGTAAATCCATACTGTTGGAAACTTGTGTTGTCATTGATGTCAACATTGAATTATTGCATTAGTATAATCACTAGTGTCAACCTCTAATGTAGTAATGATGAGTAACGATTGTGGATATCAACCTCTTGTGTGGTTGAGATGTTGAGAAAGTGTTGAAGATGTGGAGATGGTGTTTGTGGTGCTTGGTTTCCAAGTTCTTTTGAGAAAATTTGAATAAAATAAATTTTGGTGTAACAAAGTGGTGTTCAGTGTTTTTCTCTGCATTTCTTCATGGTTGAAGGTATGCTTGTGCGGTTTGGATGTGATAATAAGAGGTATTCAGAGGTGTTATATCTAGAGTTTTAGGTTTTGGATCTAAACCATATATTTTTGGATTAGGGATTTATAGGCCGCTCTTGCACTCTTAGGATGTTTCACCTAAAAGGAGAGAGATAAACCCCACTCAAAATTCTAGGTGGTTCACTCAAATTAAGATGTGTATTGTTGACAGTCCTTTTGGCACAACAACATGAAAACATAATACTGCTACTCTGTTTCTCGTGAAAGAGAAAGATGATCACATGGATATCTCAGCTCCCAAGGTCCTTGTAGTTGGTTCTCAACTATGCTGATGTCCCTCAGTGGTCAATGTAACAGTAATGTTCAAGGGGCCTGCTGGTGTGAGCTTCTGGATTATTATGAGGTCAAACATTAACTAGGGTTTTTAAAGAAACGTAAAAAGATAGATCAGGGCTTTGAGACAAAAAAGAATGACACTTCATTTGAATTAAACAAATCTATCACCTTCCAAGGAATTCCTAACTAAAATTGCAGAACAAAATTAACCTGTGGCTGACACACAATTTCATTCATTCACAGTGCTGATTTCAACAACAGATTGCAAGTTACCATTTAAGCAAAACATAAAAACCGAACTTCATTCCTTGAAAGCTTCTTAAATTAGATGATTAATTCAAGGCAAACACCATCTTGGAACACAACATGAAGTAGATTAAGATCTGGTTGCTTCTACTATCAATGAGATAGATAAGCAACATTTACAAATCTGACACAATCACCAGTGTACAGAAAATATTTGGCTCCAAATTGTTTCCATTTACACTAAGAAAATTGAAAGATACATTAGTATTCTACTTAATCTAACTCCTAACTACCAGTTCTACTCTACAAGTTATGCTCCTACTACTTTCTAACTCTACCAGGTCTAAAAGTTCTTAATTCTAACCTAGAAGTTCTAACCTTTACAAAGAGGCAAGAATGCCTTATATAGAACATGTAAAAAGGAATGCACCGGCTACTGTTTTAGGGTTTTTTTACAAAATGTCTGCTTCAGGAGAGCCGACTCTTAGATCTTTTTGAGGAGGGTCAAAGTTGCATTCAATGTGAAGCCCTGTTGTCCATGCTGATGAAGGATTTCTATCCTCAGGAGAAGCCTTTTTAGATCTTTTTGGCAGCTGTAGCATTAACTCTTCTATCTTCGTGTCCACCTTCGAACTCTGTTGGAGTCGCCTTGAATGCTTAGAATATCTCCATCAATACTGATCTACCCCTTTTCCAGTAGTCACTACAACTGTCCCTATGAGTCACAATTTCTTCTTCCCTTCGGCTTCCTTTCTGTTCTGGACTTGTCTGTACATTGGCCATCCTCTAGAAGCACCATCGGGCCTCCTTGCAGATCTAAACACTGTCGCCCAAGCTGATCCATCATCATTTGTTCTCAGAAGGAATTCATCTTGCTTGCATTATGTTAGTCCTTTCCATAGGGGCGGTCAATCAGTCAATGGCCCACCTTAGCTCCTTCTGATTGGACGATCACATGCCATGCCAGATTCCCGTGCGGTCAAGAGTGGTCTTCCTTAAATTGCATGTCAGTGAAACACTTATCATGTCTCCCCAATGCGATTTTGTCTTCTAACAGTTATCGGCATAGTGCGGACCAGTTAATGAGACCCTTCAGCGAGCTACAAAAGTTATATCGATACACACCGAGGTCACTGAGACAATCATTATCGGTGTGAGGTCATGGTGATCTCCTTAGTCCTTTGGGGAGCTTCTTCCAAGCTCAAATTTATTTTGGTGAGACCATATACTGTCGGCCAGAGTTCCCAGCGAGTTCCTCTTGGTCATACCGATGCCTCCCTTACTGGGAAATCCATCACCATCGGCAAGAGGTTACTTGAAGTCCTTCTTCATTTGGCTAGCCCATTCTGCATTAGTAAGACCCTTCCGGGTCGGTGAGACCTCCTGGCGCCCCTTTCTGTTCTCCTCGAGCTTGCCCCTTTTATTTTGGTGTGACTTTCTTCCTTTGCGAAGACCACATGGCGAAGGCTATACCTCTCGGCGAGATCCTCCTGAGCTTAGATTTCTTTCGGCAAGAGCCCGCTTGGTTGGTGAGACACTTATACCGAGCCCTGCCCTTTGCTTTCACTGAGACACCATTAGGTCGACAAGAGATTACCCCGAGCCCCAGATCCTTTGGCGAGCTCATTTCATATCGGTAGGACTTCTTGTGGTCAGGGAGACCTTTCCCCGAATTCTCTTTACTCTCGTCGAGCTCATTTACTTCAGTGAGACATTTCTAAGTCGCTCAGACACCACGCCGAATACATCCAATCTCCTCGAAGGCATACCTTATCGGTGGGACCCTCTCCTTTCACTGAGACCCTATACCGAAGCCTCCCTACTTTGTCGATAATTCCTTTGAGTTTGGGGAGAGCCTGCTTGATCAGAAAGACTTCCTACTGACACCAGACCCTCGTCGCCGAGACTTTCTCCTTTCGGCAAGATGTTATGCCGAACTTAGAATCTTTTGGCGAGGGCTCCTTCATGTCAGCGAGACACACTGATTCTCTCCCCAAAGACATACTGATAGAATCCCCTCGCGCTATGTCAATGTGACCGGAGCCACTTGGTGAGACATTACCCTGATGCACGTGAGCCTTTGATGTTACTTTGTTGGCGGTCGGTAAGACGTTGCGGACTCGCTGAGACTTCATACCGATGAACAGATCTCTCTGCGATGGGAAATTTTCATCGTTAGTTGACAAGACGAAAAGACTTTGCCAAGACCACATGTTGAATGCAATTTGTTTGGCCAAGGCATTCACTTATGAACCGATCGGTGAGATGCAAAATACTCGGGGAGACCCTCCACTGAAAAGATAACTCTTGCCGAAGTGTTACTCCGGTCCTTGCTAGTTGGTGAGACTTCATGGAGTCGCTGAGACTTCACCTCAAAGTCAAAATCTCCCGCCGGTATGTACTCTCTCTGTTGTTGATCAGTGAAACATTTAGATCTCGCTGAGACCTTTCTCCGAATGAGAATTTCATGTTGAAGGGAAGCTCCTAGTCACTGTGACCTCGATTAATGTCTTGCCGATAGTTGACTGCACATGAATTTCGCTTGCTGTGACATCTCTAGGGTCTTGCCGACTTTTGCCTTAGCTAATTTTTAGGACCAACTGGATTGAGGCATGCCTTCCAACTGAGCTCCCTTAGCAAATATCATCATGCGTAGGATTTAATCCTACAAAAGAAAGGTCTGCATTAGTCCCCAGAGCATATAAAATATATTATAATAAACTATTCACCATTGCTTATAATTATTTTACTGAATTCCTAGCAAGAAGAAAACCAACTCTAGCTGAGATAGAACCAGAATTAAATCAGATAGATCAAAAGTCAAAATTAGGAGGAAAACAAAAGAATTCCAAAGAGGAAAGAAAATAACAAAAAGCAAAGAACCAAAAAGAGAAAGGGGGGACCCATTTTGTTCCAAATCAAAATGGGGTGGTTATACAAGGCATAACATATATGATGTTATTTAGGCTAAGTGAGATGATCTAAATGCAACTAAGCTATGAAATTGAACCAATATGAATGCAAAACCTAAGAAACAAGTGATGTTTGAAAACACATTGTGTAATGCAAAAACACCTAGAAATGAATGCAAATTATATGTTCAGAACTTGACGAAACTAAAAGTGTGCACCTGGAATGTGGATGAAGACTGGAAATTTCTTTTGGAATGCTGCTGATGCTGATTTTTAGGCTTGGTGGGATTCATTCACCATTCTGAGCAAATCAGTCTCAGTTCTATAAAATTGTGTCAGAACCTATTTCACCATTGATGGTGAATGAGTCCACTTTTGAATTTTTGAATATTCAAAGTTGGAATCCAAAGTTCTCGGTCTACACTTTGATTCTCTTTAGGTATCCGCTTCCAAAAATCTGATTTTCGAACTTGAAAATGAGTTTTTGTTGATATTTTGACTTGTTGAATGAAGAGAAGACCTAAACAACTTTGCAACTTGATCTTCAATGATTTCCAATCTTCCAAGAGACTTAGATTTGCAAACACACAAGGCGAGAAGGAGAAATGTTGAATGTTAGGGCATGGGGTTTTGCCTTGGTCAAACCCCTTTTAGGTAATTAAACCAAAATGATGAAAGAATGGAATGAAACATGCAATATTGGAGTTGATTACCTTGCCATGATGTTTGATCTTGAAATTCTGTAGGAAAACATGAATAATCTATCCTTGAATGTCTAAAAATTGATCTTGAATAACTTGTAATGCTAAAACCTAAGTTTCTTGACTTGAGATAGAAGATTGGTGGATGAATAATGAAGAATGGATTTAAAGATTGAATAGGGGTTGAAATGGATAGAAAAACACTTATTTATACACACTTGTGCCTTACTAACCCAATAATACCTCATCACAGACCAACATAAGGTATTTTTAAATTAAAACCCAAAAGAAAATTTGAATTATTTTGAATTTGGAGCCAAGAGGGACTCATTCGCCACCCATGGTGAATGGGTCCAACCTTTGGGCTTGTAAGTGGGTGTCAGGAATTAAGTCACATTTAATGTTTTTTGTCGGGGTTACATTAAAAACACACTTAATTAAGCCTTATGAGTGCATAAAGGGGTTTGATAAAGTATAAGAAAGGTGTAAAGAGTGAAATCAAGCCTAGAAAAGTGTGAAATCTTGTTACAAAACTTTACAACACTTTAAAATAGGACTTGATAAGGGATAAAAAGGTAATTTTTGGATGAATTATAATAAGAAGAGACTAGAAAAGTGTAGAAATTTGTTACAACACTTCACAACACCTTCACAAGACATCATTAAATGCATTTGATTTAATTTGCAATGGTCCAAGACCTAGTGTGGACATGTAAAACACCTCAGAACACTAAATCAAGGCCTCATTAAGTCCAATTTTATCATGAATTATTCCCATGTCAAGCAAGAGGTCCATTTTTCTATGGTACAAGATCATATGGTAGAAGAAGTTTTGTTCACCAACATTTGAACTATGAAGTAGTGTTTTTTCGGAGAAATGAGATTGCTTTGCATTTCTCTACAGTGATTTTTCTGGTGTTGTAGATCTAGGAACATGTGTATCATGTTTGTATCTACCTTCTCTTAAAGTTTCAGGTGCTGAGTTATTTTGCAAGGTTGTCTGATGTGTTGGATGTCTATGCCAATATGTCTAGTTGCATAGAATGAAGATGTTTTTGAGTTTCAGGTTGTTGTTGTAGTTGTGCAATATATTTAGGTGGTGTTGGATTATTTTGAGATGTTGTATTGATAGCGTGGAGTGTTGTTGTGTGGTCCATGAGGTGTTTCCAGACCTTGAGAGGTGCGTTTGGTGTCAATTGTTAGTGTTATTGTAGGTTTGGACAACTTGGCATGCTAGCGCTAATCACAGAGGATAATTGTTGATTGAGGAAGTGTTGAGAAGTGTGTTTATGTAGATTTGGGTCCCAATTAAGTAGTCATGGGGTTTGGCTTCACTTATTTTATTGTGAAAGTGTTTGGTGTTGACCTATTTGGTGTTACATGGTAGAGGTGTATACGTTTCATTTACGTTGACCTAATTGATATTGTTTTAGGTCTCAAAAGGTATAAATGCAAGGAGAATTATTGTATGGATTGTGTGTGAAGTGTGTGATGTGAACGATATGAAATTGATCAAGTGTGTTGATCTGAGTGCGAGCCTTAATTCTTATGACTTCCTAATGTAGTGAACATAAGGTGTCTACATTTCAATCTGTTTGATGTATTGTTTGTGCTTCAGTGGAACTCTATCTTTGACATATAAGAGATGCATTGTTATTAGTTCAAATTGGCAGTGAGCCACCCCTTTTTTCTTATTTATTATGGATAATGAGTCCTTTGGCAATGAGCCATTGGTAGCGATTCTTTCTTTATCTTTGTAGGAAGTGAGCCCCTGACAGTGAGCCTTATTGTATTTGTGTTATAATTCATATATTTGTGAAATAATCCTCACTGCCATTTTTCCCTTCTTGGGTTTTCCATGTAAATCTAGTGTTCTTATGTGTTTGATATGTTTGCATTACTTCTTTACATGTTTACATTTTGTTACTACATGTTAAGGGTTTAATGGTGGAGAAGGGTTTAAGAACTAATGCATATCTAAATGTTAATGAGCATTTCTAAAGTTTTAAAAGTATACAACCGATTCACCCCCTCTTAGTTTCCCTATTCATCTAAAAATTGGTATCAAATTTGTGGTTCCTAGGAAGAAGCTTAACCTCTTGAGGTAGATCCTGATGGCACACAAGAAAGGTATCAAAGATCCCTTGTTTGATGGAACCAATTATACCTACTAGAAAGCTAGGATGGAGTCTTTCTTAGTCTCCCTTGGATTTGGTGTTTGGCAATCTATTGAAAGAGGTTACACTATGCCTACAAAAAGACCATCAACTAATGATAAGATCAAGGCATATGAGAAAAATGGAAAAGAAAGGAATACAATTTTGAGTGGTCTTACTGATTCAAAACTTATGAAGCTCATAAGCTACAAGTCCGCTAAAGATGTTTGGACAAAGCTGGATGGAATCTATGAAGGAGATGACAAAGTCAAACAAGCAAAATGTAGATCTACAAAGCCAAATTTGAAACCCTAAGGATGTCTGAAGATGAAAATATTTCTGCCTACATGCTCAAATTTCATGAAGTTGTCAATGCTATCAATGGTCATGGTGGAAATCTGGATGAAAGAAAAGTTGTGAAAAAAGGTATTAAGAACTTTTCCTAAAGCTTATAGTCATAAAGTTTATGCTATTAAGGAAGCTCATAATTTGGATCATTATTATAGAGATCAGATGTTTGGTGCTTTAACTTCTTTTGAAATGAGAGAGTTTGGTCAAGATACTACAAGCAAAGAAACTGCTTTTAAAGTCTACAAAGTGGAAAAGGATGATGGATCAAATCCAGATGATCTTGATGAGGTGGAAGCAAAATTTTTGAGGAGATTGAAAAAGGGTATTGAAAAATACAAAGGTAAGCTACCTTTCAAATGTTTCAATTGTGCAAAGATAGGTCATTATGCATCTAAATATCCAATCAAAGTTACTAATGACAAATAAAAGGATCATAAAGGTAAATTTGTCAAGAGTTATTATGTTGAAAAGGAAATTGGTGTATCTAATGATGAAGAATTAGATTATCAAAATGAAGACAATGATGAATTCTTGTTCATGACTTTAAATGTTGGAACTAATTCTACTAATCTTGAAAGATGTATGAAGGAAAGTGCTCTAAAAGTAGGTCATAACATTGAAGGAACTATGACATGTGATAAGAGTAAGTTTGTTAAGCTTGAAAAGTATGATGGTGGTCCTTTTAAGTTTGGTGATGATACATATTCTAAGGTTTATGGAAAAGGTTCAATTAGTTTTGATGGAAATCATAATACATATGATGTCCTTTATGTCTAGGGCCTCTGGCATAATCTTCTAAGTGTAGGAAAAATGTGTAGCAAATGATATAGTCTTGTATTTCAAAATGGTGGTTGTGAAATCAGAAAAGGAAGCTTTGGTATTTTTGTTGTTGTTGGAACAAGGGCAAGAGGTAATTTCTATCAACTCAAAGGTAATGGTGCAAAGTGTTTCATGTCTCAAACTAATGAAAGTTGGTCATGGCATAGAAGAATGGATCACACCAATTTTGATAGCGTAGCAAGAATAAGTTCTATTGATGCTATGAGATATTTTCCAAATATTACAAAGCCTATCAATGCAATCTGCAAAGAATGTCAAGTTGGAAAGCAAACAAAGGCAAGATTCAAGACAAAAGAATATTCTACCATAGGTCCCTTGGAGCTAGTGCTTACAGATCTGTGTGGACCTAATAGAATTAGAAGCTCATGTGGTGATAGGTATTTCATGTTATTAATTAATGATTATTCTAGAATGGATTGGGTTACATTTCTCAAAGAAAAATTAGAAGCTCTAGACCAGTTTAAAGAATTTAAGGCTATGGTTGAGAATGAAATGAATATGAAAATAAAATGTTTGAGGTCTAATAGAGGTTTTGAGTCTACTTCAAAGGAGTTTAAATTTTTTTGTGAAGATCATGGAACAAAGAGGAATTTTTCAACCCCTAGAACTCCTTAGCAGAATTGAGTCATGGAAAGGAAAAACAAAACAGTTCAAGAAGTAGCTAGGATAATGATGAAGGGAGCTAATCTTTCAAATGTTTATTAGAGAGAAGAAATGCATACTACAGTCTACATTCTTAATAGAGGTCAAGCAAGAGAAAACAATTCAAAGACTCCCTATGAGTTATGGTATGGTAAATCCCCTATTGTGAAGTATTTCAGAGTTTTTGGAAGAAAATGTTATATCTGAAGAGATGAAGAAAACTTAGGAAAGTTTGATGTAAGATACAGTGAAGGAATCTTCGTTGGATACTCTAAAAGAAGCAAGGTCTATCGATGTTACAACAAGAGATTGAAGAAAATTGTTGAGAGTGCAAGTAACAAGGTGGATGAAGAACCACATCAAAGTTTAGTACTAATAGAAGGATATGAATATGATGAATTCCCTTGTAGTGAAGAAGAAAAGGCTGAAGATAAAGGAAAAGAGTTGATATTTGAAGAGAAAGAAGCTCCGAAAAATAATTCTAAGACTCCTAAGTATGTGTAGAAGAACCATTCAGAAGATCAAATCATTGGAGATAAGAGAAAAGGTGTGCTAATAAGAAGAATAATTGCTATGATAGAGGAATAATTAATTTTTTGTTTACTATCTGAGGAGGAACCAAAAATAGTGATTAAGGCATCTAATGATGAAAATTGGGTCAAAGAAATCAAGGAAGAGTTAGAACATATACAGAATAATCTAACTTGGGAATCGGTCCCAAGATTGGTAGATAAGAATGTGATTGGCACTAAGTGGGTACTCCATAAAAAAATGAATGAAGATGGAAAATTTGTTAGGAACACAACTAGACTTGTGTGTAAGGGTTATCATAGGTTGAAGGTGATAGATCTCCCAAAAAAATTTCAAATTTTGCACATATCTTGATTCTGATCATAATTGTGAGCTTTGGGTCCAAGGATTGGGTTAGTGTTTTGGTTTGTGAACCTTCTTTGTATAATTTTCTATCTTGAAAACCCTTTGGGAATTTTAATTTCATACTGACTCGCTACAGTCAGTCATTGGTCGCTTAAGTTATCACTTGAGCCTTTGAATGTGTATTCTCACTAGCCCCCTTTGTCTAGGAAGGTCGATCACCCGTGCATCTTCTCACTTCAAATGCCCTTGAATTTTGGCAAAATATTTCACTTTAGAAGACTTATGTTTAAGTCATTTTACCAAGGGTCTAATTGTTGTCAGCCTAGCCATGGCCCCACTTTTAAATCTAACTTTATTTCATGTGTATGTTAAGGACTCATCTGATCTCAAGATTTTATTTGGGTCATTCCTTGCTGGCTCACATGATTAAGATGTTGGTTCGTTAAAAGCCATGAGGTTTGTGAGATGTGCACGCATGTCCTAATATGGATGTGGGGCCCGACCTCCACTATTGATCCTATCATATGATGTTTCCATCCGACGGTGGTGATCGAAAGCTAGGGTTAATCTTAGTCATCCTCCACTAGCTCGCAAGGAAATGGTGAGAGCTCATTAAAAAATTGTGAGGTCCATGGGCTCAAGACACGTGGACTGATCCACTCATTTGGAGAAATGGGTGGGGCTCATGGATGGATGATGTGGCTTCCAACTTGAATGAACACTATTGGCCAGAAATTGGAGAGCAATGGTCTCAAGGAATTCAAACCCAGTCAACTCAATATGGATTGTTTGATTCACCACCTCATCAAGAAATTGATGACCAACATTCAAAAAACCAAAAATAGGCATGTAATAGCCCGTTTTGGCTCTGCAAGGATTAAGCATTAATGGAGTATGCTCTTCAGGAGTGATCAATTTGATCTTGGTATGTGTGAAGAGTTAATTCCTTGTAATCATTGAGAATGATACGTGGATTTCCATGTATCCGGGTAATTAACAGTGGTGATGTAGACGCTAGTGGTCAATCACCTGTTCACTCGTGTGGGTTTCATTGAGCATTGATGGTCAACATAATCAAATTGCTCAATAAATGTGGATTTATGGCTCTCATTCTCACCATTGCAATCAAGAGAAAGAGTTTCCTGAGTTAATGAGGAAGGTGAAATCACTTGGGTCTACATTTGTGGAGTTATATATCTGAGAAAGATGAGTAAACCTGCTACTTCTATGTCATCAGTGCAGAGGTCCTTGAGGTTCAATGTGAAAAAATTTCATAGTGATGTTCTAGAATATGAACAAAACATACCCAAAGCTACTTTGATTATAAAGGAAAAAGGCAAGGAGGAGGTCCGTGGTGAGAAGTCTACACCAGTTCTACTAGAAGCAACCATAGGTTGAGAAGCTGAGTCATGACCGCAGAAACGACGGAGGCTAAAGGTAAGGAGCCTGGAGGATCTGTGAGGGGAATGTGAAGAAAGATAAGATATGGTCAAGCTTCTTTTGGACAATATAACTCCCCTATTGACATTATTGATAGCCCCTCAAATAGTGAGACTAAAACAGAATCAGTTTACCAATGATACCTCGTGATCATGAATCAATTGGTAGCCTTAGGGTGGAAGTAATATCAGTTCCCCCAATTTTTGTAAAGACTCCAAGTGGGTGTGATTATTTTGTGGTTGGCAAGGATAAAGATGAAGAAGGAGCGGTGGTTTCTCCTCTTGCTTCTGCAAAGACATGAAGTGGGCATGTGTACCATGGCTTTGGTGTTGGTGCTTGTTCTGCTTTTGAGTGATGGAGGTGGTGTTTGGGTCTTGAATTTTGTGGTGATAATGATATTGCTATGGTGGCTTTTCTTATGTTCTTTATGTATGTTGGTTTTTTGTTTACATGCTAACTATGGATGCCTATAGCTAATAGTATGAAGACTTTGGCTTGACGTGGGTGTGGAATGCAGAGTTTCATTGGTAGTTAAAGGTAACTTTTGGCAGCATCGGCCAACTTCTTTTGGTTGTGGTTATGAATTTTGTTCCCCCCGATTAGTAAATGATTATTGGTAACCATTTGGGGAACTTTTGAAATGAAATTCAAATTTGGGTTGAAATGAAATATTTTGAAATGTAACTATAATGAGCCCGATTGATGTAGGAGCATCCTTGGTTCTTGGCAATCTTGCTCAGTTCATGTTGGTGGATTCATCATATTTGTTCACTAGACCTTGTGGATCTATGTTTTCATCGTGGACAAGTTCATTTTCCTTATTCCAAGATTTGAGCATGATTGGATCTTTTTCGGCAAGTTATCGCTTCTAGATTTAGTGGCAGTTTCTTGATCCGGCACCAGAATAATTTTCAAGCCTAACGGCTAGCTTGATCGCTTGTTGATCTTTCTTGTAACTTGAAAATCCTTACGGTGTGTTTCAAATTGTTTCGTGGAGTGTCCTCGACCTTAATTATAGGTCCACACTTCATCTTATGCACTTGTTGATGAGAAATTCAAATTTGAGGCTGACCTATTTCATGCACACGTTACATTTTCCTTCATCGAATATTGTGATGATCTTTGGCCAACACGAAAGAATCAAGTGTGACAGAGTACACTGAGGAGTTCTACAAGTTGAATATCAGATCCAGACATTCAGAGGATGAGGTCGAGCAAGTAGCTAGATATGTGAATGGCTTGAAACCGTCTATACAGGATGAGATCAGTTTGATCAAGTTTCCAAGTGTGGAAGAGGCATACCGATGTGCCCTAAAAGCATAAGAGAAGTTGAATAAAAGACATGAGCAGAGACATAGAGGAAGAGGCGAAAGATTTCAAAGAGGAATATTTTTTACTGGAGGAGGAAGAGGAACTTTTATAGATTAGAATAAAGATAAGGAAGTCAGTAAGAATGATAATTCATACCGTAGAGATGATGAAAAATCTTACTAGAGAGGAGGATATGGTGGTTACTAGAATGAGGGTTATAGAAAAGATGATAAGGAGAAAAGAGTATTCAAGGGAACTTGTTTTAATTGTGGTGAAGGACATAGAGAATTTGAATGTAATCAAGGAGAGACAAGCAAAAAGACAAAAAATAGTAGAAGAACAACTTTTGTTGAGGAAGAATATGTCGGATCATCTAATAAACTAGAAGATGGAGAAGTGCTGGTGAATAAAAGAGTATTGTGTCAAAGTGAGATGGAGAAGGAACCATTGTAGAAAAATAATTTGTTTCAGACCAGATGCAAGGTAGTTGGTAAATGTTGCAAAGTGATTGTTGACAGTGGAAGCTCAAAGAACCTAGTTTCTAAAGAAATGGTGACCAAATTGAAGCTGGAAATATTGAAACACCTGAAACCCTATCAGATAGCATGGATTCAAGATGAGCATAAGATATTGGTAAGTGAACAATGTTTGGTGAGATTGAAGATAGGAAATTACCATAATGAAGTTTTGTGTGATATCATACCTATGGATGTATGCCATATTTTGTTGGGAAGGCCTTGGCAGTATGATAGATAGGCTATTCATGATGGAAAGAAGAATGCATATACCATTGTTGCTAATGGGATGAAGCATACTTTGTTTCCATTTGAGGATGTTCCTAGAGTTGAGGTTTGTACACATGCTAGAATTTTTTTGGTTGATGGAAGGAGATTTCTGGATGGATTGAGACATGAGAACATGTGCTATGCCTTGGTTCCTAAGAAGGCTAAAGACTTGAAACATGTAGAAGAATGACTGGAGGAGATAAAGGACTTGTTGATAGAGTATGAGGAGATCATTTCAGATAATGTACCTAATGGATTACCACCTGTGAGGAGTATTAGTCATTACATGGATTTGATTCCTAGAGCTAGTTTTCCTAACAAAGCAACACACTGGATGACACTAGCAAAGAATGAGGAGTTGAATAGACAAGTGCAAGAGTTGTTGAGGAATGGTTTGATCAAGGAAAGTTTAAGTCCTTGTGTAGTACCTGTTGTGCTAGCACCTAAGAGGGATGGAGAATGGAGGATGTGTATAGACTCTAGAGCCATAAACAAAATCACGGTGAAGTATAGATTTCCTTTTCCCCGGATGGATGACATTATGGATTGTTTGAGTGGAGCTAAATAATTTACAAAGATATATTCTAAGAGTGGATATCATCAAATCATAATCAGAGAAGGGGATGAGTGGAAGACAACATTCAAGAAAAATAAAGGATTGTATGAGTGGTTGGTGATGCCTTTTGGACTAACAAATGCATTGAGTACTTTCATGAGGCTGATGAATGAGGTATTGAAGAAATTATTGGGTAAGTTTGTGATTGTGTATTTGGATGACATCTTGATTTTTAGTAAGACTAGAGAAGAACATATGTTGTATATAAGACAAGTTTTGCAGAGGTTGAGAGAAGAGCAGTTGTTGATAAACATTAAGAAGTGTAGTTTCATGAAGGAAGAATTGGTATATCTAGGATTTGTGATATTTGTGGATGGATTGAAAATGAATCTTGAGAAGGTAAGAGCAATTTTTGAATGGCCTACACCAGATAGCATTGGAGAGGTAAGATCATTTCATGGATTGGCTAGTTTCTACCAGAAGTTCATTATGAATTTCAGTTCTATTTGCAGTCCTATGACAAAAATAATGAGAGGACATAAGAAGGATTTTAGGTGGACATTTGGAGTAGATCAGAGTTTTGAGTTGTTGAAACAAAAGGTGACTGAGCAGCCTGTGTTGGCTTTACCAAACTTTGATAAGGTATTTCAAGTAGACTGTGATGCAAGTGGAAATGCAATTGGAGTAGTATTGAGTCAAGAAGGGAGACCCATAGCTTATTTCGGTGAGAAATTGAATGATGCTAGGAGAAGGTATTCAGTATATGACCAGGAGTTTTATGCCATAGACCAAGCCTTGAAGAAGTGGATATATTACTTGTTTCCTAAGGAGTTTGTGTTGTATACAGATCATTGGGCTTTGTAATATTTGAACAATCAAGGTAAGTTGAATCAGAGACATGAGATGGGTAGAATTCTTGTAGAGTTATACTTTTGTTTTGAAGCATAGGAGTGGAAAGTCAAATAGAGTTGTTGATGCCTTGAGTAGGAGAAGGAATTTACTAGCAGAGATGAGAGTGGAGGTATTAGGCTTTGATGAATTGAAGAACTTGTATCAGGAAGACCCAAATTTTATAGAACCTTGGAAAGCTTGTAAAGGACCAGTTCTGAAGGATAGGAGTCAGTGGTTGGATTATTTCATTCAAGAGGATATGTTGTTCAAAGGAAATTGGTTGTGTATACCCCAGAGTTCAATGAGGGATAGCTTGGTGAAAGAAAAGCATAGTGGAGGATTGTCAGGACACTTTGGAATTGATAAGACAGTAGCATTGGTAAGTGAGAACTACTTTTGGACACATATTCATAAGGATGTTAGGAAATTTGTGTAGAGTTGTAGAGTTTGTCAAGTTGCAAGAGGGAGTAGTCAGAATGTTGGATTGTGTAAGCCTTTGATAGTTCTGGAGAGGCCTTGTGAGGATATCAATATGGATTTCATACTTGGTTTTCCAAAGACACAAAGAGGTAATGATTCTATATTTGTGGTGGTGGATAGATTTTCTAAAATGGCACATTTCATACCTTGTAAGAAGACAATTGATGTAGTACATGTAGCAGATTTTTTTTCAAGGAAGTGGTCAAATTACATGGATTACCTAGGAGTATTGTTTCAAACAGAGATACAAAGTTTATTGGTTACTTTTAGAGGACACTTTGGAAGAAGTTAAAGACAAATTTGAAGTTTAGTTCTACTTTTCACCCACAGACTGATGGATAGATAGAGGTAGTAAACAAGAGTTTTGGGAATTTGCTAAGATGCTTGGTTGGAGAGAAGACCAGAAGTTGGGATTTAGTCCTTGCACAAGCAGAGTTTGCTTACAATAATTCAGTGAACAGAGTACCGGAAAGACACCTTTTGAGATCATTATTGGAGTTCATCATAGAGGTATATCAAAGTTGAGAGACATCAATATGGAAGATAAAAGGAGCACATAAGCAAAGGATTTTGTAGAACATATGGAGAAAGTGCATACCCAAGTAAAACAACAATTGGAAGATATGAACTAGAAGTATAAAGAGCGAGCAGATGAAAAGAGGAGACATAAGGAGTTCAAATTTGGAGATGAGGTGATGGTATATTTGAGGAAGGAAATATTTCCAGTTGGCACATACAATAAGCTCAAGATGAGGAAGTTTGGACCCTATAAGATTTTGAAGAAATTTGATTCAGGAAATGCATATGAAGTGGAGTTACCAAATGACATGGGTATATCACCTATATTCAACATTGCAGATCTACATCAGTACCATGAAGTAGAATTCAGTGAAGGCAGTAAAGAAAAATTGGAGAACCGGTTTTCTAAACAATAATCAGATGAGATTGAAGAGATTTTGGATATAAGAGATGGGAGGAAAACTCATGGAAGACAGTACAAAGAATATCTTGTGAAGTGGAAAGGCAGACCAGTGTAGGATTCTTCTTGGATTTCTCAAGCTGAGGTAGACCATATTGGTTTCCCTTTAGCCCCATCAAAGTGAGGGACTCACTTTTCAAATACTCTCGGATGTCTGATACGGGACCATCCTTGGTTCTTAGCAATCTTGCATCAACCAAAAAAATATTTTCTTTCAGTTCATGTTGGTGGATTCATCATATTTTCTCACTAGACCTTGTGGATCTATGTTTTCATCATGGACAAGTTAATTTTCTAGCAAGTTATCGCTTCCAGATTTAGTGGAAGTTTCTTGAACCGACACCGGAATAATTTTCAAGCCTAACAACTAGCTTGATTGCTTGTGGATCTTTCCCGTAACTTGCGGATCCTTACGGTATGTTTCGAATTGTTTCATGGAGTGTCCCCAACCTTAATGATAGGTCCACACTTCATCTTATGCACGTATTGAGGAGAAATTCAAATTTGAGGCCGACCTATTTCATGCACACGTTACATTTTCCTTCATCAGAGATTGTGATGATCTTTGGCCGATGTTGAAGATTCTAGACCTACGATTATGATATAAAGATTGCAACAGATCATTAGGATGGGGGGGAAGTTGAATAAGTAGATTAAAGTGGGATTGATATGTAAGATTTTCACTCGTTTTAAGGAGCATATAGGAATATTGTAGTTGAGCATGTTGTATTAGGCCTATGAGCCAAATCTGTAAGCTTGGATGTTGTCAGCCGATTGTACTCAAAATTTATGTTAATAAGGATGTTTGAATCTGCATTTACCTCCAATTTTTGTATTGCTTCCATTGTCTGACTCTTGCTGCATGATCCAGATTGTTCTCTTTGAGGACCCTCCTACCATGGCTGCACCACCGATGCTTGTTGCTCCCTTAATCTCTAAAAGGGATTTCAAGGCTCATTATAGGGGTTCTATTTTTTGAGTCCAAAAAATGGTCTGGGTAGAATTTAAGTATAGGAAGAAGATACTGTAGGAAGATTAATGAATAAAACAGTGGAATTGTCTTGGGTATAGGTCTTATATGTAGTAATCTTGAATTAGTTTTATATAAGCTACAGATATCAAAACAAATCTTATCTCTAGAACACATACTCTCCTTTTGTAAATTTTTGCAAGTTGTATATGCAAATATCAAGGGTATTATAGTTTATCTTCAAATTTTCAATTGAATGTGTGTCCTTATTTTGGCTTTAGCTCAAAGAGTAAATTAAATGCTTGAAGAGGGTCATAAATTTGTGAGAATTTGCATAGGATCTGATAAGAAGTTACATTTCATATATCGTGAGATTTCATATTGCAAGGCATTATGAAAATAGTCCACCATTGTCTGAGTTAAATAGCTTTTGTATTACTATTTATTGCATATTTGACCCCGTATGCCCAATTGATGAAGCACTTGACTAATTGCTAAGAATCCTTACAATTAAATGAACTGGTGATATGTCTAGTTGTGGATTTAAGATGAGAACAAAACTCATTTAAAAATATTTCAATTATGAAACATGAATTTGAAATATCCCCTTGTTCTTGGTAGATTGATAGTTATTTACTAAAAGGTCGGCCAAATCTTTGGTGAATTACATTCATTTGCAAATAGTAGGAACAAATTTGTGCATAGAAGTGTTCTCCATAAAATAGATCATAATGAACACAATAAGGAGCACCCTCCTAGGTCTCATAGAGCCTAAAGTGGAGTAAATACCTCAGAGTCCTTACTCGTCATGTTGGCCAGTCACCTTGAGGATTCTTGAACATAGGGGTTGGCTACCTTTTAGAGAATTCCAAGGGCGTGTTGGAAAAAATGCCAACAAAAGGAATAGATTTTGAGGAAAAATTTGCTCTGGTTGTAAGAATGGAAGCTATCAAGATGTTTTTTAGCTTTTGCAACACATAAATATTTCAAAGTATATTAGATGGATGTGAAGTTTGCATACTTGAATGGTGAATTGGAAGAAGAGGTGTACATTGAACAACTAGAAGGTTTTCTGTTATCAGAAGATGCAAATATGGTCTAAAAATTGAAGAAAGCATTGTATGGACTAAAGCAAGCTCTCAGAGCTTGGTATGTAAGGATTCAGAAAAGGTACTGTAGATAGCAATCTATATTTCAAAGTTGAAGGAGAAAAAATATTGATTGCATGGTGGTATATGTTGATGACATAATCCTTGGAGGAAATGAAGATATGTGCACGAAATTTGCAAAAGAAATGCAGAAAGAATTTAAGATGTCAATGTGTGGAGAGATGAATTTCTTCCTTGGTTTACAGATCAACCAATCAGAGAAAGGTATATTCATATAACAGTCTAAGTATGTTAAGAAATTGTTAAAGAAGTTTGGAATGAATGACTCTAAATTGGTATGTAATCCAATGGTTACTAATTGTAAGTTAAGAAAGAATGATGAATCTCCTAAGACAAATCAAAGCAAGTATAGATCAATGATTACTGGACTATTATATCTTACTGCTACTAGATTGGATATCATGCATTCAATTTGTCTTGTGGCTATATTTCAAGAAGGTCCCAAAGAATCTCATGTTCTAGCAGTGAAAAGGATATTCATATATTTGAAGGGCACTCCAGATTATTATTTGTGTCATCCTAAGGATACTGACTTCTCTTTGAGTGCATATACAGATGCAAATTGGGTTGGATATGCAAATGGCAGGAAAAGTACAAGTGGTGATGCTTTCTTTCTTGGAAGCAAGTTGGTTCCATGGCTAAGCAAGAAGCAAGATTCAATGTCATTATCTACTATAGAAGCAAAATATATTGCAACAGTATCATGCTGAACACAGGTGTTATGGATGAAGCAAACATTGAAAGATATCAGAGTTTCATATGATGAACCTATTCCTATCTTGTGTGACAATACAAGTGCAATCAATATTTCAAAGAATTAGATAATGTATTCAAGAACAAAACATATCTCAATCCGGTATCACTTCTTGGGAGAGAAAGTTGCAGAGAATGAGGTGAAGTTAAAATATGTGCTTACTAAAGATCAAGTTGTTGATATTTTCACAAAGACTCTTCTAAAAGATACTTTTGAGTATCTCCAAGAGAAGTTAGGGGTCATTTCCCCTCCTTTCAACTAGATGCATAAGTGAGTGCATCTATCCAGGAAGCATTTCAAGATGTATCTCTTGGTCCTATAATCTGATTCAAGGATGTTATCTAAATGTTAGTTTGATTTGATTTTTTTACCTAAATTAATTGTTTAAGCTAACATACATTATTATAATTATAACAATTAAAAAATGTTAGTTTGAAATGATTTTGTTTAAGCTAACATAAATTATTCTAATTATACAATTAAAATTTCTTGACAAATAAAAATGAACCTAATTGACTTGTTTGCAAGAAAATAAATGTTTAAGTTATTAGGAAATGACAACTAAAACTATTTATGACTTTCTTATGTATTTTCTTGAATAAGTGAAATGTAACACACACACACGTGTGTGTATATATATGTGTGTGTACATATATACACATATACAAATATATACAAACTAAATATTTAAAAGTTAATTGATTAAATACAACTAAAAATTAACCAAGTTGTAAATAATGCATGAAGACTCAAATACTTTTTTTGAAAAATTATATTTACATGATAATTAATGTTTATAAATAAAAAAAATCCTCTCCAAATAGAACTATATCAAACAATCGAATTTTAAAAAGGAACATTGTTAGTAATTTCTTTAGGAATTTGAATAAATCACTTTTTTCCCCTAAATTTTGATTCCATTTCCAAAAGTTCCCTTTGAAATTTTTGTAAAGGTTCCTCATGGGGAAGATTCTCCCACGATTATGAGAATGATTGTTTTTTAATTTATATGCTAGGAAGAACTGTTTTAAGAAAAATAATATCTAATAAGTTTTGAAACTATTGAAAATAATTATTTAGAAGCATATTAAAATAGATGTATGTGAATAGAGTATGGGGTCTAGATCATGAATTAATTTGAACTAAGCCTTTGGATCTTGTCAAACGATTTTGTTATTTAGCAATGTTGTTGATTTAGAAGTATGATAAACAACTTTGATTTGAAGAACTTAACCAATCCAATTTTAGAATCAATAAGGAAATCCATTTTTAAATCTATCAAGTAAAAGGTAAATCTATGCTACCTTAGTAAAGCAAGATAGTCAAGGATAATTTAAAAAATGTCAAATTCTAAGTTGATTAACACAAACTTGAACTAATATAATAAAATAAGAAATCAAATCTTGGGGAAGTGTGCTTTCAATGTAAGTTGGGTTGATATGGTAATGTGGTCCTCACTAAATTCACTATTGGGTCAATCTCTAAGGTAAGTATATGCTAGTAAAGGGGAATTGAAATGTTTGAGAAATACTTGATGGTTGTTTGATTAGATTTGATTGTGATAATGACATCTATGAAGAATTTTTTAGAGTTTGTGTTACAAATGTAAGATTGCCTTCAATTCAACACTTCTAAATGAAGAAGATCAATAATTTGTGTCTAGACATTGATTGGAGATGATTAGTAGCAAAATTAGATCAAATTTGAGAAAAAAAACGAATGAGGAATACAAGAGAAACTCATGTTTTGGAAGAAATTTACATGTGTGAACTAAAATGACAAATTTATTATTTTGCATGAAATCACCCCATTTGATAGTTTTAAATCATAGAAGCAAAAGCATAATTGTTGTGGAAAAGATGTTTTCACCACTTGGGTAAAGCAATGAATTTGTCATTGAATGGAAAAATAAGATGCTTTTGAGTAGAATGAAGAAATGAACACATACTAAATAATAAATGGAAAATAAAGGAAGCAATTAATGAGATCCTAAAAGATTAACACGTAAATAGCCTTACATTGGAGAGACATGTCAAATGCCATATAATTAATTACCTTTTCAAGCATTGATGGCTTACTTTTGGGATTTCAATCATCATTGGACTTACCATGTTGGCATGCGGATTTTTTGGTGTATAAAGTTACAAACTTCGATTATTTGTTAGTTCAATCTTGCAAGTCAATTCCATTTATGTGCAACATATTTACTTCTGTAATCAAATAAATGAATTTTGAAGACGTGAATTTGAACAAAAATAAAGTATAATCAATTTCAAACTATGAATTATTTGTTTAAACAAAACACTATTTTTTACATATTTATAAATAAAATCTATACATCTTCAACAATATATTCCTACATTTAAATTTAAACTAAATATTACATTTAATTTATTAAAATTATATTAATTCAATTTTAAATTTATTATTCTAATCCCAACTACTTTCTTAAATTAATTTATTTAATAATAAATCTACCACAGGTGTAGGGAATGGGACCAAGGGTTGTGATTCTCTCCTAAATAGTTTATTCATCTGATTAAAGTAAATTTCAACTTTAGCCCAAACTCGTGTTTTTCAGGCTAATGAGATGAGTAGTGAACAGGATATTAACACGATTTACTGCAAATTTGAACCTCACCAAAACTTCATTTGAATTTTAGCAAATGCCATTCCATTCCCTCAATATCAACCTCCACCAAAATAATAACAGATGAGACAGACTTCTAACCTCAAACTGGTTTTATAGGACTCTATGATTTGGAGGAAGTGTGAAAGTTTATTAAGTTATTTCTGAGATTGTCTTATAAAATTTCTGTTCTATTTTCTCCTCCGTAAGATTTTAACAAGTTGATCCAATATGTTGTAATTTTTGTTAGAATTTTTTTAAATTTGATTATGTAAGTTTTTTCTTCATCAATATTTTGGATCACACTCTAACGAATCATAAAATAAAAAATGTCATAAAAAAAATATTGATAAAATTGAAGACATATAGACTAGATTGTAATTTTCTTCCCTAACGTTTTGAATCCATGTTTCATGAACTGTGATCCAAAATATTGATAAGAAACACCCAAAATGGACTTAATAATTCTGCTATGAAAGATTTATCAATGAAATTCTACGTTAAGAAAAATAATCAGAATCGACTGCAATAAATAAACGACAACAATAGTTTAACTGGACAACTAAAATTAAAACAAGCAGGTCGACAGATCGTAACAGTCACGACCATGCGAATAGCTTGCTATTTCGCAGCGTTTGAGAAATCCTACATTTTTAATCTGAATAAGAACTGTGGGCAGACGGGCACCTGCTTATCACAACAATCGACCTTCCATGAAAATCATGAAGAACAAAAAGGCGACAGAGTGCAATCTACCAGACAACTTACGCTGCACGAAATCAGATTCTAAAAAATGGCGGTGCACAAATCCCCGCATTCTCCCGAGAGGACTCTGTCAGTATCACATTGACAGAAGCAAAATTTCTTACCAGAAAAGGAAGGCTGCCAAAAGAAATCTTCATAAAAACCCAGAGCTCCCATGCTTTGTTCCACTTGAAAAGGAAAAAACCCAAAGAAAAGGAGTCCAGAAAAAGTCGAAAGTTATCGACCAAGATGATGTAATGGTCGAAAGTAATGACCACTGCAGTAAGGAAGTGGGGATTACTGAGAGATGTATGAAAAATGAGTGCATGATAAGGAGTCCTGAAATATCAGAGAAAGTTACAGTGCCTGAAAAACTGCAAGACCTTGAAGATCTTTCAGAGATTCTAACATGGGATGCTTGGGATACGTACCTTAGTCCTTCTGAGAGATGTGATCTTCGTCTTCTTTTGCCTGAAGGGCAGAGGAATAACAGTGTGATAAAGTCTTTGCTTGATGGTGAGATTGAGAGATTTGGGAGCAACCCTGTTTCTCAGTGGGGGAAGAGTGTGTGTAAGGGAGAGGAAAGTCCTGGTGCTATCTTGCACAAGGAAGAGAAGTTGAAGAATTCTCAGTCACAGTACTTGAAGTATCTTAGAGCCTATCACCACAAGTATATTGGTAGAATAGAGGCTTTCAAGAAGATCTTTGAATCCTGCAACTGTGATGATAAAGAGTTTTGCATGGAGCTCATGAAAATGAACCAGAGAAAACAAATGAGGGAAGACAAAATTTAGAGATCTGGTCATGGATTTTTTGTATTGTACTTTGTTAACTGTCAGCAGACTGACTGTTAGTATGTGTTTTTGAACGACTTGAAGCTTTTATCACACGAAATTCTTTCTAAAATGATTGTCTAGTGTATTCAGTCATGGAATTACATAATAAGGTTTGTATATGGAATTTGGTGGTGACACTTGAAAATGCTAAAGGGTATATAAATACAACATGAGGATTGGTATTTGCTTTATGATTGTAACTTCTAATTATTTGAAATATATATCGAGAGAATTTTTTTAAGCTTTAGATTTGTTTTAGATATGTTGTGTGAAGTCAATATTTAATTTAGGTCAATATCATTAAACAGATATAAATGTAAAATGGTTTTTTATTTGGTTATTATGATTTTTATTTGTTTTTAAGTTTTTTAATTTTATTTTACATATCTTGGTTATAATTACAATTGCAATCACAATCATATTTTTTGAGTTCTTTCTTGATTTCAAAATTCAAATTCTCACATTTTAAAGTTATTATTTTTAGAATTTGATTTTTATTTATGAATTTGTTAATCATATTTGTCTAAATTGTTTTCTAGATCATTAAATAAAAAGACATTTCTTAGGAGCCTAATTTCATAACAACAATAACTCATTATAAGTGATTGATTATACATCATATAATCAAAAGGTTGTGGAATCAAAGCATGGTTGTTCCTAAATCTATATAATCATTCAAAGAACACATTTATCTTCATCTAGACATTTTGCATCATACATATCTTTGATCTTATGAACACAATCAATAGGGGTCTAACTAAGGTGTGAATAAGTGAACTACACTGCATTCTTATTCTAGTAAACTACTAAAGGCATTTCTTAATGTTGCATTAATTATTTTAGATATCTTGCATATACAAATTAAAATTTACATTTGTAGATGGAGAAAAAATGGTTTTGAGATCTTATGAGATTAAGATTTAGGTTTCCAACATCCCCAATGAAGTTACCTACAAGAAACACACACATGCAAAAGCAAATATCTAATCTAAACACACATGCATGCTAACAGGGATTTACTCCATTGTTTTCCTACAATCACAATCTTGTGTTGAGAAAATATATGCTCTTTGAAGCATGCACAAGAGGTTATGATTGACGGATATAATAGATATTCAAATGAAGCTAAAATGAGAGAAATGCAAAATGCTAGTGATGAATGCAACTATACTATAAGCAAACAGATATCAAAAGAGTGCAAAACAAAAGAGTGCTAAAAGCGGATGCAAAGATAACTAAAATGCAATGAATGTGGATGATTCAAAGATGATAGGGGGGCTATGTTTAAATAGGCGTCCTCAGGGTGAATCTAGATTGCATAGTGAATGTGGGATAAAAGATTGACTTGGATTCTAGTATATCCCACATTCATGAGATGAGTAGAATAAGAGAAGTGAAATAGGATAAATAGCTGATAAAATGGATGTGGAAGAGGTTAGAAGAAGGATATAATGGAGAATATTAAAATGGTTATAATATTATTAAATGGATTGAATATATGAAAATTATGGTAAAAAGGAGGAAATTGATATTATGATATAATGAAGAATAATAATGTAATAATATTTGGATCCACTTAATGATTGGAAAATTTTGAATAAGATGACACTTTTAATGAATTTTTTTTATGTGTCTACAACATGTTTTAGGTGCATTGAATGTGGTTAGAAATTTCAAATGGGATAGTGAAACTAAAAGTCAACATCACAGGTTCAATTCTTTCTAAAAGTCTATCAGTCACAATTTTGATAACTATCTACACAAAATAATCATAAAGTGAATTTCATTAATAAGGTAATCTCACAAGTACATAAAATATTATAGCCATTAAATCATTCAATATCTAATAATACATCAAGTAAAAAACTACAACCCTCAATGATAATTACATTAAATATAATTAGGCCAATTGAGTCAATCTATTGCAAAAAGGAATATTGGTTAACTCAAAAGTATAATTTACAAATGAAGCATCTAACTCAAACTCATTAGCTGCTCTTTCCACGCTCCAATTGTCAATAGGGAAGGTAGTTGAACACACACATTGAAGGAATCCCATTCCTCCACAACCATCAATTTGTCATACATCATGTAAATAGATATTCCAAAAGTGTGAAGCATGGCCAAGTTTACTGATTACCTTTTAATCTTATGTTTATTTTCATTTACATATATATACAATAAAAAAATAAACCATATAAATTAAACAAGATAATCCACTTTCACAACACATATTTACAACATCAATAACACTTGTAGACACATAAAAAAATTCATTAAAAGTGTCCTCTTATTCAAAATTTTCCAATCATTAAGTGGATCCAAATATGATTATTTTTTATTCTTCATTATATCATAATGTTAATTTACTCCTTTTTACCATATTTTTCATATATTTAATTCATTTAATAATATTATGACCATCCTCTTTGAATTGGCATGGTTGGAGAAATCCATGTGGGAACCCAACTGTAAATATTGTCCTAACTAGCCAAAAAATATTGTCATCCTCTTTGAATAGGCATGGCTGGAGAAATCCATGTGGGAACCCAATAAATATTGTCCTAACTAGCCATAGGTTGTGGTTTTCTTCAAGTCAATTCAAAACATTTAGACATTGTGCTTTTGCATTTGAACTGCATTCTTGTCACAAACATTTTCAATCACAACCAAACATCATCACCTATCATAACCTTTGGGTCTCATGCTTCATCCATCATAATAATCATCCCTAAACCATCCATAACCTTCCCAAAATTTCACTAATTATCCTACATCCTCAAAACATCCCAAAACTTTCCTAAAATGGTCCTAATCCTTAACAATCCTAGTCACAAGCCCAAGGTCATACTTCGAGGAGTCCCTTCACCTAATCATGAAGACGATCCAAAACCCAAGGTCATACTTCAAGGAGCCCCTTCGCCTAATCAAGAAGATAATCCAAAACCATATATCCTCCGAGGTGGGTCAAACTTTGCTCCTAGTGACGATGAGAACTTTGTAGAAATCTTAGGTCATCTCGATGATACTATTGACAAGGGAAATACCACCTTAATTTTGGAATTATACACCACTCCATCTACTAGTCCTCCATCACCATTTAATAAAATTCCTATATCAAAGCATACTAGTCCTACACCAACATCACCATCCAACTTCACAAGCTCTAATCCATCAACCAAAGAATCCTTTTGTGATTTTCTCCAAAGAATACTAGCACGAAATACATCATCCCCATCATCCAAGACCCTTGTTGATGAAGATTTTGAAGAATTATGTGCAAAGAAATCTAATTCCTCAAACAAAAATAATATTGTGCAATCCTACCATGTCGTGCATTTATCTTCATCCCCCATAAGTCAAAATAAACCTCACGAGTCTTTCACCTAAGTTAACGAATCTATACAACCATCCTCTCCCATCATACCATCTACATCCAATGATTCATTTCAATCTCTTAGTCCAAAGCATGCTAGCATAGACTCCCCTACACATCAAAATTAAAGTATTCTTTCCACTCCATCCAATGATACCAAAAACCTTGAACCCCCTCCAATATTTGACCAAGATCCCATCTCTCAAGAACCTCATGATGATTCCCTTATCTCCTTTTGTTTCATCCAAGATGATCCCCTTCCATCTCAAGAGAAAAGTATCCTTCCAAGGCCACCTTCCACATCATTTAATGAATCCATACCATCTCATGATCCCATTGCATCCCAAGTTCATGATAGTTCTTCCATCATATCCAATGATGTCCTGCCATCTGATGATCAAGATATGCTTTCCACAAAATCTTAGGATTCTCTTCCTCATCAAGATCGAGATATACCTCCATTCAAGGATACCCTTTCATTCCATGATGATGTTCATCCTTCTCATGATCAATATATGCCTTTCACACCACTTCATGATGATTCTGTACCTAATAAAGAGAAAGCTACTCCATCTCCTACACCTCATGATCCTTTTCCAAGTCAAGATCAAAGTAGCCCATCATCCCCATGTCAAGATCATATCATTCATCCTGATTCCCCTCATGATCACAATCCTCCACAAGAGTTTATCACCCCTATTCAAGCTATCCATAAGCCCCTTACCTATCAAATGGGTTACCTCACTTTTATTCAAGGTGGTTTACTCCAAGATCTTGTTATTCCTTCCATATCACATCCACCTCATGATGGACTTGCATCTTGTTTCATAAATAATACATATCTCGTTGGCAAACAAATGTGTAAAAGTATGAACTAAAAAGTTAAAGGGTTAGGCCTTCATGAACAAGGTATCCTAGAACCCCTTTATATCTAAAAAAATCCATATTATCATGGCCTTGGTTATACAGGTCTCACGCTCAAGACATTGGTATCCATCGTAAGTCCAGATTCCATCAAAATAAACATAAGTATCCTAGTCCATAAAACCTTCCATCTATCCTAGGTCCTTATCCTATTCCATAAAACCTTCCATCTATCCTACGTCTTTATCCTAGTCCATCAAACCTTTCATCTATCCTTGATCCTTAACATCCAAACCCTAGTTCATCAACCCTTCCATCTATATTGGGGACCTACATCCCTCTATCTTCTATTCATCAAGAATAGCAAAGGCACACATCCTTGAGGCCCTCTCAAAATTTGACCTACATTAACTCATCCATAACACCTCCATATCATTCATCTCCATACACCCATCCCATTGCTCTTGGAAGAAATTTGGGTGCCAAATGTTAAAAGCTTCCATACCAATATCCACATATATCAAAGGATCAACCTGTCTCCTCAAAGAGACATGCAAAAATAAAAGAAAATCTAATCCAAATTCAAAAGAAAAAAATTCAAAGGCCACAAAGGCCCACAAAGAAAAAATAAAATTTTCAAAGGCCACAAAGGTCCATAAAGCAAAAAGAAAATCTCAAAGGCCATAAAGGTCCATAAAGCAAAAAGAAAATCTCAAAGGCCACAAAGGCCCACAAAGCAAAAATATAATTCAAAAGCTATGTAGATTCATAAAAGTCTCATAGAAGTAATAAAATATAAATTGGCATCCAAATTTGCTAATCCAAAAGCTTCCTCCAATCATCCATCTAAAAACCTGCCACCTTCAAACTCCATTTTTACTCCATCTACAAATGGTGAACCCAACGTTGATCTTACCATCCTTTCCATCTATCCATCAACAAGCCTTCCAACCTCCTATACATCCCCCATTATCCTCCTTTAATCCAAACCTTTGCATAATTCCTTAGCTTCTTCCATCATGTCATTATTCTATCAACATTTATGAGTCTAATTCCCATTTCCATGGTTTATTAGAGCACATATTTGAGGGATATTGACCATGAAACTTGATGCTTAAGTCCTTTCTCCATTTTCCTATCATGCATATACTATCTTCCATATTCCTCTTGCACTCTACACTTGGGGGCAAGTTTCATCTATCCTATTATTCATATCCATTATCCCCTTTACGTTCATCCTTTACCTTTCCACCTTTGATCTTGACAAGGTTAAGGATCTTCTTGAACATCATACATCTTATCCTATACACTTAATCCATATCTTGCATACCATATCCTTCACCTTATCCATATTCCATCATTCTATCTAAACACATCCTTTCTTCCCTTCCTTGGTCTTGATGAGGAATAGGGGAAAAATACTTAGGAATTGTGTCCATATCTTATCTAGTTGATCTTGATCATCCTATTCATTATCCTTATCCTTGTATTCTTTCATTCCATATCTCCTAGCTTATCAAAATCCATGTCCCATTTCCTTCCTTTATTCTTGATGAGATTAGGGGCAAAATTACAAATGCATGCTTTGGATTTCCTTTCATATCCTTATGTGTTACCATTCCATCATAGTTCACATCCTTATCATTTCTCCATGATTAAATTACCTCCAATGTTGGTCATCATGTCCCTTTGCAACCTTGAATCTTATCATGCAAATAATATTTAAGCCTAGTTGTAAAACATTATCCGATCGTCATATCTTTTGTCAAATTAGGAGGGGAAGCTCCCTCTTATGCTAATTTACGTGAAAAAGTAAAGTAATCTAACTCCTATCTTTTTGTCTTAGCTAGAAGAGGCACGAGGTTAAAAAAACCAAGAACATTATAGCTAAGAATTTTTTGGTTTCGCAGATCACTAACTGCAACTAAACTAAAATTCTTTAATCTATCCAATCTCCTCAAGAAAACAAAGCATGAGGAAAAAGAAGCAGGAATGTCTTTACGATAAACTCCACAACAGGATTTCCAAGGAGGAGGGACCCCTATCCAAGGCGTAGGCTGAAATAAAGTCTATTAGGCAAAACACTTAAAACAATAATTCTTCTTTCCAAATTTTCAAGGAGGAACCCCTATCTGAGGCGTCAATTGAAAGAACAACTATTAAACATAACATAAGATAGCCAACTAGGACAACAAATTGCATTGGCGAGACACATATAATAAATGATCAAAATAGCCACTCCATTTAACTAAGATGAACAAATACCATAATAACAACATTCTGGTAAGGTGGCATAACCATTTATTATCATAGTAAAAGCTTGTGAACAGATACCGAACAACAATATTAAAGGCAAGGTGGCGCAACATATATTACTATTGCGTACAAAAGTTAATTACAAATGAGCAAAGAGCTCTTATTTATAGACATCAAAGGTGTAGGGAACCCTAAAATCCCCTTGAGTCAAATACATTCTTGTGAGCATGCAAGATTTTATTGCTAAACCCTAAATAAAGGAAACTATACAGTCAACAGGAAAACTACCATCAGTTAACCAAAACAAGACTAATCTAAATGGACATGTGCAAGCATGCATGACCTTATTGAAATGAAAACTCCAACTGTACATAGATAATTCCAAAATAGACATAGCATGAAAGGTGGAACAACAAGTTAACTCAAAAAGAAGCATCGAGTTAACTTTGTGTCTGATGTCTATCCTGAAAGGTGGGATCTGGAGTTTACTAGCTGTGATCTTGAGAAAGTAACCCCTCTACGAGGTTATTGACTACATCACCATTTGGAGCACTGATACTTTGTCATAGCACACTATGTCTTCATAGCATCTCCTCACCGCCTGTGATTTGGCTCTAAAGTTCTCCTCTACTCTTAATTTCCTCATCAAATAATGTTGACATGACTGTAAGTTGATCTAACTTACAACCAATGGAATCCCCATTGAAAATACCATGGATGAGCACTTGCAACTCTGATTGAACATTAGTAAGCTCGACATACTCACCACCCTCATGCCGATACTAGCAAGGAACTCAAGACATGAAATTTCTCACATACCGAAGTGCACTAGTCATGTGTTCTCTGCTCTCAACCAAGTTTGAAGCCATTGTATCCTGTATTTTTTTCTTGAAGATCAATAGTGTCCTCCAAGTAAAAATAACTTCTTTATCTTCTTCATTAGTGACTGAGTTGTATGCCATCCTCAGATGAGAGATCATTATTTCATCTCTAGGTCTATCAACTACCAAATCTCGCTCCTCATCCTGGATCCATAGACGAAGTTCATGGGAATTATACCTACACTGATATAACTCAGTGAGTACAACCAGCCCCTGGTGATGAACTCATCCTCCTAGTCTACCAAATGCTTCCCATATACAACAAGTTGATTAAGTTGATTCTTTTTTTTGGTGGCTCTAGCATCTGTGGGAGTGAAGCGGTGACATTTTCTATTCTATGCACGAGGCTAGAGATATACTGACGAAGTTGCTGAATTTCAGCCTTGAGGGTTGCCTTGTCTTCTCCGTCTTTTATCACCCTATCCTTTATGCTATCTGTTGCAACCTGAAGGAAATCAACATCTATTTGGCATGTACTCCTACCAAGGTTGACCTTTATTACTTCAAAGTCTTCAACTTCTACCTCATGCAAGCTCTTACCCTTTAGAGGTGCAGTGGTCTCTAATATGATCTCCTTGTCAGTGTTCCTCTCCACCTAAACCTACTTCTTTATTCTTCTATTTGGTGCATCTTGGTAGACATGATCAAAATTTGAGTGATCAAGTATGTAAGATGGCTACCTCCTCTTCCTATGCAGATGATTCTCAAGACAAGACGAGTCTCGACTAATCTCACTGGAAGGGTCTATGCTAGTCATAGGAAGCTTTGATGAGTGTCAATGTGTAGAGATATCACTACGAGGTGGTGATTCTAGGTCCAAATCAAAGTGAATTAGAACTGGAGACTACTATGGTGTAGGTGATGGCATGGGAGGCCGAACCTCTAGCTCTGGCAAGCTCCAAACTGTATTCGTGACTGGCTCCACACACGTTTCTGTAACAAATGCCTTTCCTTTTGAATTGTTAGGCGCTTTGTTCTTTTTAGGAGGGTTGCTCCTTTTCTTTTGTTTTGGTTTTGATGAGGATGGCACTAAAACATCCACCAGTGGCAGCTTTGTATTTGGCATGACTACCCTACTTGTCTTCTTGCTATCAAGGTAGAGTATACTGTTTTGAATGACTCTACTCGATCTCTCCTTCACAGATGAGTATTCTTTGGCAAACCAATTGACAACTAGAAGTGGTTGCATATCAACCTGTTCTCTAAAGAATTGAGGAAGTACATCCCCATCATCATCTGACAATCCACCCACATTCTTTGACATGAAGATAGAAATCTATGAGAGGGTGAACCTACTGTAACTACTTTGGCGCACCTTGAAATCATCCTTGCAATTAACCCAATAATCCTCCATAGTAGGCTTGTGGTAAGGGTGACCACCAAGGCATGCTAAATAATAACCCCAAGGGTCATATGTACGTGCATCAACAAGGTACTTGAGAATAAACTTTTCTAATTCTTGTCTTGCAACCTTAGTGTCAACTGTTGTCTTGCACTAGTAGATTCCCATTTGCATTGGAAAGTTGGCAGCTGGTTTATGATTGTGGCCCAAATGTAAATAAACATCATACAATTGCCTCAGGAACTCCATGAAAACCATCCTATCCGAAGGATAGCGAGGTAGCATAGCTAGATTTCTTGTATATCCATAGATGCAGATGTAGGTGTAGGTAGGGAACTGAATGAACCAGTTCGCCCATTCTACCATCGCTGCTTTGGAAACCGTTGAGATACGAACATGCAATTCCTGGTCTAGGTTGCTCAATGTGTACATTAAGAAAGCTTCTCACATGCTTGAAATGTCACACGGACTTTGTGAACTCAAGCTGGTCATAGTATTGATAAAAATTTTGTACACTAATAATCCCCACTATGTTCAATCCTCTAAAGTGACCCTGGTAGGAAATCAAGTATACAAGATATGAACACATATGAAATTAGTGGGCAACTAGGAAACCGGTAATTTTCTTATGGAGAAAGTTGCTAATTAGAGAGGCCCAGTCATAATGCTCTCACTTGGAAATGATCTAAGAAATGATTTAGTACATCAAGGGTTGGAATTTATTGGTATCTGTATGACCGAAAACAAAATTGAGAAGAGTGATCAAAATCATGTACTCATCTTTGTATTCTCTGCGACCCACATTGTGTGGAAATTTAG
Source organism: Sequoia sempervirens (assembly GCA_007258455.2). Lineage (NCBI taxonomy): Eukaryota > Viridiplantae > Streptophyta > Pinopsida > Cupressales > Cupressaceae > Sequoia > Sequoia sempervirens. Next base: position 72,761,637 of record VDFB02075321.1, read on the forward strand.
TTTTCTTTTGCTTTAACCATCTTTCTGCCATTTTTCTCTGACATGCGTCCTTATCAACATTGAATGCTCTTTCACATTGATCCATGGTAATGACCAAACTATTCGGATGTTGAGGAATACCAAAACACCTTTCAATGTCCTAGGGCTTGAGACTGCAAATCACCCATCCATCTGCTGACTGAATTTATCGAGTAGTAGAATTGTAATGATTAACACAAGACATCACAAATTCTATGCAATGAACTAAAATAGGGAGTGAAGCCACCTCTAGCAACTCAGATTCTTGGATGTTTAGAAGTATTGCATTAATTATCTTAATCGGATCTAAGATAGCCTCTGGAAGCACCTTATGCAAATATGTGTCAACTGTTCCAATGAAGTCATGAGTCAAGACTGACTTAGTCTTAAATTATGAAAAAATCGCTTGTTGACTGTAAACTTGACTATATTCTGACAACTTTCTCCAGAAAGCCAAAAAGTCACCTGATGAGGCTAACAATACCCTGTCAGAGGGCAATTTTCACCAAAAATTCTAAGATGTGGGTTTTGTGTAGAAAATGATTCTAAGACAACCCACAACGTCATAATTGTGAAAAAACACTATTTAGCTTGACATGCAAAAGCTTTTTCTGAAAAAAGCAACTGAGTATAGTAGGGGCTGCGGGGGGCAATTTTTTTGAGAAAATTTGAAATATGGGTTTTGTCCAGAAGATGATTCTAAGACAACCCACAACGTCATATTTGAAAAATATCGACTTTTACTCCATGCAAAGGAATTTCAGTTGAGAAAAGCAAAGCTTCGAGAATTGAAGCTTTAGAGAAAATTTTCCTGAAAAATTCTAACACATGGGTTTTGTAGAGGAAGTCGTGCACAATCAACCCGGATGATCAAAGTTGACAAAAGTCGCTGAATTTTGGACATGCGAAGAAAACCTAAGATGAGAATAGAAGAATTTAAAATAGAAGATAGAAGTTTTTATGCTCTGCTTTTGCAAAAATCGCCATACTTGCTTGAAGTCTACTGATTAATCTGGACCTATATTTGCACAGAAATTTGAAAAACAATATCTGAAGTGCCTTCGAATGTTGATTGTTGAAGAAATTCACTTGCTCAATGAAGAAATTTGCTTGCTCTTCAATCTGCTGTGAGAGAAAAAGGACACCATCTTGCAATAAATAGAGAAATTCATAGCTTAATGGTGCCAACTACAAGAATAAACCCTGATTTCAAAAGAAATCATATGATTGGACCCCACTTAGTTCAACAGAAACTTACTCGGACTCTCGAAATATTAATGTTGCACCCAAACCAAATTTTTTGCTTCATTAAGGCATTTTGCTTAAATGGTTTAAATCTTGTAAAAATGATGTGAAAACATAGTTTTTGGGAAAATCAGGTATGGACTTTGAGTCAGTTTAGTGTTGGGAAGATACTAGTGAAATTTGGGGAAAAAAAAATTAGGGTTTCAAGTACCTTGTTTTAGATCTTGAAACCCTAAAAATTGAAACTTGTTAGAATTGGCTGAAATAAATTTTGATTTTCTTATTTCACATCACGATCACAGTGGTGAAGTTAGTTTCAATTAAAAGTTAGTTTAAGCCTGGTGGGTAGTTTTCACTTTTTTAGGAGAAAAATTGGGATCTCCGAGATCGTTAATGGCAATTGGCCAGTACCAAATATCAAAATCTAAGCCTAAAACTCAAAGTAGAACATTCTATGATAAAAGATGCTGAAAAAGATGCTTCACGACGGAGGGGATTTTCAAATGGAAAAAAGCACAAAAAATATTCTAAGTCAGAAACATTCACTTTGTAACGTGGGAGAGGTTTGCACAATCAACATGCAAATCAACTTTATAGTGTCCATACATGTGAGTGGTGAAATATAGTCACATACATGCGTCAATAGTAGTAATGCTTCTGTGTGCTCAACTCAGCAGCCGACGTGGTGTTCACAAAGCGCGAAATGGATGAAAATATCAAGTCCAGAGCAAATCTACGTCCCTGTAGCTCAGGGGTGCCCTTCAATTTGGAGGCTAAAATATAGTGTTTTTTGGTTGCAAATATATTCAATCTCTTCGGAATTCAGTTAGCTTTCTGGGCAAGCTATCAAGAAAATTCATTTGAGTTGTAGAAATTCGGCAATCGAAGGTAGAAGCGGAAGGTACGAAGAGTTTACACGACGAAGAAAGTCAAATTTGTAGTTTTTGTTCCCCTATAGCCCTGGGGCACCCTTGAATTAGACCCCTTAGATGATTGAATTTGCAGTTTCCATTTCCAGGGAATCTCTTCTAATTTAGCCTAGCTTCACGATGCACCCGTTCGCAAGATCGTCAGATGTGCTAAGTGATTGTGGCAGTGGTTCCCGTGAGCACATAAAATAGAGGGTGAATAAAAGTAGAAATATCAACTTGTACCTCTATAGGCCAGGGGCACCTAGCCTTTGGCTAGCTAGATGAGGTTTTTGGCAGTTGTCGTCTTCACGAGACTTGTGTAGAATCCTCCTATCTATAGTTCAATGAATCCAACTGTTAGCCCTCGAGGTTTGTCAAACTCCCATGAGTGAAGGATCAATGGAAATTATTGAAGAATGTAAACAAGCAAAAAAATGGCTAAGCATGGAAATTGCATATTCCCTTGAAAAAGGCACCCTTCTACTGGAGGTCTTAGAAGTAGTTTTCTTGCTTTGTCTCTTCGAGGAACATCTCTTCTAAGTTGTTCCAACTTTGCAATGAGGTCAACAATGCGTGCATCATAGCAATCTAGCTCCCAGTGTCAAGGGTCAAAGTACAATATTCGCGTGAAAGTTGCAAGTTGCAAAATCATTCTCAAAATGGTGATTGCGCCTCTATAGGCCACGGGCGCCCTTGCATTTGAGGGCCTTAACTCAACTTTCATATGCCTTACATACAGTCATTGTTTTCATAATTCTTCTAGCTATGCAATGGATCTAGCATCCAGTCGGTGGGAGTCATCATTCACCAGCAACAATAGATTGAAGTGCGAGATGGCAAAACAGAGAAATGGCCAAGTTTGGAGGCCTGTATATCAATTTAATAAAATGTGACTTTTATTTTGAGGTATCAAACATGGTTTTTAACAATTGTAGCTCCCAATAGACATTTCATCTCAGTAGTTATGGCTTTGCAATGGATGTGTCAACTCAACTCCAACATCAATCAAGCACCCGGAAATCAGAGTTCAATAGAGGCAATCATTACATTTTCAACAAGTTACAAGATAGGAAGTTAGCTAAAAATATCAACTTTTGCTAGGGATTTCCTGGAGAGTCAAACTTGGACTTTTTGAAATCAGTGATATATTCTAAGCGAACTAGAATGAGATATTTTAGTTAACTCAATAAAATAATATTAAATTTTCAGTTTTAGCATGCCAACTTTAAAGGGGCGATTTTTCTCAATATTTTAATATTGGTGCCCATATTGATACTCAATTGCAAATTCGCATGTCGAGTGAGACTGAATATTTTAATATTTTAAATATTTCGAGACTCCGAGTCAGTTTCTGTTGAACAAAGTGAGGTCCAATTAGATGATTTCTTTTGAAATTAGGGTTTATTCTTGCAGTTGGCGCCATTAAGCTACAAATTTCTTTATTTATTTCAAGATGGCTTCCTTTTTCTCTCACAACGGATTGAAGAGAAAGCGAATTTCTTCAGCAATCAACATTTGAAGGCACTTTAGATATTGTTTTTTTAGATTTTGTTGTAGATACAGGTCCAGATTAATCAGCAAACTTCAGATAAGCATAGCGATTTTAGCAAAAGCAGAACATAAAAACTTCTATCTTATGTCTTAAATTCTTTTATTCTTGTCTTAGGTTTTCTTCACATGTCCAAGATTCGACGACTTTTGACAAATTTGATCATCTGGGTTGGTTGTGCACGACTTTCTCTACAAAACCCATGTGTTAGAATTTTTTAGGAAAATTTGCTCCAAAGCTTCAATTCTCAAAGCTTTGCTTTTCTCAACTAAAATTCCTTTGCATGGTAGAGTAAAATGCAATATTTTTCAAAACAGAGGATCTGGGTTGTCTTAGAATCATCTTTTAAGCAAAACCCATATTTCAGATTTTCTCAGAAAAATTGCCCCCCGCAACCCTTGTTGCCCTCAGTTGCTTGGAAAATCTTTTGCATGTCAAGCTAAATGGTGATTTTTTACAATTCTGATGTTGTGGGTTGTCTTAGAATCATTTGCACAAAACCCACATCTCAGAATTTTTGGTGAAAATTGCCCTTTGACAAGCTATTTTTACCCTCATCAAGTGACATTTTAGATTTTTAGAGAAAGTTGTTAGAATATAGTCGAGTTTATAGTCAACATGCAATTTTTTCATAATGCAGTATACACAGATCAAATTCAAGACTAAGTCAGTCTTGACTCATGACTTCATCGAAATAGTTGACACAAATTTGCATAAGGTGCTTCCAGAGACTATCTTGGATCTGATTAAGATAAATAATGCAATATTCTAAACATCCAAGAATCTGGGTTGCTAGAGGCGGCTTCACTCCCTATTTTAGTTCATTGCATAGAATCCATGATGTCTTGAGTCAAGCATTACAATTCTATCACTCGAGAAATTCAGTCAATAGATGGACAGGTGATTTGTAGTCTCAAGCCCCAGGACATTGAAAGGTGTTTTGGTATTCCTCAACATCCAAATAGTTTGTTCATTACCATAGTCCGAAAGAGCATTCAATGTTGATAAGGATGCATGTCAAAGCAAAATGGCAGAAATATGGTTAAAGAAAAAGAAAACTAAATTGCCACACAATGTGGGTTGAGGAGAATACAAGGATGAGTACACTATTTTGATCACTCTTCTCAATCGTGTTTCCGGTCATGCAGATGCTAATAAATTCTAGCCCTGGATGTACTACATCATTGCTCAAATCATTTCTAGGCAAGAGCATTATGACTTGGCCTCTCTAATCAGCGACGTTCTCCACAAGAAAATTACTAGTTTCCTAGTTGCCCACCAATTTCATATGCATTTGTATCTTGTATACTTGATTTCCTACGAAGGTCAATTTAGAGGATTGAACATAGTGGGGATTCTCAGTGTACATAAAGTTTATCAATACTATGACCAGCTTGAGCTCACAAAGTCTGAGCGACATTTCAAGTGCCTGCAAGAAGCTTTCTTGATGTACATAGTGAGGAACCTAGACTGGGAATTGCATGTTCGTATCTTAGCGGTTGCCAGAGTAGTGATGGTAGAATGGGCAGACTAGTTCATTTAGTTCCCTACCTACACCTACATCTACGTCTATGGATATACAGGAAATCTAGCTATGTTACCTCGCTATCATTTGAATAGGACGATTTTCATGGATTTCCTGAGGAAATTGTATGATGTTCATTTACATTTGTGCCACAAGCGTAAACCAGCTACCAACTTTCCAATGCAAATGGGAATCTACTAGTGTAGGGAAACAATTGACACCAAGGCTACAGGACAAGAGTTAGAAAAGTTTAATCTCAAGTACCTTGTTGATGCACACACATATGACCCTTGGGGTTATTATTCAGCATGCCTTGGTGGTCGCCCTTACCACAAGCCTACTATGGAGGATTATTGGGTTAACTGCAAGGATGATTTTGAGGTGTGCCAACATAGTTACAACAGGTTCACCCTCTCACAGATTTTTTTCTTCATGTCAGAGGATGTGGGAGGATTTTCAGATGATGATGGGGATGTACTTCCTCAATTCTTTGAAGAACAAGTTGATACACAGCCACTTCCAGTTGTTGATTGGTTTGCCAAAGAATACTCTTCTATCAAGGAGAGATCAAGTAGAGTCATTTAGAACAACACACTCTACTTGGATAGCAAGAAGACAAGGAGGGTAGTCATACCAAGTACAAAGCCACCACCAGTGGATGTTTCATTTCCATCCTCATCAAAACCAAAACAAAACAAAAGGAGTAACCCTCCTAAAAAGAACAAAGTGCCTAAAAATTCAAAAGGGAAGGCACTTTTTATAGAAAAGCATGTGGAGCCAGTCACAAATACAATTTAGAGCTTTCCAGAGCCTGAGGTTCAACCTCTCATGCCATCACCTACACCACAACATTCTCTAGTTCCAGTTCACATTTATTTGGAGCTAGACTTGCCACTGCGTAGTCATACCTCTACACATTCACACTCATTAGAGCTTCCTATGACTAGCATAGACCCTTCCAGTGAGATTAGTCGAGACTTGTCTTGGATTGATAATTAGCTGGGTAGGAAGAGGAGGCAACCATCTTACATACTTGATCACTCAGATTTTGATCATGTCTACCAGGATGTGCCAGATAGAAGAATAAAGAAGAAGGTTCATGTAGAGAGGAATGTTGACAAGGAGATCATAATAGAGACCGCTGCACCTCCAAAGGGTAAGAGCTTGAACGAGATAGAATTTGAAGATTTCGATGTAATAAAGGTTAACCTTGGTAGAAGCACATTCCAAACAGAGGTTGATTTCCTTCAGGTTGCAATGAATAGCATAAAGGATAGGGTGATAAAAGATGAAGAAGACAAGACAGCCCTCAAGGATGAAATACAACAACTTCATCAATATATCTCTAACCTCGTGCATAGAACAACAAATGTCACCGCTTCACTCCCATAGATGCTAGAGCCAGCAACAGAGCATAATCAACATAATTAGCTAGTTGTATATGGGAAGCGTTTTGGTAGGTAGTTGTATATGAATTCTTGACAACTTTGACGACAACATATGAATTCTTCTTAATTTGAGAATAGTACAATTCACTATCCTTGAAACTAGCACTCATGAAAGCAATTGGAGATTCTCCTTCTTTACTGAGCTTTTGAGTCAATATAGCAGACATCATGTATTCCGACACATAACAATAGAGGATAAAATCCTTCCCAAAGTTAGGAAAAACCGCCATTGGTGTGTTAGCAATGGCTTCTTTGATTTTAATAAAGGCTTGTTTGTCTTCTATCCATATGAAAGTGGACATCTTTTTCATCATTTCTAAAATCCCCTTTGTCAGCTCTGAGAAATCAGGTACAAACCTTCATATAAAGTTGAATTTATCAAAAAAGGAATGCACTTGCATTTTATTTTTTGGAAGAGACAGGTTCTGATTGAATCTACCCGATTTGGGTCAATTCTAGTCCCCTCTTTAGAAACGATGTGTCCAAGTAGCTTTCCTTTTGTCACCGCAAAGATGGTCTTCTTGGGATTCAATGATATCTTACGATACCTGCATCTTTCGAACACTTTCATCAGATGTGAAAAGTGATCTTCTCGTTTATCTAAGAAAACAACCAAGTCATCAAGATAGACAACTATTATCTTGTTCCTGAGATCCCCAAATTCCAAATCAATGGTCCTCTGAAATGTAGCACCGATGTTGATAAGGCTGAAAGGCATCCTTTCATAAGAAATTTTTTTCCACAATGTGGTGAAAGTTGTCTTGATTTGTTCCCCCTCTGCCACTGCAATATGATTGTAACCAAAAAAACCATCAAGAAGTGATAGCATCTCTGATCTGGTGACTGTCTGCACTTGAGGTATGTTCCATGATTGGTAATGGGTAATTGTCCTTTAAGGATGACTGAGTCAAATTCCTAAAATTCACACAAATTCTAATTTCACCATTTTTTCTGCACATAGGAACTATGTTAGACACCTAGGTGGAGTGATGAATTGGAAATATTATCTTTGAGTCCACCATCTTCTAAATCTCTGTGTAGATAGTATCTTGAATTCATGAATTATAATGTCTCTTCTTTTGCCTGAAAGGCTTGACAGCAGACTTCAAAGGAATTGTATGTGACAATTCTATGGGTGTGAAGACCTTCAAGTCTTCATAAGACCAAGAAAATACATCCCTATATTGTTTGAACAAGACGGTAAACTTCTCATATTCTTTTGGAGTACAACACTTGCGTAGATTAACAAGGCGAGGCTTGTCTTCAGTGTTGATGTTTACTTGGTAATGCTTAGCAGAAATATTAACACCTGTCATCTTCTGATCCTAGATGTATCGGTCATGCCAGTCAAAAATATCTTCTAAAGATACAAACCCTTGGGAATTTGATTTCCTTTTAGTTGTATGATCCTAGAATTTGTAGCTTTAGAGTCTTCTGTAATTGACTCTCTGAAAGGAGTAGAACTACCTTCAAAGAACAATTCTTTATAGTTGTTTCCCATGACGATAAATTCTTCAATATCATCAGTGTCATCAAATACTTGCTAGTTGTCTAAATAATCTGGTACAACTGGCCTATAAATCAGTTCAATAGCAAAATAATTTTGATGAAATTCAGAGTGCGGCATGAAAAGAGCAACTGACACTGCAAGGGCATCGACTTTTCTATTGTTTGTTCTTGGTATGGATTTGATGTTAAATGCATCAAACCAATTGATAACATTCCACACCCTTTTCCTATAGGGTTGAAGGTGATTCTTTCTAACTTGAAACTGCTCCCTGACTTGTTTAACAATCAACTCTATATCTCCTTCAACTTTAAGTAGTTTGATCCCCATAGCCTTCGCATTCTTAAGACCTAATAAAAGTGCCTCATATCTAGTAGTGTTATTGGTGCATTCAAATTGCAATCTATATGCGAATGGATATAAATGACCTTCGGGAGAAATAATCACTACTCCTACTCCTGAGGCTGATGTTAAGCAATTGTCGTTGAACTGTATTATCCACATTTTTTATTCTTCATTTGACAATTATGTGGAAAGTGCAAAATTCTAACAGTTACTTTTGACACCATAGCATATGTGCCTAGACCCGTGTCTTGATACAAAACTTGCTCTTTGGGGTCTTGGGACTTCACCACCGTAAACCTTGACTTTCCCTTAGGTTCCATCTTGAAAGTGCCCTTCTTCAATGGTATTGTCGCGAACGACCAATCCAATTGAATTTTTCGTCCAAGGTCTTTGCAGAAGCTCCTATTGAGTAACATTCCATAATTGGTAGGAATGTATGCTACTAAGATAGTCATCATTATTTTCTTCTTAGGACAAGATGCTAGCCTAACTTGTGCATCCTTTAGTTGGCCAACCAACGAAACCGACTTTGACTCAAGTGAGTAACACTTTTCCTGAGCTTTGGTGCACGAAAGTCCCAACGCGTTCATGATTTGTAGGGGCATAACATTCCTGAAGCTCCACTATCTATGATATAATTACTGAGTTTAAAACCTCCTATATACAAAGATATATAAAATGGTTTTGGCTTTTCTTCTGCTGGCATGAATGACTCTAGAGTGTGGGCTGGATTGCAACCTTCTTCTTTACAGCCTTGAGGATTCTTTCCAACTTCTTTGGGTGATCCTGTAGATACTCCAATTGTGATATTTGTACCTTCATCTTCATCATAAAAGACACAATGTCAAATTTTGCTGAAGATGGTTCTTGAGCAAGCGACATGATGTTCTCTTGTGAAGATTTGGGATTGGAAGTGGAAGGCATATCCTTTCCCTTTTCATTTGTATTCCACTTTTCCTCTTCTTCTTTATGTGCTTTGAAGTGTTGCACACGTGTGAACACAGGGGATGAGATATTCTCATGATTAACCGCAAGAGAAAATTGGTAGTATTCTTCTTCTTGTTCATTAACAGATTCTCTGTTGAAGTACCCCGTTGGGGAGTCGCCATCAAAGTTGTCCGTTTGTGGTGAGACAACATTTGTAGTTGGTGAAGGTACAAAACCTGAACTTGGACTAGTAGTATCAACAAATCCCATGAGTTGATTCATCCTGTGATTTTCCGGACATGTAGCACTAGTATGTTCACTAGAATCATGGAAAGTGCAATAGACTATAATCTTCTTAGCATCATTCGTTTGTCTTGGTTCTCCTTGCGGAAACCTTGGATTGTAATTGTTGAATGGCTGGAAGTTATTCCTCTTTGGCTAGTATGGTTGTTGAGGTTGATATGGTGGTGGTGTGGGCATGGCTTGCTACCCTTGAGTGGGTGATTTCCTTTTAAGAATAGTCATCTCATTAGCTACCTATTGTAGCAATGGATCATCAGACACTTGAACAAGCAGTCTGATTGAATCATTCTTCATCTTTCCCATCATAATCATGCTGTCTCCAAGCTTGATAGCTTCTTCTTGTGTGAGCTGTAGATTATCTTCATGACTTATCTTCAAGAAAAATGCTATTTTTTACGGTAGTGCATTGATGAAGCTACTCATCAAAATCTCATCAGATGGATTGAGAGTATGGGAAAGACATGTGACAAGGCGGTTAAACCTTACTATGAACTCCATCATCAGTTCATGTGCCTCCATCTTTGAGTTTGAGAGTTGTGCAAATAATTGATGGCTACCCTCAGCGGGCTTGAATCTCGCCAAGAATCTTTCACTCATAACTGACCAACTTGTAATAATGTTTGGTTCAAGATGATTGAACTAGTTTGCGGTGTTGTTCTCCAGAGTCTCTACAAAGAGATGGACGATGATGTCTTCATGTGAAACATGCAAAATAGAGCAAGCTATTGTGAATGCTGAAATATGTTCATCAAGGTGTCTAGACCCATCGCCGTGGAATTGGGGAAAATGATTTTGTGATCCCTTGGGTACTTCATGGTGTCCTACCAAGGCCAATGGTCCAATATTGTCACCCCATTGTAATGGAGTTGGACGTCTCACATTCCTTTTGTTTCGACCGTTGCAATTATCGTTGTTATCGCCCATTGCTTTAGTTGGGACTGGAGATTCTTCTTCAAATTCTTCAAGGAAATGTTCAGGAACCTCTTCAAATATTGGGTCTTCTTGAATAGGAGGATTTTTTCTCCTTGTATATACTCGGTACATTAGGATGCTTTAATTCCATGTAGGTGGTGGAAAAACTAGTCTACCGGCTACAAGATCCACTCTTTCTTCTTCTTTGTCCAGAGTAGTAGTTGTGTTTCTCCACTGAGTAGTTGATGTATGATTTTCAAAGATAAAACTACGTAGGCTATTGATGATATATGATTGCTCTGCTTCAATGAAAACAAAATTTAGTTGATTTTCAAAGATAAAACTGTGTAGGCTACTGATGATATATGATTTCTCTTCTTCAATGAAAACAAAATTCAGTTGTATCACTGCTCTTCAAATAGGAGGGGAAGTTCCCTCTTATGTTGATTTGCATGAAAAAATTAAAGTAATCTAACTCCTATCTTTTTGTCTCAGCTAGAAGAGGCACTTCGTAGATCAATAACTACAACTAAACTAAAATGCTTTAATCTATCTAATCTCCTCAAGAAAATAGAGCATAAGGGAAAAGGAGTAGGAATGTCATGATAAACTCCACAATAGGATTTCTAAGGAGGGACCCCTATCCAAGGCATAGGCTGAAATAAAGTCTGTTAGGCACAACACTTAAAATGATAATTCTTCTTTCCAAATTTCCGAGGAGGAACCCCTATCCAAGGCATAGATTGAAAGAACAACTATTAAACATAGCATAAGATAGCCAACTAGGACAAAAAATTGCATTGACAAGACATGCATACAATAAACGATCAAACTAGACACTCGGTTTAACTAAGATGAACAAATACCATAATAACAACATTCAGGAAAGGTGGCATAGCCATTTATTATCATAGTAAAAACTTGTGAATAGATATAGAACAACAATATTATAGGCAAGGTGGCACAACATATATTACTATTGCGTGCAAAAGTTAATTAAAAATGAGTAAAGAGCTCTTATTTATAGACATCAAAGGTGTAGGGAACCCTAAAATCACCTTGAGTCAACTACAGTCTTGCAAGCATGCAAGATTTTATTGCTAAACTGGAAAACTACCATCAGTTAACCGAAACAAGAATAATCTAAATGGACATGTCCAAGCATGCACGTCCTTATTGAAATGAAAACTAAATGAAAACTCCAACTATACATAGATGATTCCAAAATAGACATAGCATGAAAGGTGCAACAACAAGTTAACTTGGAAAGAAGCATCGAGTTAATCACTGTGTTAGATGTCTATCTTAAAAGGTGGGATCTGGAGTTTATTGGTCGTGATCTCGAGCAAGTAACCCCTCCATGAGGTTATTGACTGCATCACCATCTAGAGAACTAATACTCTGTCATAGCACATTGTGTCTTCACAACATCTCCTCACCGCCTATTATCTAGCTCTGAAGTTCTCTACTCTTAACTACCTCATCAAATAACGTTGTCACGACTGTAAGTTGATATAACTTATAGCCAATAGAATCCTCACTAAAAATACCATGGATGAGCACCTACAACTCTGACTAAACATCAGTAAGCTCGACATACTCACCACCCTCATGTTGATACTGGAAAGGAACTTGGGACATGAAAGTTCTCACATACTGAGGCGCACTAGTCATGTGTTCTCTGCTCTTAGCCAACTCTGAAGCCATTGTATCCTGTATTTTTTCCTTGAAGATCAACTATGTCCTCCAAGTAAAAATAGATTATTTATCTTCTTCATCAGTGTCTGAGTTGTATTCCATCCTCAGATGAGAGATCATGATTTCATCTCTGGGTCTATCAACTGCCAAATCTCGCTCCTCATCCTGGATCCATAGACAGAGTTCATAGGTGTTGTACCTAAACTGATATAACTCTATGAGTACAAAGCAGCCCTTGGTGATGAACTCATCCTCCCAGTCTACCTAACTCTTCCCATATACAACCAGCTGATTAAGTTGATTATGCTCTATTGGTGGCTATAGCATCTATGGGAGTGAAGTAGTGACATTTTCTGTTCTATGCACGAGGTTAGAGATATACTGACGAAGTTGTTGTATTTCAGCCTTGAGGGTTACCTTGTCTTCTTCGTCTTTTATCACCCTATACTTTATGCTATTCATTACAACTTAAAGGAAATCAACCTCTATTTGGCATGTACTCCTACCAAGGTTGACCCTTATTACTTTGAAGTCTTCAACTTCTACCTCATTCAAGCTCTTACCCTCTGGAGGTGCAATGGTCTCTATTATGATCTCCTTGTCAACGTTCCTCTCTACATGAACCTGCTTCTCTATTCTTCTATCTGGCGCATCCTGGTAGACATAATCAAAATCTGAGTGATCAAGTATGTAATATGGCTGCCTCCTCTTCCTACCCAACTAATTCTCAAGCCAAGACAATTCTCGACTAATCTCACTAGAAGGGTTCGTGCTTGTCATAGGAAGCTATGATGAGCGTGAATGTGTAGAGGTATCACTACAAGGTGGCGAGTCTAGGTCCAAATCAATAACATCTACTGGTGGTGGCTTTGTACTTGACATGACTGCCCTCCTTTTCTTCTTGCTATCAAGGTAGAGTATACTGTTCTGAATGACTCTACTCGATCTCTCCTTCACAAATGAGTATTCTTTGGCAAACCAATTGACAACTGGAAGTGGCTGCGCATCAACCTGTTCTCTAAAGAATTGAGGAAGTACATCCCCATCATCATCTCACAATCCTCCCACATCCTCTGACATCAATACAGAGATATGTGAGAGGGTGAACCTACTGTAACTATGTCAATGCACCTCGAAATCATCCTTGCAATTAACCCAATAATCCTCCAAAGTAGGCTTGTGGTAAGGGCGACCACCAAGGCATGTTGAATAATAACCCCAAGGGTCATATGTGCGTGCATCAACAAGGTACATGAGAATAAAATTTTCTAACTCCTGTCCTACAGCCCTGGCGTCAACTGTTGTCCTACACTAGTAGATTCTGATTTGCATTGGAAAGTTGGCAGTTGGTTTACGCTTGTGGCACAAACATAAATGAACATCATACAATTTCCTTAAGAACTCCATGAAAATCATCCTATCTAAAGGATAGCGAGGTAGCATAGCTGGATTTCCTGTATATTCATAGACGCAGATGTAGGTGTAGGTAGGGAACTGAATGAACCAGTTTTCCCATTCTACCATTGCTACTCTGGCAACCATTGAGATACGAACATGCAATTCCTTGTCTAGGTTCCTCACTATGTACATCAAGAAAGCTTCTTGCACATGCTTGAAATGTCGCTTGGACTTTGTGAACTCAAGTCAATCATAGTATTGATAAACCTTTTGTACACTAAGAATCCCCACTATGTTCAATCCTCTAAATTGACCCTGGTAGGCAATCAAATAGACAAGATACAAACACATATGAAATTGGTGGGCAGCTAGGAAACTGATAATTTTCTTATGAAGAATGTCGCTAATTAGAGAGGCCCAGTCATAATGCTCTCACCTGGAAATGATTTGAGCAATAATGTAGTACATCCAAGGTTGGAATTTATTAGCATCTACATGACTGGAAACACTATTGAGAAGAGTGATCAAAATCGTGTAATCATCCTTGTATTCTCCACGACCCACATTGTGTGGCAATTTAGTTTTCTTTTGCTTTAACCATCTTTCTGCCATTTTTCTCTGACACACGTCCTTATTAGCATTGAATGCACTTTCACATTGATCCATGGTTTTGACAAAACTATTCAAATGTTGAGGAATACCAAAACACCTTTCAATGTTTTGGGGCTTGAGACTACAAATCACCCGTCCATTTGCTGACTGAATTTCTCGAGTAGTAGAATTGTAATGCTTGACACAAGAAATCACAAATTCTATGTAATGAACTGAAATAGGGAGTGAATCCGCCTCTAGCAACTCGGATTCTTGGATGTTTACAAGTATTGCATTATTTATCTTAATCGGATCCAAGATAGCCTCTAGAGCACCTTATGCAAATTTGTTTCAACTATTCTGATGAAGTCATGAGTCAAGACTGACTTAGTCTTGAATTCAATTTGTGTGTACCACATTCTAAAAAAATTTCCTGTTGACTGTAAACTGGACTATATTTTGACAAATTTCTTTGGAAATCTAAAATGTCACTTGATGAGGCTAAAAATAACTTGTCAAAGGGAAATTTTCACCAAAAATTCTGAGATGTGGGTTTTGTGCAAAAAATGAGTCTAAGACAACTCACAATGTTAGAATTGTGGAAAAGTACCATTTAGCTTGACATGCAAAAGCTTTTCCGAAAAAAGCAACTGAGGGCAGTAGGGGTTGTGTGGGGCAATTTTTCTGAGAAAATCTGAAATATGGGTTTTACTTAGAAGATGATTCTAAGACAACCAAGATCCTTCGTTTTGAAAAATATTGACTATTACTCTACCATACAAATGAACTTCAATTGAGAAAAGCACAGCTTTGAGAATTGAAGCTTTGGAGCAAATTTTCTTGAAAAATTCTAACACATGGGTTTTGTAGAGAAAACCGTGCGCAACCAACCCGGATGATCAAATTTGTCAAAAGTTGCTGAATCTTGGACATGTGAAAAAAACCTAAGATGAGAATAGAAGAATTTAAGACAGAAGATAGAATTTTTTATTCTCTGCTTTTGCAAAAATTACCATGCTTGTCTAAAGTCTGTTGATTAATCTGGACCTGTATCTGCAAGGAAATTTGAAAAAAAATATCTGAAGTGCCTTCGAATGTTGATTGCTTAAGAAATTTGCTTGCTCAATGAAGAAATTTTCTTGCTCTTCAATCTATTGTTAGAGAAAAAGGACGCCATCTTGGAATAAATAGAGAAATTTGTAGCTTAATGGTGCCAACTGCAAGAATAAACCCCGATTTCAAAAGAAATCATTTGATTGGACCCCACTTAGTTCAAAAGAAACTGACTTGGAGTTTCAAAATATTTAAATTATTTAAAATATTTAAATATTTAGTCTCACTCAATATGCAAATTTGCAACTTAATATAAAAAAGGCGTGAATATTAAAATGTTGAGAAAAATTGCCCCATTAAAGCTGGCAGGTGGGAACTAAAAGTTTAATATTATTTAATTGAGTTAACTAAAATCTCTCCAATTGGGTTCGCTTAGAATATTTTACTGATTCCAAAAATTCCAAATTTGACTCTCCAAGAATCCCCTAGCAAAAGTGGATATTTTTAGCTAACTTCCTATTTTGTAGCTTGTTGAAAACATCACGGTTGCCTCTGTTGAACTCTGATTTTAAGATGCCCGGCTGATGTTGGAATTGAGCTAAGACATCCACTACGAAGCCAGGACTACTTTGATGAAATGTCTGGTGGGAGCTGCAATTGCTAAAAACCATGTTTGATGCCTCAAAATAAAAGTCACCTTTTATTAAATTGATATGCAAGCCTCTAGACAATCATTTCTCTATTTTTCCATCTCACTTCAATCTACCATTGCCGATGAACGATGACTCTTGTTAATTGGATGATGGATTCATCACGTAGCTAGAAGAATTCTGCAAACAATGACTGTATGTAAGGCATTTGAAATTTGATTTAAGGACCTCAAAAGCAAGGGATCCCCTAGCCTGTAGAGGCACAATCACCATTTTGAGAATGATTTTGCAACTTGCAACTTTCACGTGAACGTTGTACTTTGACCCTTGACACTAGGAGCTTGATTACTCTATTGTGTGAGCTGTTGATCTCATTGCGAAGCTACAAAAACTTAGAAGAGATGTTCCTGGAAGTGACGAATCGAGAAAACTGCTTCTAAGACCTCCAGTAGAAGGGTGCCTTTTTCAAGGGAATATGTAATTTCCATACTTAGCCATTTTTTCACTTGTTTACATTCTTCAATAATTTTCATTGATCCTTCACTCATGGGCATTTGACAAACCTTGAGGGCTGACAGTTGGATTCATTGAATAGCTAGGAGGATTCTACACAGGTCTCATGAAGACGATGAGTACCAAAAACCCCATCTAGCTGGCCAAAAGGCTAGGCGCCCCTGGCCCATAGAGGTACAGGTTGATATTTCTACTTTTATTTACCCTCTATTTTACGTGCTCACTAGAACCACTACCACGATCATTCAGCACATTAGATGATCTTTTGAACAGGTGCATCTTGGACCTAGGCTGAATCAGAAGAGATTCCTTGGAAATGGAAACTGCAAATTCAATCATTTGAGGGGTCTAATTCAAGGGCGGCCCTAGGCTATAGGGGTGCAAAAACTACAAATTTGACCATCTCTGTGATGTGTAAATTCTTCGTACCTTCTACTTTCTCCTTGGATTGTTGGAGTTTTGCAACTCGAATGAATTTTCTTGGTATCTTTCTGAAAATCTGACTAAATTCCAAAGAGATTGAATATATTTGCAACTAGAAAACAATGTATTTGAGCCTCCAAATTGAAGGGTGCCCTTGAGCTACATGGGCATAAATTTTCTCTGAACTTGGTATTTTCATCTATTTCGTGCTCTATGAACACCATGTCGGCTGCTAAGTTGACCGTGCAGAAGCATTACTATTGCTGACGTGTGTATGTGACTATATTTCACCACTTTCACATGCACAAACACTATAAAGTTGATTTGCATGTTGATTGCACAAACATCTCCCACGTTACAAAGTGAAATGTTTCCAGACTTTAGAATATTTTTTGCTCTTTTTGCCATTTGAAAATCCCCTCTGTTCTGAAGCATCTTTTTCAACATCTTTAACCATAGAATGTTCTGCTTTGAGTTTCAGGCTCAGATTTTGACACTTAGTATTGGCCAACTACAATTGATGATCTCGGAGATCCCAAATTTTCTCCTGAAAAAGTGAAAACTACCCACCAGGCTTAAACTGACTTTTAAACTGAAACTAACTTCACCATTGTAATTGTGATGTGAAATAAGCTAATCAAAATTAATTTTAGCTAATTCTAACAAGTTTCAATTATTTTAGGGTTTTGCGACTTGAAACAAGTGTGTGAAAACCCTAATTTTCAAATTTCCAAATTTCACTAGTATCTACCTGACACCAAACTAACTCAAAATTCATACTTGACTTGCCCAAAAACTATATTTTGACATCATTTTTACAAGATTTAGATCATTTTAAGAAAAATGCCTTAATGAAGCAAAAAATTTGGTTTGGGTACAACATTAGGCTCCATTTGGTGACCATGTTGGATACTTATGGCATAGGAGAACCGAGATACTCTATGTTTTTGTAGATCGGTGACTTATCAGTTGGGCATTGGAGTAAATACTCTTTCCCTAATCACCTAATACACTTGGAGTTTTCCTAATCACCTAACAAACATTAAAACACGCCTAATAATCACCAAAAACAAGACTACCTAAATCACCTAAAACACGACAGAAAATGGGAAAACACATTACAACATAACAATAAAGCATAGATAAATTACTTACAAAAAGTTAGTCCTCCCCCGGAGGGTTGAAGTGTTTGAGATATTGCCCACTATAAGGAAGTGAGAGAAGCCTTCCATCTGAATATGAGAGCATGCATGTGTTCTCTCCTCTTGACTCATGGATCTGAAAAGGCCCCAACTATAAGGAATCAAACTTGCCATGCATTCCTTTAGGTTTGTGTCTTGTGTCCCATAATAGGACTTGATCTTTGATTTCAAAGTCCCTTTGACGAGCCTTCTTATAAAAAATATTCTTCACTCATTCTTGATACTGAGTGATTCTATCAACAACCTCTACCCTTTTTTTAAGTTTCATCAAGTACAACATCCACTTTTGAACATGATCTTTGAACTCTTCATCTTCCAATGTAGATTCTAGTTGTAAGGTAGACAACTCCAATGTGATGGGCGATACTACTTCTGTACCATACAAAAGTATGAAAGGAAAGGTGCCAATGACTCTTTTGGGAGTGATACTATCAGCCCAAATAGCGTCATATAATTTTGTGTGCCAAGCCTGCTGATTTGAGTCACTTGTCCTGTCCATTACCCTAAGGGTAATAATCTGATGAGTGTGACAGCATGATACCATGATCAAAAAATAAATTTAGTAGCTCCTCTGACAAGAAACATTTTGCATTATCGATCACAATTTTACGAGGCACTCTGAAGCGTGAAATGATGTTCTTTAGAAAGTCACATACAACTTCAGAAGTAGCTCATTTGGTATGAACTACCTCAACCCATTTCATGAAATAATTTGTTGTTGTCAAAACATAGACATGCCCCTTACTGAAACTTAGGTTTATAGGAACGACAAAAGCTATACCCCATTGTTGAAATGGAGCATCGATAATAACTGGCCTGAGTGGAGTAGCTTCCAATCTAACTTTTCCAGCAAACTGCTGACACAACTGAATCCTATACACCCATTCATATGCATCACAAAACATAGTTGGCCAATAAAACTGTGCTCACAAGATTTTGAATGTAGTGACCCTTGATGAAAAGTGTCCTCTACATGCTTGATTGTGAAAAGATTTCAACAATCTCTATTGTTGGTTCCTCCCGATACATAGTAGAAAATCTCTGTCAAGGGCACGCTTGTACAAAATGTTATTTATAAGCACAAAGTTTTGTGCTTTCAACTTTAATTTTCTCTTCTATTGTTTTTCCATGTGATGTGGACACTCTCCATAAGTTGAATAATACCACAAGGTTCTGTACCATTCTTCAGTAGAATCAACAAGTAGGACCAAATGAAGGTCCTCTTCAATTTCTTGTTCAAGTTCAATTCCACTAGTGCTTTGATGCTTTTGATCTCCATCTTCTGCCAAATATCAACAAAGACCTTGCTTACGAATGAGCTTGGTCAGCTTGATTTCTAGATCATACTCTTGAACTTTTTCAATCCAGGTTCCTCTTTTTGTGTCCATCTCTTGTTGAGTTAGCACACTTTTAACTATTGGATCAGTGATAAACACTGTTGTATGTGAATTCAAATGATAGAACCTGAAATTATTGATAGCTCTGATGGTAGCATATGCATTCTTCTCAATTTCATAATAACGCGATTCACTATCCTTGAAACTAGCGCTCATGAAAGCAATTGGAGATTCTCCTTCTTCATTGGGCTTCTGAGTCAATATAGCAGACAACGTGTGTTCTGACGCATAACAATAGAGGATAAAATCCTTCCCAAAGTCAAGATGAACCAACACTAGTGTGTTAGCAATAGCTTCTTTGATTTTAATAAAGGCTTGTTTTCCTTCTTCTGTCCATATGAAAATGGATGTCTTTTTCATCATTGCTGAAATCTCCTCTATCAAAGAGAAATCAGGTACAAACCTTTGGATAAAGTTGACTTTACCAAAAAAGGAATGCACTTGCATTTTTTTTTTGGAAGAGACATATTTCTAATTGAATCTACCCGATTTGGGTCAATTCTAGTCCCCTCTTTGGAAACGATGTGGCTAGGTAACTTTCCTTTCGTCACTGCAAAGATGGTCTTCTTGGGATTCAATGATATCTTATGATACTTGCATCTTTCGAACACTTTCACCAGATGTGAAAAGTGATCTTCTCGTTTATCTAACTATCACATTCAAGTTTAACTTGCAATTAAAACCAATACCTTTCCCAAGTCTCTGTATCCAAACTGCCTCTTTGAAGGCATGTGAAACCATTGAGTGTGTTGAACTCACATCCAACCAAGGTGTAGGCTTCTCGGTCTTTACTGTTGAATTTTTTTTTCTTACAAGTAACCATTCCAACATATATCTCTTACCATAAGGGAACTCAAGCCTCACCTATTTCTCCAAGTATCCATGAGGACCTGTAACCAACAATTCCATGCCAAACTCCAAATGCAACATAGAACTATCATGAAGTAATCAAGAAAATGATTAATGTACCCAATACTTAAGAGAACTACACAAGATCAATGTCAAAGCTCCATTCATGAATCAGGAACATAAACATGACAACATGATCTAACCATCTCCTACTTGGAGATCACATGCATCATAACATATATACATTCTAGTCTCAAGAGAACAAGTACCATGCCAAACCCTAAATGCATACCAAGAGTAAACGATGACATAATAGCAACCACTCTAAAACAAGAAAAAAGCATATCCCTAATCACATGAAGATAACCTTACCAATGATGCATCCACATCACTGCCAACAACTCCAACTGAACTGTGGTATGAGCTACACATGGCATCATGAATACCATCCTCCTCATGAAGATCACTCTTTAACATCAAGCAAAGAGTCAACACTAACATTTTTACATGAAATCATCAAAGCATGATTACTGTTATCCGATGATTCCTCTGTAGAAGAATTAAAACTCTTTTTCGTGTTCTTACAATCCTTCTTCACATGTTCTGGTTTCCCACAGTTCCAACACTTTACATTACTTAGTCCTTCGAACTTACCCTTTACTTCCTTGTCTCCCTTAGGTTCCTTTTCCTCAGGCCTACCTTTTACAAACAAGGCATCTTGGATTTCCATTTTAGACTTCCTCCTCATCTCCTCTGATAGGAGAGTAGGAATTATATTGTCCATTTTTGGATCTGCACCACTACCACTGATAACAACAATTAGATTTTCCCAAGAATCTGGTAAAGAACATGTTAGAGTAAAGGTTTTAACTTAATTATGTTAATTAAGTTACCTTTATTCCTCTCTTAATATTTCACTTTAGTTTGCATATTGTGACATTTAATAATTATATTAATTATTAAATGTCTACCTATTAGGGTTACTTTTAGGTTTTGCATAATCTCCTTTTCAAGATTGATCTTTGTAATTATTTAATTCAGTCAATGCAATCTCTCTTGAAGCTTACAGAGCACCCTTGCTTTTTTGTCTACATCTCTCCCTTTCTGTGACAGGTTATTACATGCAGGTGATCTTTAGAGTCTATGAAGTTGGCTTTCTCAAATTCTTCATGGTATAAGAGCTCCAGACCTATTGCTTCATGTTCGTGTTTTGAAGGATTTTTTGGAGCTTCAAGGGTTTTGGGTTTGCCTTTTTTGATCTAGGGCATACCCATTTTTATCAGAGTTTTTTTGGACTCACTGGCTCAGTTCTGCAAGGGTTTATGTCAATGCCTTTTTTCTAAGATCCAGAGGGTACCTGCATTTTTGAAGCTTTTTCAACCTGAACGGACCTCACCGTTGTGTCCGGAGTGGCCAAAAACCTAAAGATTGACCGTAAACATGCCTATATTTGGTCTAGTTGATTTTTGAGGCAAATGTTTTTTGCTCATACGACCCTATTAGTCGTCAACATGCAGATTGAGAAAAATTTATTACCCCTGGTAATTTTTTTTTAATTTCTGGCTTTAAATTTCCTTTGTCAGAAAATTAAAAAAATATTGTAAAAGTTTTTTTTGTTTTAAAAAAAGAAAAAGAAAAGTGGAGGGCGAATTTTTTTAATCTACAAAAAAAGTTTTTCACAGGGTACGAGGTACCTTGCTGCGGCAAGGACCCATACCCTATGTGGGTACATTGTACCAGCTGCTTGACAGT
Source organism: Sequoia sempervirens (assembly GCA_007258455.2). Taxonomy (NCBI): domain Eukaryota; kingdom Viridiplantae; phylum Streptophyta; class Pinopsida; order Cupressales; family Cupressaceae; genus Sequoia; species Sequoia sempervirens. The sequence goes on from VDFB02075321.1 coordinate 72,783,853, forward strand.
TTTATTGTCATCAGCAACAACCTCCACACTGTCCAATGGCAGCCCTTTCCATACCGACTGGCGGTCTCTCCCAGGTTGTTGGCATCTGCACCCACCGGTGGTCAATTTTTTAGATGGCGAACTATTTTTTCCGTGTGGCGCGATTTCTCCAATGCGGGAATCTTTTTCAGAATATTTTGTTTATTGTCAGATGTTTCGTCATCGGCTTTTTTGTGGGGGACCAAATTTTTTCTTCGGCCACAGGCATTTTTTTTCTATGATAGTCTCCAAGCCGTCAAATTTAACTTTGTGAAGTGATGATGTCAGTGGTACAGTTTGCTGGTTGGCCCTCTTTTACCCCTTTTATAGCTTCGAGGGAGCTATTTTTTTCTTTTTTCCATAACTTTTGCGTAAGATATCATTTTTTAGCAAACAAGATATCATTGGAAAGCTGATTCTGTCAAATTTCTAGTGGTGTTGATTTCATCACCTGTTTCTATTATCGGTGCATTCTATAGCTAGTTGAAGTCAGAGGAGATGTTTTCAGTCCCAAGCTCGTAAGTTTTGACCAGTTTCTCCATTTTTCATGATCTCAATGATGTTGGAACCGTATTTTATAGCTATTCAGTTCCATCCATTCATTTTTTCTAGATTTCACTCCAGGTATATTTTATTTAGTTTTTTGTGTTTTCACACTCTGGTGAATTACTTGGACATATTAGCTCTTGGGAACTTCTTGTTTGCATGGGATGCTTCATTTTTGGCTGCTCTTCATGTATTTCCAATTTTTTGTCCCTTGTGGGCATTTTGAGCATCTTTTGTAAGCAAACTCTTATATGTAAACACACTGAGATAAAGTGCCACACTATTGTACATGTATTTTGGAGATTTTGCACATAAGGTTGTGCCATATTTTGTACTCACACTGTATTATAAAGTGCCATGGGGGGTTGTGTAGTGCCTTTGTTTTTGCCATCACACCTTTGTCTGGTGAGTGTCCCTCCATGACAACAGTGGATCCATATGATTCCAGCCTCATGCATGTGTGCTTTGTTTTGCACACCACTTTTTCAGTTGTAGGTACGTTCTTGTGCACTTTCAGATGTTGTTTCTTCTCCTTCATGCACTACAGGGTGTTACACAATATTTCAGTCGATCTGTCAAGCTCTCCAGTCAGCATTATGGGGGGTATTATACTGTTCGTGCTAATGCTTCCTTGGTTTCGCCTTGGAAGGAATCTTCCATTCTCAGTTGATCAGTGTTCTTCAGACTATTGGTACGTGTGCCATCTCTATCTTCGTTCCAGGTGTTTGCCTTTGTTTTCCATCTGATTCGAGTAGTGTCGTTGGGGGAACTCATGTAGATTGTTGTCTTCTTGGTCCTTATCATCCTATCTTCAGAGAAGGTTCTCCGGCACCATAGCAGTCATCTTTTGACAATTGTTTGCAACTTCTTTTGCTTCAGCAATGTTCTTCATGTCTTTCATCTCTTTTTGGAGTAGAGTTTTTCCCATGAGGTTTTCTCTATTTCTCCACTTTCTAGAGATTTGGTTGTATTCGAGTACCTCATCAAGCCTAGTTGTCAGGATCCTTGTTTGCTTTCATGCATTGCAGTTACCTTTTCTTTCTTACACATGTTTGTAGCTGCACTCTTGCTCATCTTAAGGGGGGTGTTAGAGTAAAGGTTTTAACTTAATTATATTACTTAAGTTACCTTTATTCCTCTCTTAAGATTTCACTTTAGTTTGCATATTGTGACATTTAATAATTATATTAATTATTAAATGTCTACCTATTAGGGTTACATTTAGGTTTTGTATGATCTCCTTTTAAGGATTGATCTTTGTAATTATTTAATTCAGTCAACGCAATCTCTCTTGAAGCTTGCAAATCACCCTTTCTTTTTTGTCTCCATCTCTTCCTTTTTGTGACAGGTTATTTGCATGCAGGTGATCTTTGGGGCCTGTGAAGTTGGCTTTCTCAACTTCTTCAAAACAAAGTAACAAAATGCATTTATCTTCATCTTCTAGCTTTACATCTATAGATGCTAACTGACTTAGAATCAAATTAAAAGAATTCAAATGATTTGCAATAGAATCACCATCTTTCATCTTTAAAGAATACAACTATCTTTTCAGATACAACTTATTAGTAAGACTTTTGGTTTGATAGATATCACCTATTCTCTTCTGCAACTTATATGCAGTAGTTTCTTCTAAAAAATTCAAGAAAACAACATCAACAAGACATAATCATATGGTCCCTCTTGCCTTCTTATCAAGCTTAGCCCAATCCTCATCTGACATCATTGTAGGTGACTTTGTCTCATTACCAACAACTAACCACTAATCTCTCTCTTCAAGGAGATCCTCCATTTTTAGTTTCCACATCTCATAATTAGATCCATTGAATCTTTCAATATCTAAACTAGAATTGAAACTCATTGTAACAAACTTATTTTCCAAAATCAGCAATGACACCCTAGTAAAAGCTCCCACTACAGTCAAAAAACCTTCAAACTTTTAAGAGAAAGGTGTCCCAAACTCTACCCCAACCGTTAGCTCTGATATCAAATGTTGAAAATGGAGATAATTATGTTGCTTAATACTTTGTAAAAATATTATAGTTGTAGATCTAATTAAGTATTCTTTGTTACAATTTCTTTGTGGATGATTATCTATTTAGATTCATTTTACCATTTGTAGAAGTAGACAGAATATTGTAGAAGAATAAGACCAGTAGAAAGAAGTTACAAATCATATACCATGGAGAAACCCTTTCGAGAAAAAAATCCACCAAGAATCAATGTATTATTTAATCTCAGAATAAGATTACATTAATTCCAATGCTTGTTTGAGATGTTTCTTTTTCCTTCAACAATTCTTCTTCACAACCTGCAATAAAATCTGATAAACTCTCTTCAACTTGCTATAATAATTAGACAATAATGAGCCTTGTAAACTCCAAAAAAATTACAATTACAAAGCACAATGCTTATCTCACAAAACCCATGCCTACTCTTTGTAAGTAGAGTTCTACCATAAAGAAAAATGTCAAAACAAGTCCTTCATCCATTTGGGCATCCCAAACTGAGGTCATAACTCAACGTTGATTCTGAAGATATCTTGTAAGCTTATCCTCAAAGTTGGCACCTAAGAATGGGCCCACTTAACTCATCGTTATAAAATATCTTATTATGAAAAAGTGTCAACTATAAGATGCCAACTTGGGTGCCCAAGGTGGGTCCAAGTCAATCTTTGTTAACTGAAACATATCTCTCCACCATTCATGCAAATACCATGCATGATTGATCATCCCCTCTTAAATAAATGTATCACCTATTATCTGTCATGTAACTCAAGTCATTAGTCATGCATTCCAAGTCAATTGAAGTCAACTAGAATTCAATTGAAACTAACTACATGCAACTAAAGATAACTAAACCATAACTGAACTAAACTAAATTGAACTAAATTGAACTGATCTGAACTAAACCGAACTGAACTCCATGCATGTAAACATCAATCCCTAACTTCTAGGATCTTTACATGCATTACTGAAGTGTTATCTTATCATGCAAAATTGTTAACTCCAAGATGCCAACTTGGGCACCCAAGGTGGGTCCAAGTCAATCTCTATTAACTAAAACATATTGGTATTAGAGCTAATGATTGGGGTAGAGTTTGGGATGCCTTTCTCTTAAAAGTTTGAAGGTTTTTTGGCTGTAGTGGGAGCTTTTATTATTGTGTTATTGCTGATTTTGGAAATAAGTTTGTTACAATGAGTTTTAATTCTCATTTAGCTATTGAAAGATTCAATGGATCTAATTATGAGATGTGGAAACTAAAAATGGAGGATCTCCTTAAGAGAGAGATTAGTGGTTAGCTATTGGTAATGAGACAAAGTCACCTACAACGATGTCAGATGAGGATTGGGCTAAGCTTGATAAGAAGGCAAGAGGTACCATAAGATTATGTCTTTCTAATGTTGTTCTCTTGAATGTTTCAGAAGAAACTACTGCATATAAGTTGTAGAAGAGAATAGGTGATATCTATCAAACCAAAATTATTACTAATAAGTTGTATATGAAAAGATAGTTGTATTCTTTAAAGATGAAAGATGGTGATTTTGTTGCAAATCATTTGAATGCTTTTAATTTGATTCTAATTCAATTAGCATTTGTAGATGTAAAGCTAGAAGATGAAGATAAATGCATATTGTTACTTTGTTCTTTACCAGAATCGTAGGAAAATCTAATTGTTGCTATTAGTGGTAGTGGTGTAGATCCAAAGATGGACAATATAATTCCTACTCTCCTATCATAGGAGATGAGGAGGAAGTCTAAAACAGAAATCCAAGATGCCTTGTTTGTAAAAGGTAAGCTTAATAAAAAGGACCTAAGGGAGACAAGGAAGGGAATGGTAAGTCAGAAGGACAGAGTAAGGTAAAATGTTGGAACTGTGGTAAACCAGGACATGTGAAGTAGGATTGTAAGAAAAATAAAAAGAGTTCTAATTATTCTATAGAGGAATCCTCAGATGACGATAATCATTGTTTGATCATTTCATGTAAAAATGTTAGTGATGAATCTTTGCTTGATGTTAAAGAGTGATCTTCATGAGGAGGATGGTAGTCATGATTCCATGTGTAGCTCAAACCACAGTTCAGTGGGATTTGTTGGTAGTGACGTGGATGCATCATTGGTAAGGTTATCATGTGATTGGGGATATGGTTTTTTCTTGGTTTAGAGTGGTTGTTGTTATGTCATGGTTTACTCTTGATATGCATTTAGATTTTGGCATGGTACTTGTTCTCTTGAGGCTAGGATTTATATATGTTATGGTGCATGTGATCTCCTAGTAGGAGATGGTTAGATCATGTTGTCATGTTTATGTTCCCGATTCATGATTGGAGCTTTCACATTGATCTTGTGTAGTTCTCTTAAGTATTGGGTACATTAATCATTTTCTTGATTACTTCATGATAGTTCTATGTTGCATTTGGAGTTTGGCATGGATTGGTTGGTTATAGGTCCTCATGGATACTTGGAGAAATAGGTGAGGCTTGAGTTCCCTTATGGTAAGAGATATATGTTGGAATGGTTACTTGTAAGAAAGATTTTTCAACAATAAAGATCGAGAAGCATACACCTTGGTTGGATGTGAGTTCAACACACTCGACGGTTTCACATGCCTCCAAAGAGGCAGTTTGGATACAGAGACTTGGCAAAGGTATTGGTTTTAATTGCAAGTAAGTTAAACTTGAATGTGATAGTCAGAGTGCTATGTGTTTAGCCAAAAATCCTATGTATCATGCTCGTACTAAGCATGTTGATGTTTAGTATCACTTTGTGCGAGAAATGGTTGAGAGTGGGAAGGTATTAATTGAGAAAGTTGACACTTTAATTAATGTTGCAGATTATCTTATGAAACCAGTTCCTACAGATAATTTCTCTTGGTTTTAATCATTTGCTTGAAGCTTCATGATTATGCAGGTTGCATTTGAAGTTGGCGTGGATTGATTGATTGGTGCAGGAAAGCCATTGGCCTTGAGTCCTATAGTTGATTTATAATAATGATTCCTTGTTTAGAATAATTGTAATGTATAATGTCAATTGGGAGAATGTTGGGAATAGGATGCCATTTAATTGCAGTCCTAAATATTATTTCATGTATCTCCTAAGTCCTTGGAAAGTGTTCCCCAAACACTAGGATTAGAAAGATTAAATTAAAATGAAATGAACATGTAAATTTGCATTTGTAATCAATTCTAAATGATAGGAACATGTGGGGATGCCCATGAAGAGATCCTACAAAATAGGAGCACATGGGGCACCCACATGGAAGGTGGAACTCACCTTGAGTTAAGTTAACTATTTAGAGAAAAAGATAACACTTTTGTAATGCATGTAAAGATCCTAGAAGTTAGGGATTGATGTTTACATGCATGGAGTTTAGTTCAGTTTGGTTCAGATCAATTTAGTTTAGTTTAGTTCAGTTCAGTATCAATTCAGTTCAGTTTAGTTCAGTTCAATTCAGTTATGGTTTAGTTATCTTCAGTTGCATGTAGTTTGTTTCAGTTGAATGCTAGTTGACTTTAGTTGACTTGGAATGCATAAATAATGACTTGAGTTGCATGACAGATAACAGATGATACATTCAGTTAAGTGGGGATGATTAATCATGCATGATATTTGCATGAATGGTGGAGAGATATGTTTCAGTTAACAAAGATTGACTTGGACTGACCTTGGGTGCCCAATTTGGCATCTTGGAGTTAACACTTTTGCATGATAAGATATTTTATAACGCTGAGTTAAGTGGGCCCATTCTTGGGCGCCAAATTTGAGGATAAGCTTAGAAGATATCTTCAGAATCAACGTTGAGTTATGACTTCAGTTTGGGACACCCAAATGGATGGACTTGTTTTGACATTGTTCTTCACTATAGAACTCTACTTGCAAAGAATTGGTGTGGGTTTTGTGAGATAAGCATTGTGCTTTGTAATTGTAAAATCTTTGTCCATATATTGTAGCAAGTTGAGAGTTTATCAGATTTTATTATAGGTTGTGAAGAAGAATTGTTGAAGGAAAAAGAAGCATCTCAAGCAAGGATTGGAATTATTGTAATCTTTTTTTGAGATTAAATAATACATTGATTCTTGGTGGAGTTTTTTCCCAAAAGTGTTTCTCCACAGTATATGTTGTGTAACTTCTTTCTTCTAGTCTTATTCTTCTACAATCTTCTATCTACTTCTACAAACATTAAAATGAATTGAACAAATAATCATCCACAAAGAAATTGTAACAAAGAACACTTAATTAGATCTACAGTATAATAGTTTTACAAGTTTTAAAGCTACATAATTACCTCCATTTTCAACACTTATCATAATTAGAGGAATTAGTGATCCTAAGTACTTACCATCATCATGCCCTATGGAACTGATCATTCCTGGCATCCTATCAACCATCTTTTAACAAAATATATGTTGCTTGTGTGACATTTTTTTGTAGTAAATATTTCCTTTTGATCTATCATTTATCCATGGTTGCATTACCTCTACTGTGGACTATCTTGTTTCTTCAATCAGTCATCTATCACATTTCATTTCACTCCATCTTTAAAACTTTGAAAAAATACAAAAAAAATTAAAAAAATGTAGTGAAAAATCCATATAAATCATAAAATGTCCTAAAAAAAATCCAAAAAAATTAAATATTTCAAAAATCCAAAAAAAATTCAAATAACCTCAAAAATCCCAAAATAACGACACTTTCAGATCGCTACACAGCTTCAAACTTCAAAATGTGCCAAGATTGACAATTAAGCAAACATCACAACATACTTATCAATCCCCCTTTCAAATCCAACCAAACACATAAACTATGACAAGAATCAAATTCACATTGAAGCATGATGCTTGTTTGTTTGTCAATATTTGATTGTTTTATGATTTTTTATTTTTTGGTATTTCTTTTAGCTTCCCCAAGATGTTTGGGACTAGAGAGGTGAGGATGGGGCATGTTCACTTGTTTGTTGTTTGTGGATTGTTTCTTATTCACAAGATGAATTGTCTTAAGACATGGTTATCCAAAACCATTGAGGACCTATGAGTCTACTATGGATGAGAGCATGCCTTGTCTAATAGTGTCTTTCGTGCAATAAGTATTCAGGTCATCTAAGGTCTTTATACCTAGAGGCTTATACTTCACTGCTAAATAAAAATGCAAACACTATTCAGGTCGTCTATAATTTCATGTTATCTAGATTCTTATACTAATTTGCAAGATAATAAGCTCGATGATGATATAAGCACTTAAAAAGCACAAGAGATCTCATCACCTTGCATTCTCCCTTTTCATCAATCATTTATTTCATTGTTTTTTCCTCTCATTTTTCTCTTCATCATTTTGTTCATCTTCCTTGTCATTGAGAATTCAATCAATTTCTTTGTTCAACTGATGTATGTCTCTTGAATCAAATCTTGAATCATTAAACTTGCTTCTTAGAATCTCATAACCCCCTAATCAATCAATCAATCATTGTATCAACTTGCCTTGCACAAGCATCAATCTCAATCAGCTTAATCAACTCATCACCCTAGCTATATTGATCATTTACATCAATTATTCAGTTACACCCATAAACTATGCATTTCCATCAAATGTACATCACAACTTAATCACTTGTGCAATATCAATCATCTAATCATTTTCTCGTAATTTATTGAGAGATCAATCTTCTTACAATCTGTTCGATTAATCTCTCGAGGGGGCATATCATATTCATCATTATCCTTATCAGGATATCTTTGGGGCATGTATTAGTTAATCATTTTTTCTTTAAAACAACGCGATATGCTACATTGTCTCAAAGAGGGGAAAAATGTAGACAGAAAAAATTTCATTAAAAGCGTCCTCTTATTCAAATTTTTCCAATCATTAAGTGGATCCAAATATGATTATATTATTATTCTTCATTATATCATAATGTCAATTTACTCCTTTTTACCATAATTTTCATATATTTAATCCATTTAATAATATTATGACCATTTTAATATTCTCAATTACATCCTTCTTCTAACCTCTTCCACACCCATTTTATTACCTATTTATCCTATTTCATTTCTTCTATTTCACCCATCTCATGCATGTGGGATATACTTCTCCAAGCCAATCTTTTATCCCACATTCATTATGTAATCCGGATTCACCCCAAGGATGCCTATTTAAGCATAGCCCCCTCTCATCTTTGATCCATCCACGTTCATTGCACTTTAGTTATCTTTGCATCTACTTTGAGCACTCTTTTATTTTGCATTCTCTTTGATCTTTGCATTTACTACTAGTATTTTTTATTTCTCATCATTTTAACTTCATTAGAATCTCTCTCTCATATCCAATCAATCATAACCTCTTGTGTATGTGCTTCTGAGAGCATCAATTTCTCAACACAAGATTGTGATTGTAGGAAATCAATGGAGTAGATTCTTGTTATTATGCATGCATGTTTAGATTAGATATTTGTTTTCGCATGTGTATTTCTTGTAGGTAACTCTATTGGGGATGTGGGAAATCTAAATCTTAATCTCATAAGATTTCAGAACCATTTTTCCTCCATCTACAACACTCTAGTAAATCAAACAAGATAATCCACTTTCATAACACATATTTACAACATTACTAACACCCTAATAAATTAAAGAAAAATAACAAACATGTTGCAAAACGTTAATACAACCATCTGAAAAGATATAGATACAAAGCACATAATGCATGACATATATAGATGATAAGATAATATCAAAAAAAATATATCACATCACACCATCCCCAAAGGTGATAATCACATTTAAAAAGATATAATATCACATAAAAAATATAATACCACACTACAACATGCCCGAAGGTGACTCAATCACATTAAAAAATCTCCCAAATGTGTAGTGTACCTACATATAAACTACCTCACATAAGAAAGAAGGTAAACTATATTAACCATAAAGTTCAATACACATGCACCCATCAAAACCTTCAATTCTAAAATTTGTCAAAGAATGCATCATACAACAAAAAATTATTACAAGTTACTCATAATGGGAAAAATATAGTGTATATGATATTTGGTATATTGCCATAAATTTTGTCTTTATAAATGCAAAAGACAAGGTTGTCCATTCCCAAACACTAAGGGGTGGTTTGGTCCTCCTAGGATAACCTACCTAGTGTTCTAGTACTCCTAGATGGCCTACCTAGTGACTTGGCTCTCCTGGGATAGATCATTCCTAACATAAATTTCTCAAAAACCAATTGATCATAACCCTTCTTAGAGTTTGTTTAGTTCGTATTATGTACTCAAAAATAAAAACAATAAACCTCCCCCCCTCCCTCTCCCTCTCCCCACCTCTCTCTCTCTCCACTTATATTTAAATTCAATTCAATTCAATTATAGTAAATTTGAAACCACCAATTTACTTTTTCTTAGGTCATTATTTTATAATTTCCCTCATTTTTAAATTTAATCAATTTGACATCAAATTATAAACATATTATCCTAAATGAACAAACAAAATTTATGTATAGGTATCTAATGACATACATAGATAAAGTCCCGAAGGAGCAAAACCCCTATATTTTAGAAGAAAAAACTCCTTCACTAGGCTATCTTCCTATAGGTTTCTCTTATCATAAAACTAGGATTTTTAATTCCCAAATTAAATTCTCAATGTTGTAGTACTTAAATTAGAATTCTTGCAAATTCAAAATCATCCAAAATGATTATGAATTTATTACAATTTCAATCTACTTGAATCCTTGTGATTTTCCTATATTTTTCAATCCACTTAACCCTTATGATTTTCCTATTTTTCAATCTTTCTTCCTATGCAAGTAACTTTTATTTTTCCTCTAACACTCAATTTTCAAATTTAAAACTTCTTAAATCAAATTTAATGGAGTTTAAATATCAAGCTACAACAATCTCCAAGTATCTATTTCATTAATGAATTGAATTATACTCATAACTATAATAGTTTTACAATTCCAATACAAATTTCTTCTTTACCATGAAATCATGAATTTGCACAATCTCCATATAAATATTAGCACATCCCTTTCACATATAAATCCTAATTTACTTAATAAAACAAATTGAAGTACTTTCTAAGGATTTCTAGGAATTAGATTAAAACCTTATTTAATAAACAACTTTTAAAAATTAAAGAAAAAACCTATATGAGAAAAAAAATCCTTGAATTTGGTAAAAACACTCTCCAAAGCACCCTAAAACTTGTGTTTTTTTGGTAATGAAAAACATTCACTTAAAAAGAAAAAAAATTCCTTTTAATAAAACATTCTCTCATGTTTCCAAGCCCTAATTAGAAGCCTAAAGTTAAAATAATATTATTTTATTGTCTATTAATCCAAATCTAAATAAAATAATTTAATTTTTATGGCCTCTTCTTCTCCAGTGTGGAAGCAAGAGACCCCTAGAACATATACTAGGTTTGCAACAAGTGCTAACTCGCATATCCTAGTGTAGCTCCTATTTTTTCTAAGAAGAATATCACTACTGGTGTCTCAAATACATTTGAATAGTTAATACAAGTAAGTTCTTTCATGGTTGCTTCACCACTACCAAGGTTTTTCCCTACATGAAATACAAGAGACACTCACATATCTCCTACTATGAGCTTATAATATTAGGTATTATCCCTAATGTTGTCCTATGCTCTCTTCCACACTTCACTATAGAGGATTCAAGTACTCCCATGGAGCACTTTTATGATATAGTGAACCATTGCATAATTCATAATATAGCCAAAGAAAAATAACATCCTTTAGTCTTATAGCCCCTCATTTGAAGGAAAAGAACCTTACTTATATTACTCTTTAGCCCCCTCTAACAATTAGTGATTGTAATTAGTTGGGTCAAGAATTAATCAATAAGCTCAAAGAGAAGGGAGATGCTTCATTGCTTCTAGAACAACTCATAACTATCAAAAGGGATCCCACAAAGATTTTGGAGGAATTAATAATATATTTTTAAAAACATAGCAAAGGATTACACTTGAGATCTGACTACCATTAGGTATGGCCTATGTTTTCTATCTAAAGGAATTAAAAGTGAAAATTAACATGATCAAGTAAAAGAGAGGAAATACTCTCCCAAATTTTCCTATGATATTTGTATTACTATAGACAATGATCTAATCCAAATGGTAAGGTTGGATCCTATATTTTCTATGTCAATATTCCCAAATACTCAACCTCCCTATCAGTTTCCTCACAATGCTCAAATAGAAATCTATCTTGAAAATTTGTCAATCCTACCCTAACCCTAGCACCTAGGAAAACACTAGAATACCATTTTTATAAATTATTAGCCACAAGTGAGCTTGATGAAACACATAATATACTTATAATTAAGTCCAATAAGGCCAATACTATGAAATGGTGACAATTTTCAAAGGCCTCATTCTAAAGTAACCAATGCCCTCAAATGAAAAAACATAATGCATAGCCAAACTAAGATTATAATAATTTTCAAGACAACCATCGCTAGTAATACAAGCTCATATTTTAAACCAAAAAAGTTCCTATCCATTCTCAAAACCAAGTATTTCTTGTAAAAATTCCTCTTCAACAAATTCCTCATAACCCCATAAGAGAAATCACTATAATAAAATCTATGTGGAGGAACCTACCTTATAGTCTTACATTTGTTTATCCCCCCATACTCCGAATTTATATCCTCAAAATTATTAGTTACTAGGTATTCCTCCTCTTGAATAGATTCAAGATAACATCCAAAGTACCCAAATACAAAATAAGCCATCATGACCTAAATCATTTTCTCAAGTGAAGAATTTGGTAACTTGTGAAGAATGTGAAGCCTATGCACTAAATGAACCATATTCAACCTCTAGAAGGTCACAAGTTCAATCTAACTATACTATACTAGAGCTAAGAACAAGGTGATAAAACAAACTTAAGAAGAATAATCAACACTAAATGTTAAAAAGGAAAATTCTAGACTCCTCTCTTTCATGTGTCAACTACATCCATTTCCAAACCAACAATCTTCATGCAAAACTCAATGATCTTATAAGTAAACCACCTAAGGAACCTATAAAGTAAAATAGAACAATCAATCCCATAACTGAGAGGCCAACAATGCATTGGACACTTAATCTAAGGAAGGTGTTCTATCAATCAATGCCTTCATATTACTAAAAGAAATCTAGATTCAACATGCCACTCTGGGAGTTCTTGTTTATTATAGAACAAATGAAATTACTTGATAATTCCTTGAAGAAGTAGAAGGCTTCAAGCAAGAACAAGTAATAATATGTGGAAACATTAGAAGGTCCCTTAAAATAACCAAAAGTTCTTCAAATTGCAAGAAAATAGGTAAGGAAAATTAAACCCAAATAATCCTATGTTACCTCTATAGACAAATATAACTTAGTTCATATTACATGGTGGACTATGGGTCAAACACCTTTATGATGCTAAGGAAGGTTGTTGATGTGTTGGGACTAACTTATAATCCTACCACCAAAGAAGTAACCTAATGTAATAGTACTGATAAAAAAATCTCCCCTTGTCTCTATTTGTTTGCCCCAATATAGAGGTCATCCAAGATGCATTTGTGATTAAGCTTCTAGACACATTTGGCTTATGCATATCTATAGACTTCACTAAAAAAATAGAAGTCTATTTTTCATTATACTTTGTCATATGTTCTTATCAATTGGATATGGAACAAAGATAAAAATCCCTTCTAAAAATCCTCAATATGCATCACATAGAGTCCAAGTCTATGTTTCACTTAAGAGCTATGAAGAAATTAATATTTCCCAAAAGGTTTCAAATGATTAATATGACAATTGGTGGAAAAAAAATAATGAAGAAAGTGATACTTGTGGCTTAATTGAAGAAAATGGCTTAGGATATATCATTCATTAAGAGGCCCTACTTATCCTAGAGATGATAAATACGGATGCTAATGTTGAGATATGGAAGTTATATTTTGGTGGTGCTAGTTACAAATTTGGAGTTGGGGATTGCATATCACTAATCTCACCAACATGAGACAAATAACAAAAATCATATAGATTCAATTCAATTACATTAACAATGTATGCAAGTATGAAGCATTGTTCCATGGATTATTTAATGCTAAGAATAGAGGCATGAATATACTACAAGTGTATGGTGATTCTAAGATGGTAATTAAGAAAGTGAGATCACAATGCATAACAAAGAACTCCCTAATGAACGCATATGCACAATGCATGTAGGATTTATTATAATAATTTTATGCTCTAAATATTCAAGCTAATCCTCAAAAGAATAATGTACAAGCTAATAGAATGACTTTAATTGGCTCACAATTTGACCCAGTGAAAGATCTACTAACAAATCAAGACAATGTTAACCTGATCATCAAACATATTGTGCTAGAAAATTAATCTCATTCAATGGTATTCCAAAATGATGAGAAAATTACTCAGTTTATCTAACAACCTGGTGTGTTTGCTAAAGAATTAGCTCCAAAATAGAAGAGGCATATGGAGACCAAATCCTCTATTTAAAAGGAAACACATTGTCTAGAGGAATATTTACTTTGGAGAACATGTTTAGTCTAGTTAATTCTTGTAGAGGTAAAATAAAAAGAAGAAGCAAGGACTATAGTGGTTTTGATATTTCTATAAATAAATGTGTCAAAATGGCTAATGTGTGCACTATAGCAAAAATAAAGTGCTTATCAATTTAGCTACTACATATGACTAGGTCATGGCTTGGGTCTATAAGGGACTAAAAGGATATTGTAAATAAATCATGCAACATAGAATTGAGCTCTAGCTTGAGACTAAATTGGTAAGACAAACAAATACTGGTAAACCCAAAGATAGAACCAATCATGGAGCAAGATTTGACCAAATTGGCTGATTCAAAAATAACTTATCCCATCAAACACTTGGCTTAGATTTCTAACCTAGTTCTAGTTAGGAAAAGAATTGAGAGATCTATCTTTGTGTGGAATTCATGGGATATTGACAGAGCCTGTCTCAAGGAACACTAATTGTTTCCCTCAATGGAGATTTTTTTATAGATGGGGGTAGGATCTAAAATGTTCTTAATATTGGATAGCTTTACAAGCTTTAACTAGATATTGGTAAAAGAAGACTAACACTCGAAGCTACATTCACTAAATAAAATGCTCTTAATATGGATAGCTTTACAAGATTTAACTAGATATTGGTAAAAGAAGAAGACTAACACAAAGCTACATTCACTAAAAGGGGGCACCTTTGTGTATAAAAAATCTTTTGGTCTATCAAATGTAATGGTTAGAAAATTTACAATCTTATCCCAAATTTCTATAAAATATTTGTGTTTGATCTCAACATTTGATGATAATTACCTAATTTCCTTGTTAAATGTTAGGTTGTGTGTTCCATTAGTATTTCTAATACCTTATATTTTCAAGAGTCACAAAATTCCCAAAATTCCTATCATAAACTATTGTGCATTAAGCCCTTGCCTCACATGTCTAGTTACTACATGAGCACATGAGGCCCCTTTGTTTTTGATAAAGTAAGAAACATTTACAGGGTGTTGTACCCTTTACACGGAGAGCCGTCGGGGCCAAAAAAGAGCTAGTTCAAAAGATGACATGAACTAGAAAGAGCTACAAATAGGAGCCACAAGGCTTGATAGAACAAGCTAAACAGGCCACACACATAACAGTACAAGAACATGAACAACTGACATACATGTCAAAAGAAGTATTGGGACTAGACAAGACCAGAATATGGGGGATAAAACTGACTCCCAAAACCCAAGGCCATGATTTGGGGAGTCCCTTCTTTTTTCTCTGCACAATAGACTAGGAAGGCTTGGAACCAAGGTCAATCGAGCGAGGTGAGATGAGTGGTTCATCCACAACCACAATGGACAAAGAGCCTCCACGTAGCAAAGCCAACAACACAGAAGAGGAGTCAGGAGCATTCGGGGGATCAGTAGTAGTGTTCAACCAAAATGAATAAGCACAACGACAGTAGATCAGGGCAATGGTTCCACATAAGGGGTAGCTAAAGGAGGAACCTAGGGAGCCACAACCACCAAAGAAGAGTTCTCAGAGAGATCATCTGAAGGGGGAGAGCCCACTGTGAGATGGTCTGAGAGAGCATCCATCTTCCAAGTAGCAGTGCTTTTGTGGTGAGCAAGGAGGCAGCCAAAGGCCAAATGACCATCGGAGAAACATCTCCTGCACCGAAAAGGGAGCCCTTCATAGTCCAAAAGTTGCTTCCAAGGTCTGTCCTCCACCATCAAGACCACATCACCATGGAGAGGTTTGGAGATGTCCAAATCAATTAAAATACAGGCCACTGTGGTATACCCAAGATCCCGAAATGCATAATCCACCTTCAAAAAGCTACCAATAGCATTGCTAATAGCTTCAAAACAAGAATCCTCCCAAAATTGGAGAGGGAGATTCAACAGACGAACCCAAACTAGTCTATTATTTAGAGGATCTGTAAGAGGATTGAATGAGCAAGACCAAGCCTGAATGAATAGCGAATGAACACCCCACATCCACACCCGGTCAAGCACTTAGTCATGATCCTTAGAGGAAGTAAACATTGCAAAGAAAAATCCTCTAGCACTGGGATAGAGGTTAATCTGCCCAGAAACAATAAGTTTCTAGGAAACGGAAAGCCACTCATGGAGATCCAGAAGGGAGGGCCACAAGTTGTTAAACCTGTAGACCACACCATGGCACACATAGAAATCCTCATTCTCAACAACATCTGGCCCACAAACCACCACAGGGGAGGTACGGGCGTAGGGAAAAGGCCGAACCCTAGCTCAAGAAGCAAGAATTTGGACACAAGGAACATCAAAAAAATATTTGCGTTTATTAGGAGGAACAGGGTCCCTGACCACACAGACCCGCGCAGCACCAGAGGACACGCCGAGCTAAGGGAGAACGTTGTTCAGAGGTAGCTTATTCACCACTCCAATAACCACCCGTAAAGAAGGGATTTCACAACCACTAACAAGAGTAGGGGAAGCCCCAACATAAGGGATTCCACAAGCCACCTGGCCACCCCCAGAAGAAGGCACCAGAGCCGCGCCAGAACCCTGCTCGTCGTCGCCATTCAAAAATAATTCTTCCCGTTGGCTCCCGCCCAGCTTCACTCCAATGTTTGCTCCAACATTCACCATTGAAATTTTCATGAGGCCCTTTTGTTGCAAGCTAAACAATTATTTTTTAAGCCCCACATTGCTTATTCTTTAGAAAATACTATTATTGATTGTCCATGTTTCACAATTGAAGTCATGCTTTGATGATTGGCTTGCATAATAACCTTAACAAAATGCACTAAAGGCTTAATCTTTGTAGACAGTGCTCTCATGCCTTTATGACATTGAATTTTCTATGGACAAATATGACTATGGTGACATCATCTTCCTAGGACAATTATAAAGAGGGAATCAAAATGTGACACAAGTCATCTTTTGGTTGGAGAGTTGAATCATCAACCTAACAAGGAGCTAGTTGTGCATTTATGCCATGTAGTATTTTTATGTCACTTCATGCTAGTCTTTTTTCCATGATATTATGCAAGTGGGTTGCCCATCTCCTTGTTGGACTTCAACCTATAGGCATATAATTTCAAGCCACATGATCACCGAATTGAGGGAAAATTAAAAGATTTTCAAAAAATATAATTTATGTGTGTCCTACCATTAAAGAGTAGATGATAGAGATATATATCATGGTCATTAATTGAAAGGGAAAGATGAATCCAGAATTACCTCTGAGAACTAGTATGCACCTTCAGTATCTTATGTTTCTTTTATGCTAGATTTTAAATACTTGATACAAGCACATGCTACTATGCCATTAAAGTGGAAATAGGCAATTGAATTCCCATTGCATTAACCCTTAAAGGAAAGATAATGTTTGTAGATTAAATAAATTTTGGCAACATAACATGTAAATTAACACTTTAAGAACATGAAAGAAGAATAATAGAATAAAAGATAAAAGAGGAGAAACACCAATATACATGGGGAAAACCCTTTAGGGTAAAAAACCCACACTCCAAAGCATCAAACCAATGTATTAATCTACAAAAAATGTTGTTACAATACACTTCCAGGCTCTAAGCCTTAACATGGAGATTTACATCTTGCTCTTCTCTAAAGGAAATCTGATAGCATAAACTTGCAATGAAAAATTCTCCTCTCGACTCCTCAAGAAAAATCTCATATTTATAAAGCACTAGGATGGATGCCTAAAAAAGCATCCCCTATCTTCTGCAAATAAAAAAACTACAAAAGCTCAAAAAGCATGAGTGTTAAAATTGAAACTTGCTAAAGAAAAATAGCCTTATCCTCATTTCAACACCTATATCCAAGAAAAACATCTTATCCATATCTAGTTCAAATCTTATCCATATCTTGGGCGCCTAAAATAGATAAAACCAAAAAATAGCTTTGTCCTCTTCAATCTTGATATGGAAACATGTGACATCATCCTCCTATAAAATAGGATCTCCTAAAGTGGGCGCTAACTTCCTAAAATATAGGGATCTTTCCATATGTTATCACTTGCCATGTAGGATGTCATCTCAACTATAGGACCTAGAAAGTGAATGGCTACTTAAGAAGTTTAATACATTAGGATAAATTAAAATGCACCTAATAATCAATTAATTAATGCTATGACTCAAAGGTTGAGACACCTTAATCCCACCATTCTCCCACTTTTCAAAGCCCTGTCAAGAGTCTACTGCAATTAACTACCTAGGGCCCCAAGGCCCATGGAACTAGAACACCATCTGATGAGTCAATGGAAACAATATGATTTCAACTGCTAGGAGCCAAACAACAAAAAATCACCACAACCATCCATGAAACCACATGAATATCCAACATGATCTCGTGCATTAACAAGATACTTGCAACAACATCCAAGATGTCCACCATATCAAGCAAGAACTCATGTCATCCTCGAACATGTCACCTATGGAAGAAAAGGAACAAGCCAAGGTGAATATGCACCAATCCAAAGAACACAAGCATTAAAATCAAAGTGATAAAAAAAGGCTACAAGTATAGGTTTCTATCACAACTCCATTGTGTTCATGAGCTTTACAAAAGAACCAATGTACCCAAATTCAAACCCGTTACTAGAACACAACTCTAAATTAAAAAATTCCTCTAAGAACGAGATCCAACATAAATGTTCTAAAATAGTTAGAACAATTACAATTGATTGTTAACGTCCTACTAAAAATCCACATGATTGGAAATAATAACCACAACAAATGCTAATCCATCCAATCATCCATACCTCAAAAGGTATCTAAAACATCAGTAGAACTCATGCCAACAACGTATCCAACCCATAAGCTGCAATCACAAG
Organism: Sequoia sempervirens; assembly: GCA_007258455.2. Classification (NCBI taxonomy): domain Eukaryota; kingdom Viridiplantae; phylum Streptophyta; class Pinopsida; order Cupressales; family Cupressaceae; genus Sequoia; species Sequoia sempervirens. The sequence continues at coordinate 72,802,784 of VDFB02075321.1, forward strand.
CTCCCTATATAAAACCTATCAATGAAGAACATACACATCTAGGAACTCCCACTGTATGGGTAATGTCAAATCTCAAAATAGATCATGACATACCAAGTCTACCAATCAACACTTATGCCAAGGTTTGGCTAATAATTCAATTATGTAGTAACAAAGAACAATCACAATGAACCACACATGCAACACAAATCGTTGCATAGTATCTAATAACATGTCACCATAACTCTCCCAAGTCCACCACACTTAACCATGTGAACACGAACCTGTAGGAAGAAGCCATAGAACAAAGATAAAACTTGTAAATCATATCCCAATCATGTCCTACCAACACCTCAAAGTGCTAAGTTGTGCCAAGTAAGATCTCCTTCACATCCCCAAATCAAAAGCCTCAGTGACACCAAAAATATCCAATCTCATAACATATATAATATCACCACATGGATGTAAGCTTCTCTAAACAAGGAAGACCAAACTCAAAACCATTCCAAAAATAGGAGTAAAACCAATAACACCTCTTAAACTTTTCATAAGTCAAAAACATATACCCAAGGAGATAAACATGTCGAACACTCCTAAAATGGACCCTCTAGAACTAAAACTTAGCATAGCTCAAGATCCATCTTTGAGAAGACAAAGTAAAACATAATGCATCTGAAAAAAAAATGGGCTATACCTTTGAGATGATTATCTGTTGAGTAGACCAAGAGTGGGGAATGAGAATGCTCCTCCAGGATAACCAAGTCATCATGGCTCACTCCAAGAACAATATCCTCTATAGCTCCATCATGAACTCGGGTTCATATCTAGGTGATGGCTCCTCATACTTTCTGCTAAAACCTCCAAAAAGTAACCATCTAAACAACTGCCTCACCCAATTCTTTGAGTATCCATGAGCACCAGCAATCAATCAATCCATTTTAAACTCCAAATGAAACACTACACTCTCATGAAGCTCCCAAGTAAATGACCAATGTAATCAATACCAAGAGAACCAACTAGACCATTATCAAAGATCTAACTATGGAATCAGGAACCCAATCATGACATCATGATCTCACATATCAAAAAAAGATCATATGCTCTAATGAACATATCATTCACTTACATCATGCCAAAACTCTAAACTAGTAATCAAGAGTGCATCATGACATAATAACATAACCATCCTATCAAACAAGGATCACATGTCAAATGACAAACCATGACACCTCAACCAAGACTAAAGAGTCCTCTGTGTCTAACGAAAGGTGTCAACATCTCCAAAACCCATGAAGATAACTATCTCTTGTCAATGAAACCCAAGATTCCAAAGAACTCTCTTTGCATAGAATAAATAGAATCCAAGAGTTCATCCATGACACCAACAAAAACTACAAAAGATCATCCATCACCAAGTGATGAATCCACCTCATTGCCAAAGCTCCCATTGAATTGTGATACTAATCTCTCCATGGAATAACCATCTCCTAAATAAAGACTCCATGGCTCTAACACAATCAAATACTTCACTTGCTATATTAGCAACACAAAATAATAAGTAGAACTAAGATCTCCAAGTTAAGAAGACAAACAACATGCTACAAGTCTCATAAATGACTATCCATATACTCAACATCGTCCATCCTCTCATCTCAATGCAACATTGCAATGTACAAATGACCACAAACAAGGCCAACTAATAAGGTATGCATCAACATTGAATCAATCTCGTGGATATAGACAATCCACATCCAAGTCATCCCACTGCAACCAATGGGTAGCTAATCCACAAAATACATAACTCGTAGATCCATAAGCAATGAAACATACAAAATTATCATCACATTAGTAACATGGAAAACTGAGATATCAAATCTAAGATAACATGTAGATTTCAAGACTCAAACACTAGATCACCAACAAACCTGATTTGCCAAACAAATCCACAATTGAGTACCATAGTCAAGGAACTAATCAAACATTCCTGCAAATTTGGAAGTGTTTTCATCTAGAAAACTCCAAGAGTTTGAACACAATCTCTCCACATATCTACAAACCATAGATTTTTATTAACAGGTAAAACCTACAAATCACCATGTTCACAGACACATATGCAAATCCATACCCACTTATCATCTAGAAGACCCACAAGTCTGAAAACACTAGAATAGTTAAACCAAAATAATGGAATAGAATAGATAAGCATAACCATAGATTTTGAACGAAAAATCTACAAAACCCTTAGATCCAACCAACATGAAACTGAAACATGTGAGTACAATGAACCAAAGGAAGAAGAGGTCTAGGAACTCCAAGCTTATTTGTAGGCCAACTCCACAACCACCATCATGTACAAGCATACAAAGGAGCTAGGCTATTCCAAAAGCTTTCGGATCATCCAATGATCAATTTCATAGCTTACATGCATTTAGGGCTAATGAAACAATTCCTTCCAATGCCAGGGACTAAAGCCAAGGGAAAACACCCAACATAAGCACATCGAACCATAGTTAGGACAACCCAAGATTCTCCATATGAATAGGGATCCAAGAACAAACACCCAACATGAATACTTTGTTGCACACGACCACAAAATGTAAGAACACCACCATGCATGAGAGTTATAATATACTATCAAACGAGAGCTCCAACTCAATATCATATCAAATGTAACCACATGATCAAGTCCATATAACTCCATCTTCTCAATCCTTCGAAATGCCTACTATCTCTTGAAAACAAGATCAAATGCAAAACCTCCACTTAGACAAGGATTAATAATCAACCAATTCCTTTAAAAAAAATTCCCTCAAACTTGTCAAGCTAAGAAATCAGAACAAAAGAAATACCCAAAACCTAAACACCATGAATCCAATAAATGCAAATATATGCAAGCTCATGCAAGAACATCCAACTCACATGCAAGTACATGCATGCACATGAAAGCACAAGAAAACCATGGATCTGAGCTCTGATACCAATTGAAAGAGAAGATGAACCCAAAAAGACTTCTAGAGTATGCACTTTTAGTATCTTGTAAATTTTTTATGCCAGATTTTAAATACTTGATACAAGCACATGATACCATGCCATTAAAGTGAAAACAAACATAGTTGAATTTCCATCACATTAACCCTTAGAGGAAAGATATATAGTTTTCAAATCTAAGCAAATTTTGACAACATAATGACATGTAAATTTACACTTTAAGAACATGAAAGAAGAAGAATAGAAGAATAAAAGATAGAAGAGAAGAAACACCAATATATGTGGGGAAAACCCTTTTGGGTAAGAAAATCTTGCACTCCAAAGCATCAAACCAATGTATTAATCTGCAACAAACATTGTTACAATACACTTCCAAGCTCTAAGTCTTATTATGGAGATAAACATCTTGCTCTTCTCTAGAGGAAAACCAACAACATAAACTTGCAATGAAATTTTTTCTCTCAACTCCTCAAGCAAGCTCTCATATTTATAGAGCACCATGATGGACGCCTAAAAAAGCATCCCCTATCATCTGTAAATAAAAAACTACAAAAGCTCAAAAAGCATGAGTTTTAAAATCAACCCACTAAAGCAAAATAGCCTTACCCTCATCTTGGGCAGCTATATCCAAAAAAAACATCTTGTCCATATCCAGTCCATATCTTATCCATATCCTGGATGCCTAAAATAGATAAAACCAAAAAACAACTTTATTCCTCTTCAATCTTGATATAGTAACTACTGACTGAGACTCCCAAGGCAATATAGGAACTTGCCAAAACAAATTTTCACCAATTAGAAAACATGTGACATCATCCTCTTATAAAATAAGACCTCCTAAAGTGGGCACCAACTTTTTTAGAAAATAAGGATCTTGACATATGTCATCACCTGCCATCTAGGATGTCATCTCAATAATAGGACCCACAAAATGAATGGAACTTAAGAAGTTTTATACATTAGGATAAATTAATATGTATGTAATAATCAATTAATTAATCCTAAGACTGATGGAAAGCCTTGCTGCTCACAGGGTAAAATTTGAATAACAGAGATTTACAACCAAAGAAAACTCTCGCAACTTAAAAGGAAGTTTAGAATTTGAATTTGAAAACACAGGAAAGAACTTTAAACATTCACAAATGATGATAAGAAGACCAACATGGCATATTTTATTTCTCAACAATCCGGTCTCTGAATCAGCGTTACATTCATTCTTAGAAGCTTACATCACACATCACAAATGACTCCAACAAAGACCTCAATGTTCAGCCTGAATGCTTTCTCCTTTTGTCTCTACTCGACCTTCAAGGGTCAGCCAACACAAAATCATTCCAACGCCTTATTCCCTCCATTGTTGACACCTTCATTCATGTGTTTCCCTTATCTTTTCATTCAACACTAAACCTCTATTCAACGTCCTCCTTTCTCTTAATACTCGTCCCCCCTTCAAACTGTCGACAACCAACAATTACCTCAATGATAACTATTGATTCTCTAGAAAATTCAACCATCAAGCTTACAAAACATTAAGAAACAAATTACATTAACACCAAAATTGATTCACCAAACTAAAAGAAGAAACAAAACAAAAATGGAGATGAAAAATGAGAGCGATGCCCTGCATCAAACTCCCCAGGCAGGAAAAATTTCATGAGCTCTTGCTCATGAGATCTGCAGCGAAGTAACCCAAATGAGAGAACTCAGATTCAGTGAGCCAAGAAGCATCTTTCACTGGACGATCACTCCATTTCACCAAATACCTGAAGTACTCATGTCTTCGAGTCTTCTTCCACAACTATGTATCAAGAATACATTTGATGTCTTGTAGAGAAGATGAAACACCTTGATGTTTCTCAATGTTTAAAGGCTCGGTCTCTACTACACCATCTTCAACATCTCCCTTATAAGGATACAAATCTGCTACATTAAAAATAGGTGAAATGCGAAGGCCTGAAGGTAGAGATATCTCATATGCATTATTTGAAAATCATCTAAGAACTTTGTAGGGTCCTATCTTTTTCATTTTTAGTTTGTTGTATTCTCCTTTAAGAAATCTTTCCTTCCGAAGGTGATCCAATATGAGGTCTCCAACCTGAAAATCTATCTACCTCCACTTTTTATTAGCATATTTTTTATATTGTTGATTATTTCCTTCGATATTTGTTTTGACCTCTTCATGGAGATCATGGATAAGTTTAGCAAAATCTTCCACTGCTGCACTTTGCCTTTCCATATTACCAAGGTCTCTCAACTCATACACCCCTCTTGGATGCATACCATACACCACATAAAATGGAGTATATCCAATACTTTGATTAGGAGAATAATTAAATGCAAACTCAGCTTGAGCCAAAGCTAGATACCAATTACCTGGTGTTTTTCCAGCGATACACCTCAACATGTTTTTGAGACTTCAATTAACAACTTTAGTCTTCCCATTCGTTTGGGGGTGATGAGCAGAACTAAAGTTTAGATTAGTGCCCAATTTCTTCCACGGGGTCCTCCAAAAATGATCCACAAACTTAGTATCCCTATCAGAAATGATACTTTTAGGAATCCCATGCAATCTCACTAGTTCTTTGAAGAACAAATTTGCAATGTCAGAGGCATCACTAGTTTTCTTACAAGGTATTAAATGTACCATTTTTGAGAACCTATCTACCACAACAAAAATTGAATAATTTCCCTTTTGTGTATGAGGCAAACCCAACACAAAGTCCATATTCACCAAATCCCACAGTCTAGTTGGAATTGGAAGTGGCTGATATAACCCAACATTTTGGCTTCTCCCTTTAGCATATTAACAAACGCTGCACCTTTCAACATATCTCCTCACATCCGCTTGCATCTTTGGCCAAAAATAATGAGTTATCAACCACAAATAAGTCTTATCCTATCTGAAGTGACCAACAAGACTACCATAATGCTTTTCCTTCAACAAATTCTCTCTCATAGACCTCTTAGGAATGCATAATTTATTCCTTTTGAACAACAGGCCTTCTTGAATCATATAGTCCACCCATGGCTCTCTATTCCTACAAATAGGATCATTGCAAGCTTCAAATGCTTCCTTAAAATTTGCATCCTCTACATACAACTCTTTCAAACTTTCAAATCCCACATTGTTAGTTTGTATTTCACATAACAACAAATTCTTTCTACTCAAAGCGTCAACAACTTTATTCATTTGTCCACTTTTATGCTTCAAAACAAAATTAAAACCTTGGAGATACTCAACCTACTTGGCATGTCTTTGATTCAATTTGTGTTGGTTGATAAACTACAAAGCATGGTTATCTATGTATACAATGAACATTTTAGGTAGCAAATATTGCCTCCATTTCTTTAAAGATTGTACTAAACCATAGAATTCCAAATCATAAGAATACTTCCTTTTTGCATCATTTAGTTTCTCGCTAAAGAAAGCTATTGGTTTACCTTCTTGACTTAGGACAGCCCCAATAGCCAACCCACTAGCATCACACTCTACTTGAAACACTTTTTTTTAAATCAGGCAAAGTAAGAATGGGTTGCTCACTCACCTTTTGCTTCAAAAATTTAAAACTATCTTCATCCTTCCTAGTCCATTCAAATGGCCTCTTATTTCCCTTTATAGTCTCAAGAATAGGTGCTACCACATGACTAAAACTTATGTGTCATAGAAAAATGGCCCCTTGTCATTTTCATGGCCTTTTAGGTCTTGTTTCATGGTGTTGGAACTATTTTTCTCTGATATTATGTTGCAACATGGCTTGAACATGCTTATTTAGGTACTAAAACTCAAAGAACGATGTCTTGTGAAGGTGTTGTGAAGTGTTGTAAGACATTTCTACATTCTTCTAGACTCTATTAATTACAATTCACCTAAAAATCACCTTTTTATTCATCAACAAGCCCTATTTTGAAGTGTTGTAAAGTCTTGTAACAAGCTTTCATACTTTTCTAGGCACATCTTCACTATTTATCCCTTTGTCATGCTTTATTTGACCCCTTTATGCTCTCATATACTTAATTAAGTGAATTTTTGAGTATTATACCGACAAACAACATTAAATACAACATATTTCCTGACACACATTTTCGAGTCCTAGGTGGGACCCATTCGACATGGGTGGTGAATGAGTCCCCCTTGGACCCAAATTCAAAATATTTTAAATTTCCTTTCGGGATTTTATTTAAAAACACTTGATGTCAGCCTGTGATGACGTATGAATGGGTAACTAAGACACAAGTGTGTATAAATAAGTGTTTTTCACCTCATTTTACATCTCCTACAATCTCATTCATTCAAGCATTCATTCACACATCATCTCAAGCATCCAAGCATTTTACATCTTTTCAAGCACTATTCAAGCACTTTGAAGCAGCCATTGACATTACTTTAGATTTTCATCATCAAGGGTTTGGTAAGTTGATAGCATTTGCATGTTAGTTTATCATTCCTTTGCATTTCATTATTTTATTAAAGGTTTGATTACCAAAAGTGGGGTTTGACCAAGGAAAACCCCTATTCACTAACCTTAAACCATTTTTTCCCTATTACATGTTTGTTTGCAACCTTTTATGTGCAGATTTAACAAGTTTTTTGGTGTTGAAGATTGGTTTACAAGTTAACTAGGTGCTTCAAGTCAACTCAAGTCTATTTCAAGCTTGGAGAAGGTTTTATGTCCGTTTCTTGCATAATTGACTTCGACAACCCGACAAATAGTGATTTCCAGATCTAATGTTGTAGAGTTGTCTTCTGGTTTTTCAAAAATTTGGGAGAGGACTGATTTGCCACCTGTGGTGAATGAGTCCCACCTTAGGACTGAAAATATGAATTTTGTCAGATTCTGAATCTCGATAGACAGAAACTTGCTTTCGATAGTTTTTCACCAGGAGGACTGATTCGCCACCCTGGGCGAATGAGTCCCATTGTGAAAAATCAATGATTTCAACCAGCATCCACAACATTCCAGATTCATCATACTTCATCCAGGTGGACTCAGATTCATCCCTTTCCTTTCTGTTCTGTATATTTTCTTCATTTAGTTCATTATTGCATAACACAATGTGTTTTCAAACATAGCTTTAATTTCACTTTTGCATTCATTTTCATTCATTTAGATCAGTCAATTGCATTTAGTTAACTTCATTTAGGTTAGACAACATCACACATAACATTATTTGAATGAACCATTAGCATTTTTGCTCCTATCTCTCTCCTTTTAGGTGAAAAACCCTAGAAGAGCAAGAGTTGTCAATAGGAGCCAAAAATCAACAGTTCAACTTCTAATAATTTTTTTATAAAAACTTGCGAGCCCATGAAAGCTACTTACCTCCATTACATTTTTAGGTGTTGGCCAATCAAGGATGGCTTGTACCTTCTCTTTGTCCATCTTCAATCTCTCCTTTGACACCACAAAGCCCAAATAAACCAATTCAATCTACATAAATACACACTTTTTCAGATTTATCTGCAACTTCTCCTCTTGTATCCTCTTCAATACCTGCCTCAAATGCTCAAGATGTTCCTTCTTAGACTTGCTAAACACCAAAATGTCATCCAAGTATACAATCACAAATTTACCAAGGCAGGGTTTCAAAACCTCATTCATGAGTCACATAAAAGTGCTAGGTGCATTAGACAATCCAAAAGGCATAACAAGCCATTCATACAAACCATCACTAGTCTTAAAGGTTGTCTTCCATTTATCCCCCGATCTAATTATTATTTGGTGATAGCCACCCTTCAAGTCTATTTTAGAAAAATACATGGAGTCACTTAAACAATCCATTAAATCTTCAATTCTAGGAATGGGAAACCTATATCTTATAGTAATTTTGTTAATATCCCTTGAATCAGTACACATATGCCATTCCCATCCTTTCTTTAGCACTACTATTGTGGGGACAACACAAGGACCTAGACTTTCCCTTATCAAACCCTTCTTCAAAAGGTCCTCCACTTGCTTCCTTATTTCCTCATTTTCCATGGGTGTCTATAAGCAGCCTTGTTAGGAAGGCTAGCCTCTAAATCAAATCCATCTGGTGGCTGATGCTCCTCATAGGAGACAACCCACTAGGAAAATCAGATGCAACAATATCCAAATGTTCATTCAAAATATCTTGCACTTTAAGAGGCAAATCATCAAATTTTGTAGTAGTAAATACACTCCTAGGTTTAAGCACCAAAGCATATCCTATTTCCTCATTCTTCAAGTCATGTAGAAACTCCTTACCATTGACCAACATTACCTTACCACTACCACTATTGTCGTTGTCCTCTTCAAGCTCCTTCATAGGCATCAAGGTATGTTTCACTCCATCTTTCTCAATAGTATATGTGTTCTCCCTTCCATTATGCACTACTTTCTTGTCAAATTGCCATAGTCTACCAAGCAATAGATGGCACACATCCATAGGCATCACATCACAAAGAACACTATCTTTATAATTACCAATCTGAAAATCAACATGGAACTGCTCATTTACTAACAATTGATGACCTTTTTGCAACCAATATACCTTATAAGGAGATGGATACTTAGTTCTTTTAAGATCTAAATTTTCTACCATTTATGCTACAACAATATTATATGTACTACCACTATCAATGATTAGTTTGCAACATTTACCTTTGGACTTACACTTGGTTTTGAATAAGGCTCCCCTTTGAACCGATTCTTGGCTTTCCTTTTGAAGCTTCAACAATACCCTCTTTAGCAATAATGATTCACTCGATTTTGGTTCCTCTTTGTGGTGAATAGGAGACCCCACGCTTTCTTGGTCAGCATGAACAATTTGATTACTTCTTTCAAGCTTGGAATGTCCCCCTTGAGATGATTCAGAGCATTCCCAACTCTTGTGTCCATACTGGTTGCACTTAAAGCATTCTCCAGCGAACCCTCTACCTCTACCTTGAGAACCACCTCTTCCATAGGATCTGCCTCCTTTGTTTTGAAAGCTTCCTTTATCATTGTTGGCTGCTCCACTAGAACTTCTAGCCTCTTCTCCTTGATGATGTTGCTACCCTCTACCGGTTTGTTGCCACCTTCCTTTAAAACCTCTTCCTCTCTTCTTCTCTTGTTGACTTTGTTTCCTTTCCAACTTTTCTTTTGCCTTTAAGGCAAGTTAATAAGCCTCTTCCAAACTTCTAGGGGACACAAGGCTTAGTTCATCTTGTAGACTATACTTTAGACTAGTCATATCTAGCAATTTTCTCCACATCTTCCTCACTATGCCCTGATCTAATTACCAACTTATAGAATTCCTCTGTATAATCTTTCACGGACATGTCTTTTTGTTTCAAATTATGCAATCTTTTGAAGAGATTAGTTTGGTTATCTTCTGGAAGGAACTTAGCCTTCAAATTTTCCACCACCTGATCCCAAGAGTTAATCTTTTTCTTATTCTTTCTTCTCCTCTCAGTTTGGACAAAGTCCCACCACATAACAACGTGGCCCTTCAATCTGGTGCAAGAAAATTTCACTCTCCTTTCTTCTGCTATACCCTCATATTCAAAATACTTGTCTAATTCATTGATCCAATCGATTATATCTTCACCATTGAGACTTCTCAAACACATAAGAAATTCTATTTTGGGTTTGGAACCCACATTCATGACAGTCCTCAACAATCTTTCTTGAAAACCTTCCTGGTCTCCTTGTCCTCCCTCATTGTCTTCTCGTGGTTGTTCTTCCTCCTCATCATCACTTGCAACTTCATCAAGGGTCCCTCTTCTCTATGTCCTTTCCAAGGCATCCAATCTTGCTATCAAATGTTGCAACAATTCTTCACCATGTTGTTCCCTTTTGCCTCTTCCTCAGGCTCCTCCTCTGCCCATTCTCCTTGGAGGAATTTTTAATACACTCACCAATGCCCAATCACTTTTAGGCTCATATACCACTTGATGGCAAGCCTTGTTGCTCAGTGGGTAAAATTTGAATCACAAAGATTTATAGCCAAAGAAAACTCACAACTTAAAAGGAAGTTCAGGATTTGAATTTGAAAACACAAACAAGAACTTTGAACATTCACAAATGATGACAAGAAGACCAAAATGGCAGATTTTATTTCTCAACAATCTGGTCTTTGAATCAGCGTTACATTCATTCTCAAAAGCTTACATCGCACATCACAAATGACTCCAACAGAGACCTCAATGTTCAACCTGAATGCTTTCTCCTTTTGTCTCTACTCGACCTTCAAGGGTCGGCCAACACACAATCATTCCAATGCCTTATTCCCTCAACTGTCAACGCCTTCACTCATGTTATGCCCTTCTCTTTTCATTCAGTACCAAACCTTTGTTTAGTGTCCTTTCTCTAAATACTCGTTCCCCCTTCAAACTATTGACAACCAATAGTTACCTCAATGCTAACTATCGATTCTTTAGAAAATTCAACCATCAAGCTTACAAAACATTAAAAAACAAATTACATTAACACCAAAATTGATTCACCAAAATAAAAGAAGAAACAAAACAAAAATGGAGATGAAAGATGAGATTGATGCCCTGCATCAAAGACTCAAAGGTTGCTTGACACCTTAATCCCAACATTAATGAGAGAAAGAAATACATGAAGAGAAATTCTACATCAAGTGCACGATGTAGCTAGTAGTACAAGGCCTTTGAAAAATCTATATGAAAAATAGCCACATACATAAGAATCCATGCATTCCATGTACAAAGATTACTCAAAAATGGTGAATGAGATAAAATTTGTTAAAAATAGTGGACACCTATTATTTATCTTATGTAGTTATGACAATTCTATAACTTCTAGAAGAAATAAATGAAATTGTTACCTTGACAATTTAATATTTAGAAACTAAATGTATAATACCAAGTTGCATCAAGAACAAGGTTTTGTAACCTTTTCCTATGTTCCCTAATTGGGGATCAATTGTGAATAGATGTATTCACTGATTTTATTAAAGAAAAATGTTTTCATAATCCATAAAAATGATTGATAAAAGCCACTGAAAAAACCATATAGAAATTTTTGAATTCTTTCATAGATGCTTTGATTCTTAATTGCTTGAACCCTCATTTCTCTCAAGTGTACAAAATCCTCAAAAACATCAACTTGATGTTCTTTAGAGGGGCAAGAAGTTTTGTAATGATAATAATTTTACTTTTCTAGTTCCCAAACAAGAAATCTAACATTTGGGTTACATAGAAAAAGCATAAGAAATCATGTTGTCTTGGTAATTAAGTAATAATCAAGTAAAACCATTGGAAAGATACAAATTTATAAACAAAAAAATAGTTAGAAATTAATTTTAGTGTAAAATCTACATTGGAAAGATGATTTAAGCTCAAAATTTACCTTGAATAGCTTCTTTATTAGAGTTTTGAAATGTTGTGTTGACATTATTGTTGAAGTGGTGCTAAGTACCAATTGTATCCATTTTATTTATGGATTTTTAATACTTTAAATCCTTATGAATGTGATAGTTTCTAAAACCTTTGTTATGGTATTTTATATTATTTCCAATGCATTCTCTACATCTATGATGTGTTCTTTCTCTTGTAGTAACAATATTTTAAGATTCATTGTTCCACATAGGATGGCCACCATCTACAACATTAAATTGATTATGTACTCTTGATGGGTCATTATGTTTGATCATCATTGGTCTAGTAATGCTTCTTATGCTTAAACAAGCTTGAGAGGAGAATTTGCACTAAATTTTATGTCAAACTCTTGATCCATCTACATAATAAAATTCATGTTTTTTATATAAAATCACTTGAAAACTATTTTATCTCATTCTCAAATAAACTCATTGACTTGGTAAGCCATAAAATTGAAAAATCTAGCATTCGAAGATTTAGAACCTTTGTTATGGTATTTTCTATTGTTTACAATGCATTCTTCAAATTTATGGTGTGTGCCTTCTCTCATAGTAACAATATTGAAGATTGATTGTTTGCCATTGGATGAACATCATCTAACACATTGGATTGGTTGTGTACTCTTGATAGACCATCATCTTCAATAATCACTAGTCTAGTCATGCTTACCATGCTTGAAATTATCTTGAAAGGAGGATTTGCATTGAATTTGATGTCAAACTCTCCATCCATCTACATAATAAACTTCATGTTTTCCTATATAAAATAACTGGAGAACTAATCTATCACATTCTTAAATGACCCCGTCAACTTGATTGGTCATGAAATTGAGCGATATACAATTTGAAGATTTAAAATAAAAATACAAATTCTAAAACTCCTACCTAATACAACAACCTAATATAGTAGCAAGTAGTTCTCACCAACCAATTCTTTTAATTAGTCTCTTCCATAAGGTTCCTCTTTCCATAATTGCATTAGTATCGCATGCATTACTAGTAACTTGATAGTGAACTAAAACACTAAGCCTTCTATAGTATTGCTAGTGATGAATGTCAATATTTAATATATCCTTTGTAGATAGGATAAAAATCTGTAATTTGTTTTTTCCCAAGATTAGTATTTATTAATCCTATTGTTCCTTCTAACATTATGTATCATTAATTTTTATGGTGTGTCAATTTTTAATGCATACCATATTGTTATATGAACTAGATAGAGATCACTATGTAAGATTTTTTGATTGACCCCATAGCAAGCAAGGATCACCTATAACCAAAACAACCTTCCACACAAGAGAGAAGCAATGGAAATACTATGAAGTTATATAATTTATTAGATGAAAAAATAAAATTGGTCTAATATACAATGATGAAACCCTTATTATAAAGATAAAGATGAAACCCTAGGATGTATTATGATTGTGACAAGTTTCTTAGATATATGATAGGAGACACAAAAAGTAAATGATTTAAGTAAGCTTAAGTATGTTAAAATGAATAAGACCTAATATGAAACTAGTTTGGTGATATACCATGTCCACATCAATACCCCTCTGAAATTCAACCTAACAAGTATTATAAATTACAATGATGCAAGGATGGATGGATGGGTCTTAGCTACAAGGCCATATTAGGTACCATGTACAAACAAATCTTTCACAAGCAAACTAAAGTAGAAAAATCCATAGGAAAAACCCATCTCCAAAAAAAAAAGATGCAAACAAACATGTACAAGTGAAAGAATGAAAGAATGAAGACTTAGCATTGACTTCCCAAGGAATAATTTTGACACCAATGTACAATAGATATTCCCCCATAAGACATAAAAAGAGATAGAGATGTAGTTTCAAAAGCAACATTACTACCGATCAATCCACATACATGATCATTCTTGATATCCCATGCTTGATTTTCATTAGGTGTACCTAGTTCAAAGACAAGTCCATAGAGATGGGGCAAAAGATGAAGCCACCTAAGATGTTTTAGGATGTCATATTGGACTTATAGTTCCCTTTGTTTAGGGTGATTACAGAATCATGAATTAAAAAATCTATGATTTTATAATGACATAACACTCATATATATATTGGAGATCAAAACATGTGAAATTAGAACTCTCATAGCATAAAAAATGGCTCCATATTTTTCAAAATATACAAAGTACAAGTCAAAACATAAAAAATGATTTCAAACTAAAATAACAAATACTTAGAGAAAAACTAAGCTATGTAGTGCTTGGAACTAGATTTTCAATGCCTATTTATTTGCAAAAAACTAATATCATATGCCCAAGTTATGGCTTTAGGTTTAGGGTTAGTGCTAGGGTTAGGGTTGCATAATGATTAGGGTCAGGGTTAGGATTATAGATACAATTAGAATTAGGGGTAGGGTTAGGCTTAGAGATAAAATTAGGGTTCAAGTTAGGATAGGTTTAGGGTTATGGTTAGGTTTAAAGGTTGATTTAGGATCAAGGTTGGAGATAATGTTAGTATTAGGATTAAGGTTAGAATATGGTTAAATAAATAATTATGATTAGGGTTGGGGTTAGCGTTATGATTAGGGTTAGGGTTAGGATTGGGTTAACATTTGTATGAGAGCTAGGGTGAGGATTACAAACATAATTAGGATCAAGGGTAGGGTTAGAGTTAGAGATAGAATTAGGGTTAGGTTTAGGATTAGGATTAGGGTTAGAGTTATAGACACAATTAGAGTCAAGGTTAGGGTTAGAGATATAATTAGGGTTAGTTGTATGGTTAGGGTTAGGTTTAGTCTAAGGGTTAAAGATGGAATAAGGACCAGGGTTATAATTTTTGATAGAATCAAGGTAAGGTTTATAATTATAGCTAAGAGTTATGATTGTTGTATTTTTATTTGTTATGATTAGGTTTTAAATTAGGGTTACCATTGGTATTAGGTTTAGAATTAAAGTTAGGGTTAAATTTTGGGTTAGGTTTTAGATTAGGCTTAGTGTTAATGTTAGATATAGAAGTAGGGTTAGGGTTAGGGTTAGAATTAGAGCTAGAGTTGGGGTAAGGTTAGTGTTAAGGTTAGGATTAGAGTTAAAAGATTATGGTTAGAGTTAGGATTGGAGATATAGTTAGGGCTAGGGTTAGGGTTGCAATTATAATTAGTGTTAGTTAAATAATTAGGGTGGGTTAGAAATAGTGTTAGTGTTAGGGTTAGGGTTAAGATTATAATTAGAATTAGTACATTAGATTTAGAATGATGGTTAGTGTTAGGGTTAGATATAAATTACAATTAGAGTTCAAGTTAGAATTATTGTGAGTGTTAGGGTTAAGGTTAGGGTTAGAGTTAGAATAAGAGTTAGGGTTAGGATTAGGGATATGATTAGAATGAGTGTTAGTTTTAGAATTAAGGTTAGAGTTATGGTTTAATTCCAACCTCAACCCTAATTATAATCTTAACCCTTATCCTACTTCTAACGATAACCCTAATTAAACCCTAATACTAACCCTAACCTAACTTTAACCCTAACTACAAATGAATCTTAATCCTAGCCCTAGTTGAACCATAATGGTCAGGAGTAGGATTGCAATGGTCAGTTGTAGATCACAGGTCGGTTCATGATCAGAATGGTTGTGGTGGTCACATAACAAGAAATAATGAGGACATTTGGCATCCAAAAAGGTGGGAGAGACCTCATAGGAATAATCTTTAGGATCCAAAGGTGGCTTGGAGAGCTGCAGTGGATTTTGGGAGGCAAGGAGGTGCACCTAGATTCAAAAGGAGAAATGGTAGGGGTGCTTATCATAATGAGGAGTTTAGAAGGCCTCATCAACATAAAAGGGATCTGAAGGGGTTTGGAGGCTATTCAAGAGTAGAAGGTTAGGAGCGAGGGAGGAAAAACCCTCATCCCAAGGATAATATCAAAAATGTTTGGCAATGCAAGAAATCCCAACCGAAATGGGAGGAAGCAAGGGAAGATTTTGGGTCAGAAAAGATTCAACCCCCAGATCCAGCAAAGGGTAAGGTGCTTCTAGGTAGTAGGGCCACTTTGGTGGTCTGTCCGGTCAAGTTTCAAGCAGAGGTGTTGAGATTGGAGAATTTGGGGATAATAGCGAAATGGTATGGCTCCTCTTTCAACTGGGATCAGTTGATCAGATGGTGGAAGGAGCATTGGGGCTCTGATCTCCAATTTAAAATCCTCCAAAATGTGTATTTTCTGGTTATTTGCTTGACTAGGAAGTTAAGGGATGAGATCGTAGATGGGGTTTGGGTTTTTGATGGTTGTGGTTTCTATTTGAGGCGATGGGTTGTGGGTTTTAATCCCATAAATCATGAAAAGGAGACGGTCCAAGATTGGTACAAACTTTCAAATCTTTTGTTGGAGTATTGGGAACCCAACATTTTAGAGGAGATTGGAAACCTCTTTGGAACCTTTTTGTGTTGAAGAATGCAAAGATGTGAAGGAAGCCTCAACATATGTCAGGTTATGCATGGAAAACAAACCAATGAGACACATTTGGAGTGAAATAGAGTTGATTTATGAATATGGAAGCTGGGTCCAAAAGCTAAGCATAGATTATTTCACTAGGCACTAGTTAGTGCGACCTTTACTATGGAGATCTTTTTCTCTGTTGGCGGGCAAGGCTAGAGTGGCAGAAGATTCATCATCACAAGTGGTGGTGATGGAGAATTCTAAAAATTTACTAGAAGCAAAGGAGAAGGTTGCAGGTAGCTTAATGCAACCAGTTCTCATTCATAACCCTCCTCTGTCAATTAACGGTAAAGGAGTCGACTCTCCGGCTCACCAGTCTAAGGACATGGTTATGACTTCCAACCCACAGGAGGGGGAGAACATGCAAGATGTTGTGGAAGAGATGAAGGTAAGCGAGTCTCAAGGTTTGGAAAAGAATCTGGTGTTGAATGAAAAAATCTCACAAGTTTTAGATCTCCTGGGGGATGACTGTCAGAATGTGGAGTTGAACTCTTTGATAGAAGTCGTTAAAGAATTGGTGAAACTAGTTGAAGCAGCCAAGTACAACCCTTTGGACTTAGAGGAAGGTGAAATGGTAGAGGATTTTTCCCCTGGTTAGGATGAATTCAGTTTTCTAGAGGACCCTGAAGGATTGGGTACTCTCTAAGGGAAAAAAAGGAAATCTATCTCACGGTTGGAATCAACAAGAACTAAATCGGGTTTATGCCAAAACGATCTGTTTAAAGCTACCGGATTGCAGGGAAAACAAAAGAAAGAGGTCATATTTCAAACATGGAAAATCGAAAATGGGATGGGGAGGCGAATGGTCAAAAGAAGATTGACTGCATGATGAAAGTAGGGAAGAGCGAGTCTCTTCCCAAACAACAATGAGGCTCTTAACATGGATTGTTAGGGGCTTCAACGCTACTAACAAATGGGGTCTTATTAGGCTCCATATTGATGAGTATCTAGCGGATATAGTCATTTTCAAGAGACTAAAATTAGTGAGCAGGAGCTAGAAAACTTCGATCAAAAGTTGAAGCTTTAGAAATGGGTTGGGGTTGGTGTAGAGGGTGCTTTAGGTGGTCTACTAATCATTTGGAGGTCTCAATCTGTATTAGTGGATGTTATTGATTCTAGCTATCACTGGATTGTTTATCAAGTAAGGAGTTTAATTTCTAATCTTCATTTTTTGTTGATCAATGTTTATGGTCCTGCTCCTTGTTTACTTAAAAGACAAGTTTGGCTTGAGTTAGATGATATTGTTAACTGGCATAGTTTTCATTTTTGGATTTTGGGGGGTGATTTTAATGCTATCTTAAGAGCATCTGATAAGAAAGGGGGGTCAAGCAAAGCTTTACAATCCCAAAAGGATTTTTAAAACTTTGTGGATAGGAATTCATTGGTCAAATTGCATATTGGTAATGATTGCTTCACATGGACCAATAGGCATAAGGATTTTTGCAGCATGGCAAAAAATCTTGATAGGTTCTTCAAAGGGAATTTGGGAGCCTTTCCCTTTACTTTAGGATGCAAAATAAATTCTAGGGTAGGATCCAATCACTTTCATGTTCAATTGGATATTGAACGAGAGAGAGAGGGCCAATTCAGTGTCCTTTTAAGTTGGAGGTAATGTGGTTCAAGGATCCTCAAACCTTGGACTTGATTAAAGGATGGTGGTTTGAAAACAATCCAAGAGGTTCTAAGATGTTCAATGTGGTGGAAAAATTGAAATACATTAAGTAGCAGCTCCGACAATGGAATAAAGTGACCTTTAAGAATATCTTTGAAGAGTGACATAAGACAGTTGAAGAGTTGGGTAAGCTTGTAGAAAAATTCATTAATCAAGGCATGGATAATGAAAGTTTTGTTTAGGAAAGGGCCTTGACTCTGAAGTTAAATGTTTTGCTAGCTAAAGAAGAGGTGTTTTGGTTAAAAGCGGGAGATAGAAATACAAAAAAAAATCATAGTTTTACTAAGGTCTGTAGGGAAGTCAACATGATTGCTAGTATTTTTGGCCCGGCTAGTTAGGTGTTGGAGGACCCCAAAGAGGTTAGAACTTCAGCTATGGACTATTTTAGCAACCTGCTTAATGATTGGGAGGGGTCCAATTTGTAGGCTCAAAATGATTTTTTGAGTGTCATATTGGCATTAATTTCAAATTCCTAAAGGGAGGCTTTGAATGCAAGCTTCTTAGTTGAGGAAATAAAAACGACGACCTTTGACTTAATTCCAGAGAAGGCTCTGAGGCCTAACGGGTTCCTTGCATTCTTCTTCTAGAAATGTTGGGATTTTTTGGGAGTGGAAGTTGTTGAGGCCATAGAGGAATCTTGAAGTTTAGTGAAGATACTTAGAGAAGTTAATAATACCTTCATTGTAATCATTCCTAAAAAGGAAAAGCCAGAGGTTTGGGATGAGTTTCGTCCCATTTTGCTTTGTAACACTTTTTATAAAAATTATGGCAAAGGTTGTAGCAAATTGTCTTAAGAAAATTTTGCCATCAATCATCTCAGAGGAGCAAACTAGGTGTGTTCCTGGGAGGTCTATTTTGGACGAGGTAATAATAGCACAAGAAGTCATTCATTTGGTCCAAAAAACAAGAAAACCAGCTATGTTACTTAAACTGGACATAAAGAAAGCCTATGATCGAGTAACTAGCGTTTTTTGTTCAAAGTGCTTGAGGCCTTTGGTTTTCATAAGGATTGGCTTGATTGGTTGTTTGGTTGGGTGGCTAGCCCACGTTATTCAATCCTTTTGAATGGTTCTTTGGAAGCATTTCTTCCTACTTCAAGGGGCTTAAGGTAGGGAGATCCTCTTTCCCCTTTTCTCTTCATAATCATGGTGGAAGCTTTGGGTTGGTTCATTGAAAAGGATAGGAGCTCAGGTGGGTTAAAAGGTCTACAAGTTACTAGTAGCCTCCCTTATGTGACTCATCAACAGTCTGTCGATGACATGATGTTGTTTGCGGTGGCCTCACTCAAGGAATCTAGGAGGATCAAAGGTATCCTAGATAGGTATTCATTTGCCTCTGGTCAAGTATTGAACTGTGCTAAATCAGAGGTTTTCTTTTTTTAATATTAGTAGTAGTTTGGAAAATCATATTCTTCAGTGTTTGGGGTTCAAAAAAGGTGAATTGCCATGTAAATATCTTGGGATCCCTTTGGCTAAAGGATCTCAACATGACAATATTTAGACTTATTTGGTAGAGAAGGTGAAAGAAAAACTTTCCTCTTGGAAGAGTAGATGGCTTTCCTAGGTGGGTAGGTTAACTATGCTTAAATATGTTATTGCGGCACTACCTATTTATATGTTGTCCCGTCTCCAGATTTAGGTAGGTGCTAGTAATTCTATTAATAGAGCAATGAAATACTTCTTTTGGAGTGGGAATGGATATCAAAGGAAGTTTCCTTTAATTAAGTCGTAGAAAGTTTGTGAAAAGGAGAAAGATGGGGCGGGTCTTAAAAATATATTGTTGCAAAATAAGGCTCTCAGAGCAAAATTGGCCTAGAACATTCACTCCCTCCTAGAGCTGAAATGGGTCAAAATTATTAAAGCCAAGTATCTGGTTAATGAGGAAATCAGTTTCTTGAAAGCCAAGTCTCTTCCAAATGGCTCACAGATCTGGAATTTTATTAAAAGCTCCAGAGAACTCATTACCGACTATATAACTTGGGAGGTCAAAAGTGGGAAGATGCGCCTTTTTTAGAGGATTCATGGGAAGGTTTTCCCATTCTTGGAGATGATCCCCTACTATCTCGTGTAAAAGTAAAAGCTAAGAAAATTTGGGGTGATAAGGTTAAGGATTACTTTGTTGATCAACTTGGTGTTCAAGATGGATTCCATCATTGGAAATCTCTTGATCAGTTGGGTCTGGAAGCTCAAGAGGCAAAGGCGTTTGAAAAAATCCTTTCTAGGAGGCAGGTCTAGAAGAGAAAAGGCAGGGATTGGATTTGCTGGAATCTGTCAAATTTGAGGGATTACTCAACAAAGGCAGGGTATGCAATTTTGGCCTCCTCGGATCAGTTGGAATCGAATCTCCCGAGTAAACTGTGTTGGAATAAGGCATGCCTCCCCAAGGCTGGTATTCTCACTTGGGAAGCGGCTCATGAAAGGATTTTGACAGGAGACAAGTTTGCAAGGTTAGGATATTCAGGCTCTTCGAGGTGTCCTTTGTGCCAAAACAATGAGGAATCGGTGGATCACTTGCTACTTAATTGGGAGTTTACTCAGGCTATTTGGAAATGGTTTCTTTCCAAACTACATTGGAAAATAGTGATTCCAAGCTACTTGTTAGATTGGCTGAATTCTTGGCCAACGCCATTGATTCATTCCCTTTTAGGGGATATTTGGCTAATGATCCCTTCGATTATTCTCTGGGAAGTTTGGAAAGAAAGAAATAGGCATATTTTCCAAGAAAAGGAATTATCCATTCCCAGACTGCAGTGTAAAATAGAGGAAAGCATTGTTGAATGCTTTAATGCAAGGCTAGAAGAGAAAAAATTCAAAGAAAAGAATTTCACTGTTTGGGACTCTTTAATTTTGAAGAATTGGTTGGGTTTAAAGGTCCCAACTTTTGTGGGAGAGGGTGGTCTGGATTCAATTAAAAATTGCAACACAGTAGTGTGGCGATCACGTGAGTCAGGGTGGGTTAAGCTAAACTTCGATGGGACTTCGAAAGGAAACCTTGGTCCTTCTAGCATGGGTTGCATTGTGAGAGATAGCCAAGGGGAAGTGTTAGGTTCATTAGCAGCTCTACTCCCATAAGGGACTAATAATGATGCAAAGTTTCAAGCTCTTCTTTTGGGCTTAAATATTTTTCGAGAGTTAAAGGCAACTAAGGTTGTGATCGAATGAGATTCTACACTCATGATCAATGCCTTACGCTCAAGGCAAATTTGGAATTGGAAATTGGGGGAAAAGCTGGAGGTTGCGTTGGATTGGTTAGGTGGTTTTGAGCAGGTAATGTTTAATCATATTTTTTGGGAAGGGAACAAAGAAGTGGATCTTCTGTGTAATTAGGGAGTGGTTGGTCTAGGTAGGAAGATTATTAACAAAATATTAGCATAATTTTTGTGGGTGGCTAGGCGAGCACCCCTCCACGTCGGCAACAGGTATTTTGTGGGGCCTGAGGCAACTCTAGAGGGGAGAATTTATGGGTGCATCCACCATTTTTTTGTGAAGCAATGGACTTACCAGGTGGTGATTCCTTCAGGGTGTGGTGTATACGGTGAAATCATGCATAGAGGCTTGCTGGCAGTCGGTCATCATTTCCAGGTGGTGTCTTGGTTTAAGTTCAATTTTGGAGGATGAAATTTTCATGTAAGGATAGATTGCCTTGCATCATCATTATTCTTCACTTGTGTGTTATGGGTTTTTCCTGTTTGTCATGGGCTTTATTAATGAACGTGGGTGTTGGCGGCTCATTTATGTGGTTTTTTGAAGTTTTGTTTTTTGTTGGTTACTTTCTTGCATGTATGGTTCAGCTTTAGGGGAGGCGATAATGGAAAAATTGAGCCGTTCCAAATTTATAATCATAGTATCCATGGAGTGGTCGGAATATTTTGGTGCGAACACCCCCATTTCTCTACTGGTGATGGAGAGGCAAGCCGCTTTCAGGGAATTCATAGATCAAAGGCTTAAACGCATTCTGCTTGACAGTGACCCCCTGGTCTTGGTAGAAGTGAAAATGGTGTTAGGGAAAGGTCACCTGGCTAGGAAGGAGTATGCAAGGGACAATGCATACATTTCCTCACATTTTTTGGCCACTATATTAGACGTTGAAGTGTCCAAGCCAAATGCCAGAGAATTTTTGGTGAACCTATTCCATGGTGATTTGTTGGGTGGCCTAGAGGACTCTCAAAGCAGCCTTTGTTGGCAAAGGGATCCCATGTCCCTCTGATATGAAGCTATTGTGGAGTTTCTAAAGCAGAAGCCAAGGCTGGTGGTGGAGGAAGGTTTGGAATGGATAGAGTATTTTACTACTTTTGCAAACTTAAATGGGTTTCTTTGAGGCTCGACCTCTTTTTTTCTGAAATATACTTGTTGAATGGTTGTTGTTTTTGCTCTGGGTTTCGAATGTGGCTGGGTGGTCACCAATTTTTCTCTAGTTTTTGAGCTTTTCCTAGGTTGGTAGGGGTTTTGGTGAAGTTCTGGTTGTTTTGTTGTTTTTGTGCTTAGCAGACGTATTGTATGGCAATTTTTTATACTTCTAATAAAATATCTAAACCTTACATATCAAAAAAAAAAATCACCTTAATTAGATCTTAATTGAATGTTAACTCGTATTGTAATTATAACCCTAACACTCATTAATCCCCAACCCTAAACCTAATCCTAACTCCATCCCTAACCCTAATAAAAATCCAAATCTACCTCTAACACCAATTGAATGCAAACCCTAACCCTAACCCTAACAAAAATCCAAGTCTAACTCTAGTTGAAACTTTACCTTAACCTCATATTAAATATAACCCTAGTTGAACCCTTACCCTAGCTTAACATTAACCATAACCATAACCCTAATTGTGTGTAACTCTAATAGAACCTTAAACCTAACCCTAGATGAGTCCTAACCCTAACACCAATCCTAACCCTAACCTTTACTCAAAGCTTAATCCTATAACCCCAACCTTAACCCTAACCCTAATTAAACCCTAATTACAAACCTTAACCCTAATTGAACTCTAATTGAACCCTAATCATAATTGTTCGCTAACTCTAACCCTATCTCTAATTGAACCTTGATCCTAATTAATCCCTAACCCTATTGTAATTGATCCTAAAAATCTTAGCGTATGTTGCTCAGCTTTTTTAGGAATATTTTAAAGTTCTTGGTCCCATGGATTTAATCTTGCAATTTTGCTTAAAATTTTAAGATCCAAAATTTAAGGAATGCACTGTAGTGCTTTCATAAAAAATAAAAAATAAATGAAAATTCTCTCATTTTTATTTTCCAATAAGAATTTAAAATTTTAGATGAGAGACAAGTGGCATAAAAAACTCCTATGTTGTATGGGAAATTTCTAGCGCCGCCCCAATTTCACCAACTAAAATATGCATTCCTAAAAGGTAGGGGCTCCTATTTTGTCTAGAAAAGATTCCAATTAATCCCGTAGCACAATTTTTTTTTCCCATGGGACCTCCTGCTCTATGAAAATAGAAGCCCAAGCCCCCCATGGGACCATATAGTTATTATAATTTTTTTTATACCAACTATGATATTGATTTTTATAATATTATAAATAATATTTTATTCTTTGGTTAGATTTATGAGTTATAATTAAAATGAATGTACATCATGTTTGCAAATATTAGAGAATTTATTTTTAATTATGGGCTAATAGAATGTCAATATAACTTTATAATTTCAATATAATTGTTTTAATTCTAATATAACTTTATGCTATAATGTTGGCATAATAAAAGAACATTTTATCATATAATTCCAAAACATTAAACTCTTGGACAGGAAACTTAGTCCAAAATTCTCTCTGTATAATATACAAATTATTTAACATAAATTTCAAAAATATATTTATAGTTTTTTCATCTTTTAATTGTTATCGTTCATTTAATACAATATGCTTAAACACATTTTTTTATATAACAAAATTTTTAAAGAATTAAATATCCATTTATTTGATATTCTAAATGACAATAGATATGAATATTAATATGTATTAATGGATAGCTTCACTTCAAAAATATCTAACCTAATAATTTTACTATAGATATTACATTCCTTGAAACATAATAGAAATGATTTATAGACCGGTGAAGTTTTTTTTCTTGATAATTTGAGCAATGAAATGATATCTCACAAAATGGATTGACCCATGCGAAGAAACCTTAGAAAATGGCATTGACAATTGATTACAAATAGAAGCATCTCAAATGATATTAAAAAAAGACCTAAGATTTAATGATTTAATTCTTAATAACATTTGATGTTTCGAAATAGAGACAATACTGCAGTGCATAACCAAAATATTGGCTTACTATTGCACACCTTGCAACAAAATCAAAAAATTTGGAATGAAAATCTGTAGCTTCCTCAACCGATTCCCATTCTCCACTTGAACCACAAAAGCACAAAAAAGGTGTTGCACTCCTATAGATTTGAAAAATATATAGCTTCATTCCCATAAAGGTGTCCCTCTCCCACAAATGATGCTTAGAAATGTATGATCTACTGTTACCACGACAACCACCACCGATGAAATTTTTTAGCTTCTTCTTGCTCGTAACCACCATGACGACCAACGAAGATATCAAAATTTTTGAAAAATGGTTTTTGTTTACGCAAATTTGTCCATTGTAGACACACCACTTGACATAAAAACTTTGAATATGTTTTGAAACCTTTATTTGATTAATAAGGAGGACAAGACAAATTTGGAATCAAATGTCCAAATTTTGAAGTGTTTGGAAAGTACCTTGGAGAAAATAGGTTCTAGATGAGTAATTATCTATTGTAGTGTCCTCTTTGATGAACTCAATACTTTTTGAAAACTTTGATCTATATTATGAGTGTCTCATATAGAATAAACATAGATTTAATCAATAATAATTTGACATTGGATTTGTTAAATAAAAAAATCCCTAACATTATATAAAGCACGAGGAGAAATATTGACATTCAAATGTTATATTTGCTCCAATAACTTTTCTATACCACACTCGCAAAATCAATAAAATTGCACAAATATTGTTGGCAATTTAAAAACCATGTGCAACTCTTTTCCTCTCCTCTCTTTCTTTTTAGTTAGTGTTGGTCTGTAACAATTCATTTCTCTCTCTTATGCTCTCTTTCATCCTAATGATGGATCATGGAGTGTGATCCGAAACATTGATAAAAAAATCTCTAGCATAATCAAACCCAGAAGCAAATCTTGAACAAAATGCACATGATTAATTGGTGATGAAGAAGAACCAACTTACTAGTATGATGGATAATTAGAGTGTCGAATAGGCTCTATTCAAATCGATAAGGCATTAGGGCCCAACCCTAAATCCTTTAATGATAGTGATGCACTTTGAAACATATTATGGAAATCCATGAAAGGATAAAGGAAGGGGGATTTTGTTAGATGTTATTAATATAATTTCCCTTGTAGACGTGTATGCAAAATATGCAAGCATAGATAAGACATGCGAATTGTTTGACAAAATGTCACATCCAAATGCATGAATGTGTTCCCTGCCTACAATAAAGAACCTAAAAAATTTGAATGCTACTTTAATATTTGCCTCACCCTCTTACACATTGACTATCGTTTTCTTAAATTTTATCTATAGACACCTAAAAATGACTAATACATTTTCATCTTGTCATTTCATCATTATCCTTATCATTTTTTTAATCTATAATTAATTAAATAAGTTGCTAACATTTTCCTCTTTTCATCCATAATAATTAAATATTTTTTAGCTATTTAATTATCTTAATTTTTTTTATCATATAGATACATTAATTAAATAATTTTTAATTATTTAATTAATTCATCACGTATTATTTTCTCTCCATCATTAATTAAAATTAAATTCAAATTTATCTTTGGTCCTTTATAATTAAATCATTTTTTAAAATTATTTAATTAGCTAACACTCCTCTTTTAAATAACGTATTTTCTAACACTCTTTTAAATAAATTAAAAATACTTTATTTAACTTACATATTTTAAAAATACTTATTTAAATTACATCTTTATTTATTTCTTCAACTATCATTTTGAAATTTTCCATCCTCCATCAAAATTCAAATTTGGGTTTTACCCCTTCTTGAATTTTCCTATTCATTGATCTTGCAAATCAATCTCCACTATTGATCAATTATCAAGTGAAACATATAAATAAGAAGCTTTCATTTCATTCAAACCCCCTAGCAATTTTATCATCAAAAAATCCCCCTAACACTTTTATGATCAAAATCACTCTTGCACTTTTAGTATTCAAGCACTCTTATTATCAAGCATTTTATCATTATCATTATCAAGCATAAGTATCATTTATCATTATCATTGCATCATATCATTATTGTTCTTTCATAGTTTGTTACTTTGAAGAGAAACCAACAATGGAGAAAATTAAGATCTTAACTATGATGATTTTGTTTGTCATCTAAATTTTATATTTTGAACCAAGAGTGTGAACTTCATTATGTGATTATGAGAGTGTGAAATCTGTATTTTTGTTATTTGTGATTCACATTTTTCATCATTAACATTTTGGCATGCCTGGTGGGACCCACACCCTAGATTTAATAAGGAATTTTACAATATTTGTGTTTCTTTGAAGTTTTAGGTTAGATTTCCCCTTTTGGATCAATTCATAACGCTTTCAAGATGACTAACAACACTTCTGGGTTGACACAGGCCACATCTGATATATACCAAATCAATTTGCTTTTATGGAAGGTTTATTTTTTTTGTTTATAAGGTAGATATGCACTTTTGCATGATTTTGTGCGTTATTGGTCATATATACAATGCTTTTGGTTTGACTTGTGCTTTTGGTCAATTAGAATACTCTGCTTATCATCTGACACCCAGTGTTGTGCTTATGGTCTTTGTCATTGCATATTTGGTCTTTGTCAAGCCACTTTTGATCTTTTCTATAGTTCGTCTAGTCTCTATTGCCGCATATTTGGTCATTGTTGAACCACTTCTGGTCTTTTCTGTAGTGTTTCTGGTCTTTATTGTCGCACATTTGGTCACTGTCAAACCGTTTTTGGTCTTTTTTTATAGCACTTATGGTCTTTGTTGTTGCATGTATCAGCAATATCTAGGGTTCAATTTCAAATTTTCATTAGTTCATTTCATATTCAAGTGGATTTCATTTTCCTTACATCTAACCTTGGATCTAAGTATCTAACCCCAGATCTAAGATCTTATTGTCTTGGTGTTCTTTGTTGGTAATTTTATTGGTAGGAAATTGGATCTTCAAGGGAATCAAAACAATTACAAAATAAAGTGGATTTGGAGATCTTCATCAAATTGGCATCTCAAATTTAGTGTTGGAATTTGAGTTCATTCATTCTAATTACCTTATTACTCTTAATTTTATAAAGTGTTGAAATAGTTACATTATTTTCTTTTCTTTTAGTCAAATCTTGTTTGGCATATCTTCCTCATATTGAAAATTGGGCTAAAATTAACCTTTCACACTTGTATTTGGGCTCTAAAATAAACAAGTGTCTTTTAATCCCCAAGATCTACCTACGTATGCTATTTGTGTCCAGTGATGATCTTGAGGATCAAAAATAAGTGATCTTGTTTTTATTTTAGGGGGGCTACCTAGAGAAGTGATCACTCTAAGGGATGACCCCAACTCCTGTGTTCTAGCAAAGTATAAATGTAGGAGATAGCAGCTCCTTCCTAGGATCCTCAACCTACAACACAAATGACCCTCATAGATACACGATAGAAGCAAAACACTATTCTACCAAATACCAAGATGATATTCAGAATGAGATGCAATAATACACACTGTACATGCCTTTTAAAGGCATGAAAAAAGAGGGTGAAGCCACAATAGTGGTTTACAAGTTTTGGCCAAACTGG
Source organism: Sequoia sempervirens (assembly GCA_007258455.2). Lineage (NCBI taxonomy): Eukaryota > Viridiplantae > Streptophyta > Pinopsida > Cupressales > Cupressaceae > Sequoia > Sequoia sempervirens. Next base: position 72,831,098 of record VDFB02075321.1, read on the forward strand.
ACATTGAAATTATTATTTTTAACTAAATCTTCACATTCGGGCACCTATAGCGGCTAAACCGTGAGGAATTTGAAGATGATGCAAACTAGAGTCTCATCACATTTTTTCTATAGATTCTAAAATATTTTTTTCAAAATTTTTGGAATCACATTGTATTTCTTTTTCCATCTCCCACGAAAACTAGTTTTTTCCAGAAAACAACATTTTCAAAAAGTGACGCACACCGTATAACGCATAACTTTTTTTCCATGAAGGATAAAATTCTAATTCTTTCAAATTTAGATTTGTAACTCCAATATCTAGTGCTTCCACTTGGTTATATGGTTTTTTATTGAATATTTTTTCTTTAATCAAGTTTCGAAGTCAAACCAATTCCAATTTAGACATAGCGCGACCATATAACATATAACTTTTTTTGTATATATCAAAATTTAATTATTATTTTTTGTTCGATCAAGAATTTTAATATCTAGTGTACTCATATTTTTCAATTTTTTTTTCCATAATTTGTTATTTTTCCACATGTGCAAAACATAGACCTTCATTTTCGGTGAAAAATCAATGTTTAATAAAACTAAAAAAACAAATACATAATAAAATCAAAAGATATTAAAATTATATTCGTTGGATAGCTCATTTTGAGGACTACTTGATTCCAGATGGGTTTCTAAAGACTCCTCCATTTTCATCCTCAACTTGAGCTCTGAAGCGTAAAAAATTAGACTATTTTTGTGTCTCAGGAGGGGGATGAGGGGCAAGGGAGGTTCGAACGAACCCCTAGGGGTTCGGCCGAACCCAAATGGGTTCGCTCGAACCCCTTTAAGGGGGTTCGGCCGAACCCCTTTGCTATGCATTTGGGTTTTTTTTTTTGCAGCCAAATTCAAAGGGGTTCGCTTGAACCCTAGTTCGGGCGAACACCTAATGGGTTCGCTCGAACCAGTAGGTTCGTACGAACCCACAAAATCACTTTTTTTGCTTTGGGTTCATTTTTTGTGAGTTTTCCTTCCTCACTTGAATTGTAAACCACTATTATGGCTTCACCCAAGAGACGCGTGAAAAACTACCTGATACGGGAAAAAAACACCAAAGTAATTAACCCTAAGTTAAACATAACACTAACAATAAATAGCAAGGGGCGAATCAAAAGACATACCTCTTAGAAGTGGAATATTGTCAATCTTGACTATGCCTCTACTTGAACTTTATACCTTAGAGAAGTGAAGGTGTAGAGTGGGTTACCCTTTCCTCTTGGTTGTTTGGGAGTATTATCTTTTATCTATGGATTAAGGCCTCACATACCCTTGTGGTATATTTGAAGGATATCCTTAGTTGAGCTTGTGAAACCTAGTCAAAACTTATTTCCCATACCTACTCAAGTAGGCTTGTTGATATGTCTTATGTGCTTGATTGATTAGATCACCCATTTTCCACTTGAAATCGAAGAATGGATATCCATCCAAATTTTCAAGCCTAGGAATTTGCTTGTTTATATCATTGCTTCAAGTATTTTTATATTTAGTATAAATTTGCAAAATTTTAAAGCATTCAACTAAACATTCAAACAAAAAAGCATCAAGATCAAACAAATTAAGAAAACAAGTAAAATCTTTTGTTGCATACATTTTAAAATTGGGGCTTGTATTCATTATGCATTTTCAATCTTTTATTGTATCTCTTGCTAAAGAAAATTTATCCAAAATCCAAAATCCAAACTAAAATCATTGTCAAACTGCTAAAGTTGTGCTTCTAGGTATTTTGTTGTGCATCTAGCTTATTTTGTAGTTCTTTGGCATATCCAACAATGCTTCTAGGAAATATTGCAATGCCTATGGTCTGTCTTGCAGCACTTTTGGGCCATTCTATTGTGATTTTGGCGTATTCCAAGTCACTTTAGGTTGTAAACAGTGTCCTTAAATTTTTTAAAAACCTATAAAAATTAAAATTTATCAAAACAACAAAATAATAAATATACAAAGCTAAACAGATCTTTCAATAGTATTGTCTTATTATCCTTAATATTATTTGAGTGGTGGATAAGTTTTTTGTTATCTTGTCTTATCATTATAAAATTTTATCAAAGTTTAAATTGGATCTCCTATCTTTTATTTTCATCATATCATATCATTTGTGGATATACTAGCTTGAGAGTTTCAAAGCTACTCTTGATTTGGAAATCTCCACTCTTTATCAAGTTTTCTTGGACTCACAATTCTAGTTCAAGTACACTATTAATATTGATCTTTATCATCTTGCTTGGACTCACAAGTCTAGTTCAAGTAAGAATCTATCATTTTATCTGTAGACACCTAAAAATCATCATTAGGCCTGTGAATTAATTAAATCCCCTTCATCATCCTTGATAATTAAATAATCTTAATTATTTAATTACTATCTAATGTCGCAAAGTCTTCTATTAATTAAATAATCTAAATTATTTAATTAATTCATTTTATCCTTGTATGTTTGCTTTTGATTAATTAAATAAATTGTTATTTTTTTAATTGCATCACTAATATCTTTGACTTTGATAATTAAATAAATTTACATTTATTTAATTATTTGTAACTTTCCACTATAATTAAATAATTATGACAATTATTTAATTATTCACTTTTGACATCTTCTATCACAAATTAATTAAATTTTTATTTAATTAAATGACTTATCTTTTCACTCACTTTTTGAATTAAATTTCTATTCAATCAAAAAGTTAACTTTCCTTTTCCTCTTACATTTAAATAATATTTCCATTATTTCAAAATGCAATTTCCCTCTCAAACTAAAGTGATTTTTTTGTGAAATCAGTTAATTTCCTCTTGCTCTTTCACTTCTGATCTTATCCCGTCCCATCTCGATTAATTGTAGCTATTGATTGAAATAAAAATTAGTCAATCTCGATCATCTACTTCGCATTCACCTCTTTATAAATACCACGATCATTTATCATTATCATATATCTATAAAATATAAGTTGCAATGATGTTGAGATAATACTTTCTTCGATATTTTGTTGTCATTTACTTTAGGCTACATTCGAATTTGAGGGCAAGCATCATTTAGTAGAAAAATGGAGAAGAGATATGGAGATAATTCAATGAACGCATGAAGTATTGAGTGATATTATTTCTTTCTTTTTTTATGATTTTATGCTTTCATTGTCCTTGGTAGTTTATTAGGGTTTTTGTTTTTATTGATCTAATATGCTTTAAACTTGAAAATCTAACCCTGATTATAGATGGTGAAGATAGTGAACCTAACGTGAATGCCTCATATTGTTTTTTAACACCTCATATAGTTTTTGGATGGCTTCTGGATGTTTTTTTATGAAAATTTATTTACCTATCTCTCATGTGGCTTTATTTAAATGAATTGGATTGCGAACCTTTCAATTTCCTTGATTGTAGGTAACACTTTGTGGAGCTTGTCTGAGGGAGGTATCCCATGCTATCCATTTCCAAACAATTTCAATCTTCTCTTTGAATGAAGTCCCTTTGCTAGAGTACCTGTCTTCACCACTGTCGCATCCATTTGAGCATCCTTGATTACCTTGCAAATAAGGGAAGGCATCATTGTAGATCGTGACCCCCATCTATCATTGTAACTCTATAGGGTATATGTTTTGAGCACCTCATTCTTCCCCATGCCTATATCCTTATCATGTTTCTTCTCAAGGAATTTTTTCCCATGACCTTACAACGCCAACTCTTGCAATGACCTTTTCCTTTGACGTCTTCCTCAAATGAGATGACTCAATAAACTTCGGTGAACTTATTACCTACCTTTATGATAGTTATTTTATGAGTTTTTTTCTACAAATCTCTTAACTTTTTTTATCGCATGTAGTGAGCAGGAACAGTAAGTGAAAGTCCATGGTGTTATCTACTGTGTACATCGTCATTGCTATTTATAGATGTTTTCCCTTTGCAGCTGTAATGATGTGTGCCTACACTCTTACTTTCATCCTGTCTACGTCGCCTCATCTTGCATACAATCCTACTGAAGAATTTCTTGCACTATCACCTAATTAAATCTCTTTTGTTATGCTATGCTTAATTAATTTTGTTTGTTAATGTTCCTTTAGTTAGTTTTGATTAATTAATATAAGTTAGATTTTGCTATAGATTGCTTTAGATTTAAATTTTAAATTTAGTTTAGATTGATCTAGATTTTAGATTAAATTCAGATTTAGTCTAGATTTTATATTTAGTTTAGATTGATTTAGATTAAATTTAGATTTAGTTTAGATTAATTTTTTTAGTTTTAATTAAATTGGATTAATTAATTTTATTTTTGTTAGTTTAATTTAATTTTAATTTAGAGCAGTTTAGATTAATTTTATAGGTAAGTTTTTGTTAGATTAATTAATTTAAAATAATTTTAGTTTTTTTTTTTTTAATTTAGATTAATCTAGATTAATTAATATAGGTGATTTTGTTAATTAGATAAGTTTAGATCGACTTTGTTTGTTAATTTTTAGATTGATGTTAGTTTTATTTTTAGTTCAATTTTTATTTTGTGGCTAATCTTTGGCTTTTTGCAAGTTCATATGTCCAAGACTTGAAAACATAAACATAAACTCTCATTTGTCGAAGACCATTGACTCAAACTACTAATTAGTGTGTTGCAGGTTTGATTGTCAGAGAATCTATCTTGAAACATTATGTCTTATTTTTTGTAGATTAGATCACATTTAGATTAGTTGGTCTAAAAAGAACTTGGGTATTTACTTTGACATCATAAGCGGGGTTAAAATTAACAAGTGCTTTTCGTGTCTTGTGGTTTGCATTTTTGTCATTGAATGTGTATGCTCTTCTCTCGTGCCACTTGGTGATCTTGAGAATCAAAAGCATTCCTTTGACATCTTGTATAACCACCCACATATTTTGATTTGGATTTAAAATGAACCTCATGCAAGTGTGAGAAAAAGGCATTGTTTATGCTCTCTCCTTGTGTTTCATGCGATTTGGGAGATAAAAAACAATGTACTTGTCTTGCTTTTGTTTACCTTTATAGGGGGCCTGCCTCGTGAGAGGGAATGACTCCAACCAGATTTTCACTCAAGATGGTATATAAATGGATAAGACTAAACTGTCAAGTCCTCATGGTATGTAGGCCTTAGTCATATAGTGTCATTTAGAATAGGGTACTACCATAAAACGTATAAAAGCCCCTAATAGGAGTGATTAAAGCCTTAAGTGGATTGTTGGATGCTTGCAGGGTGCCATGTACCTGAGTATTGACTAAGAACCTTTTTTTTAGTGGCCAAAATCCTTTTTACAAGTGCTAGCGCAGGAATGGTCATTCTGAAGCTACCCTACATCTTCACTATTCATGTGTAGAGGCAAAAATTCCTTTTGGGGAATGAGACTTGGTGTGCTTGTGTCATGTAAGGGGGAGCTAGTGTCACCAAGTCTCTAGTTTTCCACCTTGTTTAAGTGGCTAGAGAAATCCAAGTGGGGATCTAGCAGGTAGTATCTCTTCCTATCCTAGGTTGTGCAAAGTTTTTCCAATTTCACTTCAAGATCAAACTCAAGACTTTTTTTTTATGTGTGTGTATTCAAAGCAAATAAGAAAACAAACACCACACTCAAACTAACAACATTCAACCTCAAAAAAAACTAGGCCTCCATATCCAAAATAAGCTTGACATTTAAATATGTTTAGACCAAGGACTTTCTTACCTCATCTCTACCATTATCCATTCATCCATCACCTTATCCTTTTGCATTAGACATTCCCCATAGGTCAAAACTTTAGGTCATCAGGTTTTAGCTTGCATAAACATCTTGATTGGGAAGTTCATCAAACCTAGACTAGACCATAGCTTTAAATCTATATTCTATTGACCTTATCTTTCAGAAAAAAATCATCCTATTCCTTCATCATTTAGGTTGGTTCCTCAGCTCATCAGTCCAGTTTGAAACCACCTTGTCAACATATCCTATCAGTCTTTACTTTACCCAAGGTCATTGATAATCAGATTCATTGTCATACCTATCTTAGATTGATCAATAATTGCATCTTAGGTTCACCAGAGGATTTAGTCTTCGTACTAGATCATAGTACTCCATACCTTCATCTCACATCTTGCATACCCTAGTCATAGACACACTTCTAATTTTGATCATTGTGACATTACCTTATTCATACCTTGACTATTGTCACCCTAACTCTTAATCGTGGTATTGTTATTATGCATCCTTATACCCAAAAAATATAAAAACATAGTTTAGGTTGCATACCTTAGGCTTAGGTCACACCTTTGCATTTTTATACCTTAGACATCATATCACATACCTTATTCATACTCCACCTTCCATCATAACATCACATTTGCATCATAGTGACATTACCTCACCACCATGTCTTCAATTCACCTTGATATGCTTTCTAGTCAAGTTGAATACCAATTAATCCACAATGGTCAATACCAACAAGCCACATAATTCAAGAGATAATGGATCAATTCTACATCCCAATCACCCATAACCCATAGTCAACCATCCATAATCTATAGTCCTTCACCCATATACTCTCACTATCAAGAGTCACTTGACACAATCCATTGATCCACAAAAAATGTCCATTAGTCTTCCTTATTCTAACCTTGACAATGGAAACCAACCTTCCATTAATCCATTCCAATACTTTGCATCCTATCCTAACCATACTTCCAGTAATCCATACCAAGACTTCACATCCTATCCCAACCAACCTTCCACAAATCCATACCAAGACTCCACATCCTATCCCAACCAACCTTCCACTAATCCATTCCAAGCCCCTACATCCTATCTTAACTCGTCATCCACTAGTCCATTCCAATCCACTACATCCCAATCTATTATACCATCCAATAAGACCGTGGTAATTAATGCTCTCCAAGGACGACTACAAGGAAACTTGTTCAAAATCTAGTCAAATTGCTACTCATACACCATCTAGCCATCTATCAAAATCACGTCTGCCATTGCCTACCAATCCCAAAAAGTATCTTACCATTGAAAATCCATCATTTCCATGTCCAAATATTGAGTCCATTGAAGAAAATCACATCATTCCATTGCCAAAATCATTAGACATATGTCAAGATCATGATCCAAAGCATGATGAAATAAACCTCAAAACAAATCAAGATCAAGTTATCCATGATAGCCCAATCGTAGATCAAAATCTTAACCCTTTTCATGACATCCGCATTTCAACCACCTTCACCATTGAAGATGATGCAATTGCTCCCATGGGACACATATATGATCTTCATCTAGAACAAGAGTCTCCTACTCTAGACATATTTGCAAATGATCAAGCTATAGATGAATTCATTGGACTCTATGATAATGACCATAAGGAAGGTTTCTACATTGACTTAGAAGCATTGGTATCTTTTGAAGAACCATCAGAATCCAATGTTTCACAAAATCATACCAAAGATATCAATCAGAAATATATCCAGCATGTCAATGAATCTACGACATCTTATCAACTAGGATCATCTATCTTTGTCAGAGTAGGATTTCTTGTAGATGAGAAAATATTGAGTGATGATCTCCACATACACAATGATGGGTTTGCATCTTTCTTCCAAAATGATAAATACCCCATTGCAAAGAGAATATGTCAAAGCATGTAGTACCAAGGAAGAGGACTAGGCATACATGAGCAAGGAATTCAAGAACCAATACAGTTTCGTGAAAATCCTAGACATCCGGGTCTTGGCTATTCTTCAATTAGAAAATCAAATGATACCTCCACGATATTGGGGGAAACTTTATCTGATACAAACATCAAAATGGGTGCCATGATTAGTTCTTACCATAAGGTTGCTGCCAACACTCCTTCCATCCACACCACAAACCATCATTCCTAATTCTTTTGGAACCAACAAAAATAAAATTATTACAAATCCAAAGTTCAAAGTCAAAAATCAAAGGCCATTGAATCAAACAAAAATCCAAGTGGACAAATGAAGTTAAAATGGATCCCAAAGAAAAATGGATCAAGCAAAGAAATTATTCCAAATCCAAAAGTCAATCAAAATGTGGAGCCACAAGAAAAGAGGACTCCCATATATAAAAAATGTCCACCTCCTTCAAAATGGTCATCAAGCAAGGAATATAAAAGTGTTGGTTCCAAATGCTATCCCAATCAAAATTCCAAACTCCATCATCCAACATCCCAAGTTTGGAAAATAAAAAGTGATTCATCTAAACATCCAAAAAATCCTTCCACATCTATCATTGTCCATCATTCCAAAAGTCATACCTCATGAATCTGTCACATCTTGGCAACAACTCTTTATTGTAAGGACTCTCATGGCACTCTATCACAATGTGTATATTTTGATAAGGCCAACTCTAGTATCAACAAGGATCGCAATGACATCAATCAATTGTAAGCAAATGTTATGATCCTGACAAGAAAATTGCTCCATAAAGGTCACTTGGCATATCATGACATCGACATCTACATCAACACCATCAAAGGGTCTTGAACACTTTGTGGTCGTCTAGAAAATACCAAAAAAATTGAAAATTCCAAAAAATCATTACCTTGATGAAAACCTGGAAAACAAGCATCTAAGTGACACCAAAAAAATATCAAAAAAGTCAAGAAAAAAGTAAAGAGAATTTTTGTCCAATAGTGAAAACCAGTTTTATGGCGCTTTGGATAAGTACCATGATGAAAACCTGGAAAATAGGTGTCATGTTTAAGATCGATTATCTATGTGGACCATTACACTTGGGGGCAAGTTGTCTCATCTCCCATGTATTTCTCATGACATTTTCATCCATCCATTTAATCCATATCATTTCCATCCATTTTCCCACCTTCTTTGATCTTGATAAGGATTGGGGTACAAATGTAAATCATGCTTTGGGAAAAATCTTGACATGTCTATCCTTTGGTCATACACTATCCATGAAATATCATGTTATAGCCTTTGTAGAATTATCCAAACCCATACCTCAAAGAAAACTAATTATTCCTATGCGACATAGTCCTTGGAGATCATATGCTAATTCTACCATACAATAATCCTCATGTCTCCTATCCTTTACCAAAATCAATCCATAAGCTTTTCATAGGTCTATTGTTGGAACTTGGTTTTCCCTTGTCATTGATTTAAGGATTCTAATCCGCTTGTCCAAAATCCTTCCATCATCCCATTCAATCCTAACCAAGTCATTCCAAATGCAACCAACCCAATCCATACAATCTTGTTATGCACCTTAGTGCATCATCCAAAACATTGCTTGGCCTTATTTCTAGCCTTGCTATAAATTTTGGTCCTTTAGTCACATTATCATCATCCTCATGTTGTTTTGGGATGTTTCCTTTCCACATCAAACAATGTTGTCATCATCATCATTACTTGTCAATTGGTTTACAGCTTGATTAGGAGCAAGTTCATGGTTGTCCTTGGATTCTTGTGTGTTCCTGCTCACTTTGTTTTAGGCATCATTCACATGCATTTGTCACGATCCTTATAGTCACCCTTCATTCATAACAAATCTATCCTCCATCATCTTCACGTCTTCCATCATAATGCTTGACATCATGTATCTTTTTGCCTTCCATAACACTTATCCCATACCAACCCTAATAAATTGGTCTTATACCCGATTGGGGGAATATGTTGGACCTATGTCTTCACTGGATTCTACACTTGTCATTGGAAATCAAAACATTCAAAAAAGACAAAAAAAATTCAAATATTCACAAAAAAGAAAAAAATCATAAAACTTCAAAATCCAAAAAAATCAAAACATGCAAAAAACACAAAAAACATTCAGATAACTTTCAAAAAATCCCAAAAACAGAGTCAAAGTCAGTCATGCGAGTTTTTTTCATTGTTGAACTATGTTTCCTCTCCAACTGGACGTACAGGCAAGGCCATTTGTCGATGTGCACCCGAGGCATTAGGTTAGTCCTTTAGGTGTTGTCAAATAAAATCATGATTCGATCCTTTGTCATTGAAACAAAGTCAAGGGTCATGTCAAACTACGAGGTCTCTAAGCATTGCTACATAGGCAAGGCCATCTGTTGATGAGCCCCCAAGGCCCCCTACGTCAATCTTTTAGGGTTTTTTGGGTCAATCAAAATAAATGGGACACTATCAACTCAGACGCGAAATAATCATTTGAACTTCAAACACAAATCTTGAATCAACAAGACTGCAATCCAACAAGTCTCCAAGTCAAATCAATCAAACTAGTCAAATTGATCAAAATCAAGGGTCTTATATAGGATGTGTCCTTCCTGAAACTAGACCTTGTCACTATCACACTTTTTCATTTGCCTTATATAGGTAGTCCCATGATCAAAACTAGACTTGATGTCTTATACGAAATGTTTCTTCTCTTGAAACTAGGCCTTGTCAAAATAGTCCACCCATCACTCACTTCGTCCCTTAACACATAGGCACACACTTATTGGCAAACAATCTGAATGGCTATTGACCTTGTTGGTCTATTTTGTCTTATCTTTTGGATTTTCTTTGGTCATGTTACTAGCCACCTTGAGGATGTCCCATGAAGGGTTTAGAGGAGAGATGATGTCTCATGAATCATCTTTTACTTGATTGTTGTCTGCGGTTTGTCTTGAAAAAAAGATTGGAGAAAATTTTCTCTTAGTGTGAGTTAGGAAATTCCTTGTCTGCAACTATTTGTTTTATAGATGGATGACCTTGCACACCTTGGTCTATACCATACCATGGTGTTTGTTGTCCATTTGTCATATTTTACCACCCAATGATGATTAAATGCAAAGTCTTGCATAGAAAAATATATATCTACAAATTATCTCAACTAGCACTATCTCAACATCCATGTCTTATATGCTAACATCCATTTTTTATGTGCTAACATTCATCTTTTTCGCTCTAACATTTCTTCTAGTTTGCATCGTCATCATCCTTATCTATTTTCCTCTATCCTTTTGTCCTTCATCTTCTAGTCCTCTCATCCATTTCAAGAGCACACTCATGTTCTTTGAACTTGCTTGTCCTCTCGAGGGGGAATACCACTACCTCCTTGTCATCCTTCCTTATCCTACTTTCACCGGGGCATATTTTTGATTAATTTTCTTTGACACAATGTGGTAAACTGCATTGTATCAAAGAGGGGCAAAAGTAGACTCCTAAAAACTATCATTAGGCCTTTGAATTAATTAAATCCCCTTCATCATCCTTGATAATTAAATAATCTTAATTATTTAATTATGTTCTAACATAGCAAAGTCTTCTATTAATTAAATAATCTAAATTATTTAATTATGTTCTAACATAGCAAAGTCTTCTATTAATTAAATAATATAAATTATTTGATTAATTCATTTTATCCTTCTATGTTCACTTTTGATTAATTAAATAAATTGTTATTTATTTAATTATGTCACTAATATCTTTGACTTTGATAATTAAATAAATTTATATTTATTTAATTATTTGTCACTTTCCACTATAATTAAATAATTATGACTATTATTTAATTATTCACTTTTGGCATCTTCTTTCACAAATTAATTAAATTTTTATTTAATTAAATGACTTATCTTTTCTCTCACTTTTTGAATTAAATTTCTATTCAATCAAAAAGTTAGCTCGCCTTTTCCCCTTGCATTTAAATAATTATTCCATTATTTCAAAATGCAATTTCCCTCTCAAACTGAAGTGATTTTTTTGTGAAATCAGTTAATTTCCTCTTGCTCTTTCACTTTTGATCTTATCTCATCCCGTCTCGATTAATTGCAGCCATTGATTGAACTAAAAATTAGTCAATCTCGACTATCTATTTTGCATTCACCTCTTTATAAATACTGTTGTCATTTATCATTTTCATATATCTAGAAAATATAAGCTACAATATTGTTGAGATAATACTTTTTTCAATATTTTGTTGTCATTTACTTTAGGCTAAATTTGAATATGTGGGCAAGCATCATTTAGTAGCAAAATGGAGAAGAGCTATGGAGATAATTCAATGAATTTGTGAAGGATTGAGTGATATTATTTTATTTTATTTTATGCTATGCTTTTATGCTTTCATTGTCCTCGATAGTTTATTAGGGTTTTTGTGTTTATTGATCTAATATGCTTTAAACTTGAAAATCTAACCCTGATTACATTATCAATCAATATCATTATCATATGAGGGTATGGGAGTGCTATAACATGAAATAACACAATAAGAATGCACAAAACACATAAGAAAGATATACCTTAACACCTCTAAACTCCATGATTGAGCTAAATAAGATGCACCTTAAGCCTATTGATATGCTCTAAAATGACATAAAAATGTGGTTGCTCTGATGATATTTCAACATAATCTTGTTATAGCAAATGGACTTGATGAAAATGGAGAGTGGGGTAAAAGCACAAAGTCAAATGTCACACTTTATAAATGAATCAACCAACACTAGTCCAAATGTTTAACTTGAATCTCTAAAAATTGACATATATTGACATATATGTTTTGAATTTTGAAATGATGTAAACTAATAAAAAAAAAAATTATGTATTTTATGTTTTTATTTTTTTAAATAAAAATTTATTTGAATATAGTTTTTTGTAAAATTGATACTATAATTTAGTTTTTGATAAAATGTTGAAAAATAAAGTTAAACAGGACGTCACTCTTTATATAGTATTTTTTTCCTTCATTTTTTTGTGTATATTTATAAGTTAAAACTTGAGTGTATGGAATTTTTTCCCCAATTTTGATAAATACATTTAAAAAAATAAATATTAAAATATTTGTGTATTGAAAACACAATTTTTTCATGGAATGTCACCTTTTCTCTTAACTATTTATTCAAAATAGAAAAGAATTATACCATTTTGACATAAAATCTTTTATCTAGTGCACCATATTTTTTTCAAATTCTTTAAATATTTTTTTTTTGTAGTTTTTCTTGATAATTGATCTCATATTTTGGTGCTAATAACCTACTTTTAGTAAAAATGAAAAATAAAATATAAAAAATAATTAAAATATTTAAAACTAAACTCATAGATCTACAAAAGGGTATTTATATATATTTTTAAATGATATT
>VDFB02075321.1:72844256-72951658 GCA_007258455.2 Sequoia sempervirens
TCCCATGTAGTCATGTCCTCCAAAGGACCATTGTTTGTTGCATCTCCTTCTTTATTGTTTGCACTAATGATAACTTCATCCAACATTTGCCTCTCAAATAACCTATCCATCATCCTCATTTCTTCTTTCAACAAGAGATCATCCTCTTCCTCACCAACTCACTTGTACAATTTAGGACCATCCATGTTCACAATTTTTGATTGCAAACCCTCTTCATCCACTTCACACAATGCACTCCATTCACATGTTATCTCTGCAACTTGTACCTTATCATCTTTTTCATTTGTGTGGGCTACCCCCACATATTCTTTCTTACATTCAACCCCTACCAAAGGGTTGCAATACTCTTTATTTTTTCTCTTCTTTTCACTATCCTCTTCTAAGAGAACATTCTTCTTATATCTCTCTTCCCACATTCTCATTTCCTCTTTAAACTTCTTTTCTAATATATTAACTTCAGCCTGGAGCTTTTTAAACTCTTCATGGTGCTTCCTATTTTCCACTTCTTCCCAATATTATTCCTAGAACAAAATTCATAGGGGCCTGCTCATGACCCATCCCATCCTTTTAGGTATAGGCTGCCTCACGCTCAACAATCTGTCTGCACACTCTAACCCTGTAACTTCATTCTCCACATGTAGGTCTTAGCATAAACTGCCTCACAATCAATGCTTTTCCTATGCACTCAAAACCTCTGGCTCTGATACCATTAATGAAAACAAAAACCACCCAATCCACAACCCACAAAAAAATAAAGAATAAACAAAGAGAGAAACCATTTCAAATCAAATATAAAACTTCTTTCATTCAAATTTATACAAATACAAATTGCTCAATATATTTTTGAAATCAATTCTCCATAAATGTTCTCCTTGTAGCTTCTTCTTGTTGCTCCAAATCTCTCTTTGTTGCTGTTCATACCTTCACACAACTCCAAAATCTCTGCACCTCTCACACACTGATGCCTTGTCTTTCCTTCACTCATGTTGCTCAAACCTGCAACCAAAACCCCTAACAAATACCTCTATAGAGGTATTTTTGTCCTTCCCATTCCTCACAAACTTCTTACCACGTTTTTCTTCAAAAACCCCCCAAAAATGCATTGAAGATTATCAATTATTACCCTAGAATGGGTGCCCCACTCTCTCTCAAGAATAGCTATCCATATTCTAAGTTTATTCAACATTAAATGAGATTTTTTAAGTCTCTATTAACTCCTACATGTGCAATGGTGTTTTTCTCTATTCTGGGCATTTTAAAATATATAAAATTTTGATTTTTTTGTCTCTTTTATGCTCCAAAAACCTCCCACATTATTTATGCAATAGGTAAATAGATAATGAAGGAATACAAATTGATATTTAATTTCCATGACCCTCATAATACCCTTCCACCATAAAATTGATCAAATTGGTACTCTGGAAGTGTTGAATCGGGTGTTGACAGGTGAAAAAATTGAAATTTCTTTGATTTGCACCAAAATTGGCTTGCAAGCATGGAATAGTACCCCATGGACCCCTGCAAAAGGATTTTACACCAATCCTCCAAAATCATGAGATATTAAACTTTTTGTAAATTCCTGACAATTTCTTTAACAAACTTTCGGCATTAGAATCTCCCAAACTAAAAAATGTATGACTTTAATTTTGTTTGCATATTTCACATGCCACCTCCATGAATGCCCCTACCAAAATATTCTACTCCAATCCTTACAAGTTTTCCAAAAATAATTTTTGAAAACTGCTTGTAGACCCTTAAAATGACGATTTGATAAAAAATGACTTTATGCAAATTTGAACACACCAGGAGCTTTCCAAAGCTTTCCAAATCCAAGAGATGTCAAATGAACCCCAAAATAAACCAAAACTAAATTCAAACTTGAAGCTTGTTTTTGGTTGATGTTGATTGCCAATCTACCTGAATGCTCTTGCATCAAATATCAACATAAATCTTTCTACAATTTTTTTATATCAAATCATAATCCATAGATCATGATGACTTGGAATACCATTTTCAATCATGCACACTATCCCTTGTCCAAATATTTAAAATAAGTATGTCAATTTAATTTTCTAGAGGTTTGATATACATGATTGTAGACCATTGTGTGTTCCATTTTCATCTGGAACAACTTTATCCATTTTAGATTGTCCAACATCCCCATCAGAGATGGAAGACACGAGTAGAGTGCCTTACCAGAGTGTAGTTGGAAGTTTGATGTATCCTATGGTTTATACTAGACTAGACATTGCCTTAGCAATGCGAGTTCTTTCTAGATATATGTCTAATCCTGGTAGAGTTCATTGGGATGTAGTTAAAAGAGTCCTCAAATATTTGTATGGTACCTTAGATTATTCCTTGTGTTATCATAGTAATATGAATGAAGATGAGATTTCACTTGATATTCATGGTTATGTGGATTCAGATTGGGCATTTGATGTTGATAGCAGAAGATCCAGGCAAGTTCTTATGTGTTTACTTTATTTGGTGGTGCAATTAGTTGGATAAGTAGGCAACAACCTATGGTTTCTTTGTCCACTATTGAAGCTGAGTTAATGAAAACTACTCATGCTTGTAAAGAAGACATTTGGCTTAAGAAATTGTGTTCAGATATTGGAATAAAAAAGGTGTAGTGACAATTTATTGTGACAGTTAGAGTGCGATGTCTCTACTAAGAATCCAACATTTCATGCTAGGACCAAACACATTGATGTATAGTATCATTTTGTTAGAGATATGGTCAAAGATGGTAGGGTAAAGCTAGTTAAGGTAGAGACTTTGATAAATTTTGTTGATTATTTAACTACGCTTGTGATCACAAAGAAGTTTAGATGGTGTTTGGAGTTTATGGGCCTTTTGATCCCTAGTAATTAAGAGATGATGTTTATACATACACCGTTTCGTTTCTCTTGCAAGGTGTTCAACAAACTTGTGGGAGATTTTTTGGGAAAATGTGTCTCGACCTTGCAATTACATAAGGTTTATTGTTGATAGGTAAGTGCAGGGGGATGTGGGGGTACCCCCCATGAGGGGTCCGAGGGGCTCATCCCCCCGATGGAGGGTCTGGGAGCTGTGCGCCCTAGTGGGGCTCAAGGGAAACACCTCTGAAAGCTAATTTTTATGTATATTTTATTATTGTAAATCTGGATCGTTCATCATTAGGTCTTAGATTTGATGATTGATATTTTGTTGGCTTGAATTACCCTAGAAGAAAACCCTATTTTATGAGGGTGTTGTATTACAATTATGTATTTTGATGTATTATGAGAGTTTGATAGTGGTCATGATTGCCTTTGGATCTCTGGTTGGTGATACTCTTGTGAGAAGCTTTCTTTGCAAGTATATTGTAATCTTTGTGGTTTCTAAATAATATATTGGGTGGCTTTTGGAGTGTGAGGTTTTTCTCTCGAAAGGGTTTTCCCTATGTAAATCACTGTGTTGTGGTATGCATGATATTTATGTTTAATTTTTTGTTACTGTTGTAAAGATCTATAAACTTTTGCATTATCCTCCTCTCAAGATTAGTGTAGGAAGTTGTTCCACTACCTTAGCTTCCTTACATTGATGGTATCCTATAAAATGTTATATTGTTAATATTGAAATTCTTCATAAATATTTTTAAATAATGTATACATGAATCCAATAAGACCTTGAAATTTAAAATTTCACAATGAAAAGCTAGAAAATGAGAAGAAAAGACCTAGGCCAATAGATCACGAGAACCATAGATTAAACACTATTATTTCAACTTGTCATAAAGTTGAATATAAAAAACTAAAGATAAATTATACCCCAAAAAATACATGAAATATTATCTAATCACACTTTGGAGAAAACCTTGCAGTTTCAACTTAGCATAAATAAAAATCTAAAAAATTGAAGAAAATTTGATCCAAAAATCTCCTTTTAGAATCAAAATAATTGTAATAGATTTACACAAGATAAGAAGAGATAGATCATGACACTTGCAAGAAATGTAACCACTAGCATTCCACTTGTTCATATTCTCTTCTTTATTTATATCTTTAAAAATTGGAAGTGGAGATGGAAAGTTACAAGGAGTGTTATTATTATACAATGAGGATACCAAAGTGTCAAATCTTGACTAGGGTACTGAGACAATATATCCTCTTGGAAAAGGAACCAAGATTGTGCTATTTTGATGAAATAGGACTAGGTAATATAACATGGCATATTCATAGGTTTTTAAGAGTAGATTTATTATTATTATATAATAAATATATCAAAGAGCTAGATCCTAATTATGGCACCAAGACAATACGTCCTCTTGGAAAAGGAACCACAATTACTCTCTTGATGAAATGGGACTAGATACTGTAACATGTCATCTTCATAGGGTTTTAAGAGTAGTTTCATCATTATTATATAATAAAGATATTGAAGTGTTAGATCCTGATTAAGACACTAAGACAATTTGTCCTCTTGGCATAAGAACCAAGATCATTCTCTTGATGCAAGAGGACTAGGTAATATAACTATGATCGAGGATATTAGTATGGGTTGATTACGCTTGATCCATGAAGAATCGAAGCATACTCATGCCACTAATACTCAATCTAAACGAGACCAACCAAATTGAAGTCAACTAGACATTTATCAAAGCAAAGCATTCTAAATTACAAAAACACTTAAAATGTCTACTCTAATCCATTTGAAACTTATCCTGTTTTGAGATTGGTGTTGTGTTGATGTGGAACAATGACCCTTTCCCAATCTCGTGATCAGTGAGATTGTTTCAATCGATTCTATTGAAGAGAATCGATGAAACGGTTGTGATATATGGATGAAAACATGATTTATGCTAAAATGAGTATGATGCAAGAGTTAATCTACCATGATTTTATGTTAAAAGATGTAGATATGCAATTGTTAAGCTAATCTAAATGATATTTAAACTAAAAAATTCAAACCCTAATTATCTAATTAGCTAAATGGATGCATTATGAAAGCCATTAATGGAAGCTAAGCTATTGAGAAACTAATTTAAACTAAAATATGCTAAATGTATGCAAAGATGAGTCTGAGTGTGAGTGATTTCAACAACATAAGTTTTCAAATTGAAAGATGGATCCATTTGTCTCCAAATAGTGACCTATTTATAGGAAAGCAAATGAGAAATGGAGAGTTGAGATAAAAAGGCTAATCAACGGTCAAGGATGGAGGAAATGAGAGGCATAAATCATGGATTCTCATCAACGGGTGAGAATGCACGATGAGATTTAATCAAGGATTCTCATTCCTTCCAAACAAGCACACTTTTGTCTTGTACAAGAGGTCAAAAGTTAACTTTCTTAAGAGGTTACAAGTTTAACTTGCACATGAAGCCAAGTGAGAATATTCTCCTTTTCAAATGATTGGAGGAGAGGGAATATTCTTTAGAATATTCTCATGGGTGAGGAAAAAGGATATTTTGCTAATTAAAACAAAGTTTAATTTTGCAAAAGGGAAGGGAATATTCCCTTGCAAGTGGGAGGAAATAGATTAATTAGATAATTGCTAATTAAACAAGGTTTTAATCATGCAATTAGGGAATTAGAAGAATAAAGTGATATTCATTAAATTAAATGATTTAATGAATGGAAAAAAGGTGAAATGAAATTTAATTAAATCACCTAGGGTTATTTAATTAAATAAGAAGACTTAGCCTGGAATTAAATTAAATACTTTGATTTATTTAATTTAATGAGATGAAATGTTAGTGTGAAATGGGGTGAATTAATCCGATTTGATGAATTAAGTTAATAGATGCGAATGACATAATTAATTAAATAGTTAGGCTAATTTAATCAATTAAGCAAAAATAGGATGGGTTTGAGAGGTAATGATGTTAGTATACTTGATTCGAGTGTATGATATCATTTAGGACATTTTTCAGTGTCTACAATAACATGTCATTTTTGTAGGGTTTTAATCTGAGTAGATTCATTATATTCCCTAAGGTTTTTGGCACAAGACCTAACAAGGATTTTGATCTCATAGATGGAATATCTTGAAGAGTGTAGGCTCAAGGATTTGATTACAAAGCATTTATAGCTCATCAATTACCCAATCTATTTATGGATCAAGAAGATCATAGAGAAGGAGGTGAGTGATGACAAAGAGGAAGAGTCTAGAAGAAAGAAGAAGAGGGTGATATTGAAGAAGTGAAGGAGGATAAGGACATAAAAAATAAGAAGAAGAAGAGACAAGTTAAGGAAGTCTCTCATGAATGGGCCTTAGTTAACAAGCAAAATATCCTTTGGATGAGAAAGATAGATGATATTATGAAAGAAGAGTATGCTTCCTTTTACAAGAGCTCTATCAATTACTAGGAAGATCGCTTGGTTGTGAATAATTTATCTATTGAAGGGAAATTAGACTTCAAGGCTATTTTGTTTGTGCCTAAGATGCCTCCCTTTAACTTGTTTGATACCAAGAAATAGCCTAGCAAGATCAAGTTATATATGATAAGATTGCTTATAATGGACAATTATGAGGAGTTGATTCCTATATTTGGTTTTGTCAAAAAATTTATAGCCTCTAATGGTTTGCCCCTCAACATCTCTTGAGAAATGCTACAACAAAATAAGATTCTCAAGGTGATTTAGAAGAATTGGCAAATAAATGATTAAAACACTTCAATAAAATTATATAAAATAAGGAAGATTTTGTTGAGTTAATTTTATAGAAAACACAATAATGGGTATCAAGAAAGAAAATTGTGAATGAAAATAGGTGTAATAGACTTATACAAGATAAGAGACATCATGACACTTGCAAGAAATGTAACCACTAACATTCTAGTAGTTCATTTTATCTATTTTATTTATCTGTACAAATTGGTCATGGAAATACAAACTAATAGGGAGCATCATTATTATACAAAACAGATATCAAAGTGTCAAATCTAATAAAGGCACCTAGAGAACATGTTTTGAAATAATATTAAATAATTTATATTTATTTATATCAAACAAATTTTTATTTAAATTATGTGTGATGCTTCAAGAAATAGTACATAGAAAAATTGTATGAACCTTTGTAAATAAATGATTTTGTATTACATCCATATTGCAATTCACACTAACATAGATTGTACTTGTAATATTTTTAATGGGTTGGGACGTGTGACCAGTGACTGACATGCATGCTGTCAGCATAGTGTTGCAGTGCATATGAATGGCAGTCATGTGAGCAGGACTATAGAACGAATAAGCGTATATATTTATGACAGATAGAATAAACAGATGCTGACTTGTTCATTTCGAATCCCCGTGTTAGTCCATTTAATGCTGCAAAGTGACCTCAGAATTGTTGCTGTGTGAACTGCTGCTTAATTTTGGGAGTTTTCCAAATTAATTTACAATACTATAAAATAATTAAACTTGTGAACTTTATCTCTTCTCTTCTCATACTATAAAGATATATTCAACCACTAAATAATTCTACTAAATAATTTTATTAGTGCCTTTCACATTTCTATTTCATAGAGAATGAACAAGACATATGGTATTTCTATAATTCATGATAATGATTGATCTTTCAAAGTTTTTCTTTTTCTTTTTTATTTTTATTAAAGTTTTTTAGAGGAATGATATGCAACTTGGTATATCATTTGATCTTTTTATTTTTTATTCTTCCATTAATTATCAACTAAACAAAATAATATAAAATAGTGATACAAAATCAATTGACTCCACTTTTAATTGTGTTAAAGTAATTATCATCCAATAGTTAAACTATTTTAATTTCTCTTTCATTCATTTGTTACCAACTAAACAAAATAATGCCATTTTAATGAATAGTATCAAATAATGATACACAATCAATTGATTCTACAAATAATGATATTAAATCAATTGATTCTCCTTTTAACTCTTTAATGATTAAAATAAATAAAAAATATTCTAGCGTATTAATTTTAATTTCAATATTTTGAAAATAGAGAATTATTAGAAAGACTGATGGATATAAAAGTTTATAATCTTTTTAAAACACCCAATCCATACAAATCTCGAATCACATTTGAAATAAAGGTTGATGTGTGAACATAAGAATCTTCACTTTTGAGTGTTGAAGAAATGGACTTGTTAACCACTTAACCTGTTCTTTATGGTGACTAAAGGCATAAATGACATGACACCTTTCATCATCTAAGTTGGTTTACTGTCCATTCTCATTTCAGCTGACTAATACTTCACATAATCTCACCTAAAATCATCTGTTTTTAAACATTAAAGTGTGTTAGAAGCTAATCACAAATGTAAATTTATAATTAAAATATACTCCACTTAAAGAGTAGAGAGAAAGAGTGCTTGACATGTATAGGTAGTTAAATACTTACATTTCTATGCCACAGCTGATCTCATTCCAACTATAATTAGTAAATTACAAGTAAAAAAACTTGCACAAATTTGGGATCATGCTAGAGCCAGCAAAGTCAAATCCATTATGGATTTTATGTGCTGTCCGGCAAGTCAGACTGTTATTATCCCATAACATCTCCTGTTAAGCAGTATGAATTTGTTTAGTGATATTCATTACAAAACCTTGTGGAATCTAATTATAATATCTTCCACCTAATATCTCTCTAGTTTGTTGAAGTTTTTCTATTGTTAGGAACCTTACAATTCCAGGTTGGCATGCAAAAACACATTAATAAAGGCCAGAGCTATTATTGGGAAGCCCTCTCCCCAAATGGACTCCCCATCCATCACAAAAGATGGATATTATTAACAATTATATCTCTTGGTTGAAAACTATGGATAGGAGCAATGAGCTTACCGGTTTTACTGGCCAACAAATAGCTATAATTAATAATTATATTCCTTTTGGTGACTGATTATGAGGTAAGCATGATGGCCTAGGCATTTTTGTTTTAAAATTACGTTAGTTTTGTAGTAGTAAACAGATCTGAAGTTCCAGGTGGGTCGTAGGTGGAGAGTACCCACATAAGCAGGAAGCCAAGTGGGTAACTTCAAAAACCAGAAAATCCATGTGGGTAATGACATTTTGACCGGGCACCACTTGACAGTTTTCAATATGACCTGAAAACCGCGATGGTCAACAGAATATCTGAAAAGCTACTGTTTTACGACCTGTAAACCACATGGGTACTCATTTTCTTATCCCATGTGGTTATTGCTGCAGGAATATAGAGTGTAAGGGAATGTGGGGGTATATGGATAGATTGGAATTTATTGAGGAAGATAAAAACTCGGGTTTATAGGAAGCCTAGAAGTCAGATATATAGGAAGAAAGTTCTTCATTGGGATAGGGGCGGAGAGCAATTCTGATCTGTTTTGAGTTGTTTGCTATATTTAGAAGGAAAATATGTTTTTGTGGAGAGGTTTTAATTGTTATTTGTTGTGAGGAGGACATCTGGACGTGTGTTCTTTGAAGAAGGTGGATGCTACTAGACAAAGTAGTCTACAAGGGATTTTTGAACGGGAGATTCTGTTTTAAGGTCACTTTGAGAAGGAAGAGTACATTTACTGACTGAGAATTCTAATGTGATCAGGAGGAATGGGAAAAGGAGGGGGTTGTGTTCCAAGTACTTCTAAGAAGCGCGCTTCTATTGTAAAGGATAATCCTGATCCCAATCCTATTGTTAATGCTAGTGAAAATGCTAATGACAATGATCCTCAAGAGACTAATATTTCAGAGAAGGCCATTGAAGTTGATCCAGCAGCTCTTGAGGAGGATCAACATCCACCCACCTTTGAGGATGCCTCCTCCTCGCCTATTAGTGCCGCCCCTGGAAAGCTCCGGATATATATAGTGTGAGTGGCTGTTTCCAAATTGGACTCAAAGTTAGAAGCTTGTTCTGATTTTGTGTGTATTAGTTTTGGATTGATGATATTCAAAGTTTGAATCTTGTTCTTTTTTTTTTGGGTATATTGAGGTTAGTATTGTTTAGAATTCTGTTCTGTTTTTGGGCGTTTGAATTTTGGATTTGTGTATATTGGATTCGTGTGGGTACTGCTAATTTCCATGTGTGATCATATGATAGCTCTCATACTTTTATTTTGCTGTTGGGTGTCTGATTCTTCGGTTGCTTACAAGATTGGGTATATGTGGTTATTGCAGGTATTACTCAATGTATGGTCATGTGGAAGCCCTGGCAAAGAAGATGAAGGGTGGGGTGGATGCCATTGAGGGAGTGGAGGGAGTGTTGTTTAGAGTGCCAGAGATACTCTCTGCTGAGGTTTTGGAACAGATGAGTGCACCCCCCAAGGATGAATCGATCCCTGTTATAACTGCTGCAGAGTTACCTGCAGCTGATGGGATTGTGTTTGGGTTCCCTACCAGGTATGGCGCCATGGCAGCCCAGATGAAGGCTTTCTTTGATTCTACAGGAAAATTATGGACTGAGCAGAAACTAGCAGGGAAACCTGCAGGCTTTTTTGTTAGTACTGGCACTCAGGGAGGAGGCCAGGAGACTACAGCGTAAGTTTTCGTGGCACTTGGTCCTTTTTTATGGTATCTGTAAGTATTTGTGAGTTTGTGATTTTGTGTTGTCATTTAGGAATCATATGTTTTGGTACCTTGTTCTGGTTGTTTCATTCACAGAGGGATGAGTTTGCTCGTAATATGTTATAGTGCTACTTCTCTCTTTGTTCTTGGTCTCTACCAGCCCTGAAGTTTGACGTACACAGTTCCATTCAAAATGAAATTTCTATGGTGGATAATTGCCTTAAGAGCCTGCGATTTTACATATTCAGCAGATATACTCGCTGGGAAAAAGATAACATTTTATGGGAACTAAACTCAATGTTCATAGTTTTAATAGTAAATAGAGATAATACAAGATCTTCAATCAATTTTAACTAATTTTAACTATAGAAATTTGTTTGTGTAATACAGGCTCCACCATTTACAGTTATACTTAAAACCAGTTAGTTGCATACAATATGACATTGACTAATATATTAAGAACTTTGTCCACAGAAGATTTATGATTACAGTTTTGTTTAGTTAACAACCATAGGCATCTTTGGGGTAACCTATAATATCCCATTTAATTCACATAAAACTGGCCACAGGCCATCGATTTACAGTCCCCTTTCTATCATCTATGTCCTCTAGATCAGTGAATACTAGTCTTGGTTCTCTTCCTAGATTGGTCATAAATTTAGACTTGTTGCAATAAACTTGGAAAGGTTATTGGAAACATAAAGAAAAATCATATGTATTGTGGAAGTTGAGACTTGATCTGCATGCCTGCTATCCAGCAATTAACTGCATCTTGGTATGGACTTATCTGACATCAGGTTATTTACTTGAATTCAGAGATGATCCTTACTTTATCTACTTGGGAGAAACAGTGAGAACTGGTCAATCGCAATCTTTTTTGGTATTTCCAAGTGGAGAAGAAGTGGAATATGTACTGAGAACCCTGAGTATTGATTGTTCTCTGTTGACTATCCCCATTCAAGGGTTAACAGATAAAAGGCAAGTGTGTAGTAGCAATCAGGATTCTAGTTTGGATAATTTGGGTGTTTCTATAAGTAGATTAGATATGATAAATGGCACCCCCTCTGTTGCAATTAAATTAGATTTTGATGGTGCAGCAAAAGGGAATTCAGGGGATTGTTCTCTTTTGAATCTTTGAAAGAGATATGTCCTTGGCCACTAGAAAATAATGCTTCACCTATCTTCATCCAAATATGGTTGAAAACCACCAGAAATGTTTCTGAATTTCTTTGGCTTTGGTACTGGAGTTTTGAAAAGTTTTGTAAAATTGTTTTAAAAACCTAGAAACAAACTTCCAGTCTAGTGGAACTGTTTTCTGGGATGTGATAGTTATAACTGATGAAGGGTTACTCTGGGTTGTACTCTAGATGTTGAAAATCTTGTGCCTGCTTTTGGGTTCTCATGCAGATAAAAGTATTCTTGTTTGTTTCTGAGATCCTTATGCATGTATGAATTTTTACTTGTTGAAGTTTAATTCACTTTCAGCATAGCTCAATTTAGCGGCATAGTTTATTGTGGGGTTTACTATCTTGGTAATCTTATGGTGGATTGAATTTGAGGAGATTATCACTTTAAGTGGAAAAGGGTTTATCTCGTGTGGTATATGATTTGCTTCAATGCAATATGCATCAATCCCATGCTGCATAGTTTGATCCAATCTGGGGACCTTATTGGGGATCAAAGCTCAGATATTGGAGAGACACCATAATAAAGGGTATTAATTATTCAGATTTGACAATTCAAATATCTCTGGTCTCCTTTAGTTACTTAGAACTAGGGCACTCTAATTAACCTGGAAGTAAACCCAAGTTGGGTGGCTGAAGTTCATCAGGAGGCCGCTTCTTGTTTCCTTTGAAATTTGGAAGCTGCCATAATTCTCTAACCACAGTTGTAGTGGTGATTATACTATGAATGCTTAATGATCTGTAACTCTGTGTATGGTTGTTTATTATTTGCTTGAGATTTTGTACAGGATTTGTGACATATTTTAATTTTCAAATGAATGTATAGGCTAAGTTTTTAATCTTTGAGTTGCTTTACATTATTGTTTGGAACTGCAATAAAAACTATAATTCAGATTAGATCCAGGTTCCTAAGCAGCATAATCATGTATGTTTGGGCGAAGCATCTAGAATTAGCTATGACAAACTTGCTGTCCAGCCATTCAAGTTCAGAAATTCAATGACCTTGAACATGAAGAGTTATAAATTGTAAAGTTTCTGGTAAAAACTATGTATAATGTATTGATTCTTTCTTGTACCTCTTTTAAGGAACATCCTCTGCAGTTTGACTTCATTTCTATCCTATTATGGATCATGGAGTCTGATCTGTAATGTCAAAAAAGGGTGCAAATAAAGCTATACACATTTTTCTACCAGAAGCTTTACAATTTATGTCATGGACTGAGGAAATGTCATGATTTTAATGAAGAGTTGTATATATGTGTGAGTCGGCATAACATAAGTTTGAGTTTCTTTTAAATCCTTAATAGAAATTGGGGGTTTCTGACCTGGATGGAAGACTCAACTGGTCTGGTACAGGATACAAGATATGCTAGAGCCAGAGATTTAAATTATCTAGTTCCACTGCAAAGGTTAATTACTTAGCATTTGATTCATAACAGTGAACAAGTTGATCCAGAAGAAGTAGATTCTGGATATGAAAAATGTAGGTTTGAATGATTATGCATTTGCCTATAAATTTTAGGTTTCAATGGACAATATATTGTGTGCCAATTTGAATTTTCAATTATAACTGTTTTGAGCCAATAGATTTTTAGGGTAAGGTATCTTTTGTGCCCTGTTCTAATTGTTTCATTTGCTCTCGGAATGCAGCCTTCTTTGATAATAATAATTGTTTCAATAATCAGTTTAAAGTTTGATCCATGTCGATTGGCTGTAGGTTGGAAATGTGATCTCCTATGTTTGATCATGAGGTCATTGTGATCCCATATATTTTGTTCAATTCAGTCATACAGAACTTCAGCCTCATCATCTCTCATCCAGTCATCAGGTTCAATTTCAAAATTAAACTGCCCTGCTCTTTGTTCAAAACAACATGAATTTTCCATGATCATTTTGAAAACTTGTACTAATCTTCCCAACAGCACTGATAGTGGTATTGGAGGTTTGATTGTACTTGACCAATTTCTGAGGTCCGCCCCCTTCCCACTCAAAACTACTAAACCACTGCAAAAGGGAGCTCAACCAACTTAAATTCACAGAATTTTGAGTGGAAATCTTAGACCCAGAAGCAATACAATATAAGTGAGGCCTCTTCATCATGTTAGAAAAATCCTCCTCCTCCAAAAAGGGAAAGAGGAGGTGTCATTACAAAACTGAAGATTAACAAAGTCAGAGTCACCAGGGAGAATAATATCTTTTACCGGAGGACTGAAATAAAATCTCTAAGTAGGATGTGCATAGCCTCAACAACAATGCCAAACAAGGAGCCAAAGGGCAACGTTGTCTGATAGACCTCTGCAGATCAGAGAAATCAGATAAGAAACCATTAATTTCCATGAGTAGATTCATCCTAAAAAAGA
Organism: Sequoia sempervirens; assembly: GCA_007258455.2. Classification (NCBI taxonomy): domain Eukaryota; kingdom Viridiplantae; phylum Streptophyta; class Pinopsida; order Cupressales; family Cupressaceae; genus Sequoia; species Sequoia sempervirens. The sequence goes on from VDFB02075321.1 coordinate 72,858,277, forward strand.
AAATCATTCAACAAAACTTGACTCTAAATCCCAAAGCTCTGAGAACCATTAAAACAAACAGCCATTCAATCCAGTCATAAGCCTCTTTAAAATCAAGTCATGTCATACACATATTCTGACTAGTAATAAGTCCACTCCTTACATTCCCAATCCGTAAGAGGATTTTTCAAGATATATCTGCCTTTAACAAAACTGGTTCAACACCAAAAGATAATCGTAGGGAGAATTTTTCTGAGTCTCATAGTAATCACTTTAGCCAAGATCTCATAGGACATATTCAAAAGAGTAATAGGCATCCAAATTTTGACAAGTCATTTATCTTCATCTTCAGGAAGGAGTTTAATAACACTTTCAGTTATTTTTTATATATTTTGCTAAAGAGCTGACCCAGATAGCCTCTTTGTAAGTATCCAAAGGATCTCCACCAATCCATTACTTATTAGCTGTATAGAACTCAATAGGGATACCATCCACCACAGGGGATTTATCATTGTTCACGAGCTGCTGATAGAAGAAATATCTTAAACTATAATTTCCTTTTCCATATTCAAGGCATCAATCACAACAGGCTTTTGAGGGGTAATACTTTTGCACAAGTTCTTGGCCTTCCTTGGTTCCTCATTGTAGCCATCAGAAGATGATAAGGACTTATGGGAAAAAATTAAAGCACTCTTAATCTCCCCTGGGTCATCAGTCAAGGTCCCAGCAACATTCATAGGTCCAATCTTCTTTGATTCTCCTTGTAACCATCATAAGAGAATAAGGACTTATAGAAAGAAATAAAGGCACTCTTAATCTCCTTTGGGTCATCAGTCAGGGTCCCTTCAATATCCACAGGTTCAATCTTTTCCCTAGCAAACTTAGCCCTAAGCAAATTGGAAAAAAAATCAGATCCTTGATTGCCATACTTAAGCCAAGACATTTTGGATCTAATTTTAGCACATTGGGCTTCATAATTTTGATGACATCTCCACTATTGCTTGTTTTTGGCTAACAATTCCTGCAACTCTAATTTACAAGGATCAGACTGAAGCCGATTCTCAAGTTTTTCAAGACCCTCGTGTATATCTCTATAACACTTCCTCCTCCTCAAGGTTTTAGATTTTCTAGTGGTCCTGACTTCTAAAGCACTTCTGCCTAGCAGCAATATGATCATTCTCCCGATTAATACAAGAAGGCACAAAAGAGGAGCCTTTGTCCAGATTCCTAATAAATTTTACACTATCCAAACAATCCTGGTCCTGCAAGTGTCTAACGTTTAGCTTGAACAAACCATCTTCCTTACAAATCTTAATTTGGAAAGCTCCTTGAGCATATGAGATAACTCAATTGGGTGATGGTCAGATAAAGTATAAAGGGGCACCAGAAAATCTTTTTCATCAATAGATGGGCATGAGGAGAAAAAGTTCCTGTGGAAATAGAATTTGTTAAGTCTAGAATACATCCTTTTACCTCTGATTTGATTATTGCACCTAGTAAACCATATTGCGTTTACTGAATTTTGTATTGTGTTTACTTCTTGTCACATTAAATCATCCACTCTGTCTCTGGAGTTACAAATTATTCTAACTGCCCACCTATCAGAGTCTTCAAGACCTCAAACATACCAACTAATACATTTAACATTCATTTAGAAGAAGGAATAGGAGGGGTGTTAGAACCCTTATAGAGCCTCTCAAAATAGTTAAGGAAAAATTTCTTCTTCACCCTTGTTACTTATTTTAGGGTTCACATTAGTGGAATCATTTTGCATCTTCATTTAACTTTATCTGTTATCTCATTTGCCTTCTCCTTGTTTTTCTTGATAGGGACCACTTCATCATAAATCATGGAGCTCACATTATCCAAGTTCTTAACACCAAGGTCGGGGCTTTTAGGATTGGCTTTCAGCCTTCTTGACCCTCCCACAAACATAGGCTGATTTCCCTCGTAAGTCTCACTAGAGGCATCAGCCTTTGGGAGCAATTGATATCCTTCAGAATCTAAAGGAACTTTACTAATAGAGCTCAGGGTCCATTCCTCACCACAACTTCTTCAACACCCACACAAGAAGAAATTGATTGGGAAGAGACAAGGGTCACTTGATACTCCATTGAAGAGGAGGATTAGTCATTGGGACTTCCTTCACGAAAACATTATTGACCCCAACCCTCCTAGTTCCCTAAGCACTCACCATTCTCTCAAGAAGGAATAATAGTATCAAGATTAAAAGCATTTGTTCTAGCCCAATGAGAGGACAATTTTCCTCAAATGACCATCATTTTGGCACAAAAAATAAGAATTAAGACCTCCTAGTTGTTTAATCTCACATTGAAAGATTTTGTTCTCAAGTTGAACACATAATACTCTAGGAATATTCTCATCCAGTTTCATAGAAGTTGGGACTTTTGCATTAAGATGTGGTAAGATGAATCTATTTTTGTCAACTTGCAACACTTTACCTAAGTGTTTCAAAGCATGAGGAAGCAAACACCATAATTGAGGAGGGACAATTTGAGATTCAATCTGCTTAGAGGTTAAGTAAACAACCACATCTAAGGGATTCAAGTCAGGGTTCCATGAAGAGACCCTAAACATAGAGTGGCTCATATTTTAAAAGGAGTGGGACATGACACACTTTTATATATTAGGATTTCTAAATATCACTATAAATAACCCTAGTTGTTCCATTCTACAAAACAAAACATAAATTCCAAGTTTTTAACCCCAAACCAAGAAAACCCTGCTGTCAAAAAAAATTCTGGAGGGGAGAGCCCACTTATTCAAATGAATAAAAAAAATGGTGAACATTTTTAAGTCTTTCCTCCTTTCTTTTCACATCATTCATTTCAGAATTAGGAGATAAAATAAAAAATTTCTCAGGACAAGGAGGCTGCTTACCACATTCCTCTCCTCCTCTGGCAGGCTTCTCACTCTTCAAGTAGTTGCCATCTCCTCCATAGCTGTTGCTTGCTGAAAACCACACAGGCTCCAGTACTACTGTAGATTCCTCAGCCTGCAGAGCCTGCTTGAAGGACTTCTTGAAACCCTGATCATGGATATCACCAGTTTTCCCTACACAAGAGCCATTAAAAACATCCTTGCTCCCTTGTCTATCAACATCACCTTCTCCCTCATCTCCTAACATGTGCCATAAATCACAGGCCCTCCCAAGAGCCACTGTACCTAGGAAGTAAATATTCAGCTCATACTAATAAAAAGAGGATTGCCATACAAAGCAAAGAATAAGGTGAAAGAAGCCAATAGTCATAGGAAAAAAATAGCTTACAAACACCAAACAACCAGGCACAAACACAAACCATAACTTAACCACATGGAAAGCTAAAACCAATTGTTCCCAAGGAGATGAAGGATGGCAACCTGAGTAATTTTACTCAAAGAAAGGGTAGCTTCAAGAGCTCACATGGAGGATGATTTCATCTTCCAGCTCTAGGATACACACCCACTCTCTTTCTAATTCTTTTGCTAAAAGCTATTACATTTTCTAAATGAGTTGAAAAATTGTTCTTTAATGGGTTAAAGTTTCAATGAAGACTTTCATGTTGTTGTCTAGATGTCATAATTTCAATCCCTCCTTTCTGCAATCAATATCATTTCCTCTCATTCAACATTTAGACACAAAAAATAGACAGCCCTTTGCCTTGCGTTCTGATTAAACTGAAGAGACATTCTGCAGATACTTAACAAATGCATCTATACAATCATGAATTTGAATTTGATTTTCTACTTATGACCTACCAAAGATGTAAATCCCTCAAATCCATAATTTCTAGGCTTTATCTAAGTCTCGTTACTTCAAATCATGCATCAAAGCTTAAAATTATGAAATAACAACTGACAATTTGACACACCGGTAAATCGCTTACAGATTAAAATCCAACCTCATATTACAAAGTAAAGTTTATAAGGTCGAGGGCAACAAGAGCCTAACTGGTTCACTGAATACTTGGTAATTTAGGAATTAGTTCATACTACATTTGCTTTGTCTTTCTTTGTTTGAATCTTTTGCACCATTTTACCTCTTTCCATGGATTCATTGATCCTTGAAGCTCCAGGAGAAAAATATTGCTGGATTTTATAATTTCTAAGACTTTTTCAGCTTTCTAGATTTTATAATTTCCATCCCTCATTTCTGCAATCAATGTCATGTCTTCTCATTCAACATTCTAGACACATCTAATACACAGCTCTTTGCCTTGCATTCTGATTAAATTGAAGAGACATTCTGCAGATACTTAACAAATGCATCTATACAATCATGAATTTGAATTTGATTGCATCTTTTATTTTTTTGACTGTGTGCAGTTTATAACATGAAAATGAGTGAGTGATCTTTATCTCTCTAGTTATGATTCCGTGACATGTACCAAAGATGTGAATTCCGCAGAACCATAATTTCTAGGCTTTATCCAAGTCTCAGACTGCTTACTTCCCATGGTATTACTTCAAATCATGCATCAAAGTTTAAAAATTTAAAATAACAATTGACAATTTGATGCACTTGTGAATCACCTAAAGATTAAATTCCAGCCTCACATTACAAAATAAAAGTTCAGAAGGTTGAGAGCAACAAGAGCATAGCTAGTTCACCGAATAGTTGGTAATTTAGGAGTTAGTTCATAGTCATACTACAATTACTTTATCTTTCTTTCTTTGAATCTTGGCTCCTTTTTACCTCTTTCCATGGATCCACTTGATTCTTGAAGCACCAGGTGAAAAACATTGCTACATTTGTTGTGAACTAGGATTTGGAATAAACTCATATACCATGCTTGCAAAAGGTCCATATATTGTTGTTTCAAGCTTGATGATGTCCTAAATATCATCTGTCACAAATTTGTAGCTAACTTGAGTTTTGTTTGTGAACAATCAGGTTAAGAAAATTCTTTGAGACAACAAAATATGCATTCCTTATGGCATCCTGCAAGAACATATATCTCAAAGTGTACACCTTTAATTGTATAGCTCTCATTTTATTAAACCTAATTGTGTGAGTAGAGTAGAGGATGCAGTCTGAAAAAGCTTCTAGGAACTTATTCCAGGAATATTAGTTGTAGTTTAAAGGAATAGAGAAAGTGGAACATGAACCAGAGTACTTGGAGTCCAAAAGGTCCTTGTCCATAAATTGTGAATTATTCTCAATGTTCTAATAGCAGTATCTACAATCTGTGAAGTGCTTTGCTAGAAAAAGCTGCAAGAACTTCCTCTCATGTTGTTTGATACAAAACTTGATAACCATATAAGATTTGCCATGCTATTCCAGGGTCAGGTCTATCATTTTTAAGTCCCATCTGATTTCATGACTTTTTAAATCTATGCAGTTGGACTGCCATCACCCAGTTGGCGCATCATGGAATGCTATTTGTTCCAATTGGCTACACATTTGGTGCTGGCATGTTTAAGATGGATGAGATTCGTGGCGGTTCACCTTATGGGGCAGGTGTTTATGCAGGCGATGGAACAAGGCAACCCAGTGGTGTGGAGCTTTCCCTTGCAGAACATCAAGGGAAGTACATGGCTGCAATTGTCAAGAGACTTGTTAAAGTTTGATTCTTTCTACCGAAAATGAATTTATTCTTTTATGGACTTTGGATTTAAGTTTGTCAAAGTTAGTACATATTTTACAAGAGCCATGTGCTTTGTAAAATATCCCTTCTATATTGTATGATGTGTGTTTTCGTAAAGTGCTATTTTAAAGCAGTCTTTATTTCATAGAATTCAAGTCTGGCCATCTATTGTAAGTGTATATTGTTTACATTGATGATTATAATAAAATCCACTCTCTGTTTCATGTGCTTCTCTGCTTAATCTACAGAACAACAAGACCTGAACTTGTTTACAAAATGGATTGTGCTGTATCTTTGATGGGAAAGCAAGTGCACGGTCATCAAAAGTGCTTACTGCCCCTCATTTTGTTACAAATTTGTATCTCACCTATTGAAGAAAACATATTAATTGTATTCTTAGAGCTTTATTCTAGGCATATAAAAGATATTGATCTACTATTTCCAGTTTTAAATAATTGCTTCTTGAGTAATTATGAGTTTTCTTTTAGCAAGGTATATCAGTATCTTGAGTAATTGAACATCCTTACCTCTCACCTGTATTTATATCTTCTCGCCAACCTGTTTTGGAAGTATATTTAGTGTCAGGTAAGTATAACATTTTACCACAATACTTGTTTTGTCACCGATATTTTGATTTATGCAACGAGAACTTTTAGTGTAGATCATTCATAGCTTTTGTAAAGAATTTGTTCAAGGATTGAGCTTTAATAAACACTCAAGTCTCCATTGGAAGCATTGGGTCAGCTACTAAATCAAGAGATATTAAAGGGATATAAGTGGGGGATATTTAAAACTTTGAAGGACCATACAATAGTACCAGCACAAAAGGAGGATTGTTGTATGTTGAATACTTTATATTCAAATTTTTGATCTTTAATGTTTAGAGGAGGAAATCAACATTAAATCATTTATGAAAAGTTACATGGAATCACTACATTGAGTTTACTGGTTTTCTTAAGAGATTTGCGCTGTAACCCATGAAAAAGGATCTGAAATGGGCTTTCCTATGAAATGATTTGCTAAGGCTGCAGTGATCAGTATTTTATATTGTTTTATCTTGTAAGATTGTTTCAGAGTAGATATCAATCAATATTCTAGAGGAATTACATAAGGCTTAAGTTGGATCCTCTTAGTGCCATCCAAAATTTCAATATAATATTGATGGCAAAGGCTGTGTCCTAATATGAATGTTTTGGTAGGAAAAAAAAGTATGTAGCCTGGACATGCTTCCAACAGCATTAAAATTTCAATGCCAGAGGAATTGCATCTACAAGTGAGTTCATTTTCCCAAGATTTCACAGCAATCGTTGTAGAACTGTTGACTAAATCCAGTATTTCCACATTTGGAGTTAGCATCGTAGTCACATGAGCACATATATCTAGCAAGCCAAGGAGGGAGAATCAACTTTGACGTGGACTACTGTAAAACGTGGAAAACTTTATGCATATTTTTATTTGCTCTTTTCTAAGTTTAGTTGAGTTTTCCCAAGATTTTACGAGTCATATTTTATCCAAGTTGAGTTTGATTTATGGGTAACTGTGAATTCAATGGTGTCGTGAATATGCATGGAACTTTGGGAGATGGGAACAGATACTGGTACATGCAATTTTATTGAATAGTTTAAAAATAACAAAAAAATTAACATTTGAAGTATCCACATAGATGTCAATAGAAGCAAAGATTAATTATATTGATATGTGATAATCATCAAATATTCTTATGAAATAAAACAATTTTTAAACCATAATTAGTAGGAATGTCTTTATTTAATAAATCCTGTGACAAAATTTTTGGGAGATGATTATATTTCCAATAAATTGGTAAAACTTCAATGCATCTACAAATTTTAAGTCTTATTTATTATTTGTCTCTATACTATCACTTTATAAGATTTAATGAGTAAATTTTCTACTATTAAATTTTTGAAGTAAAAAATTTTAAGTTTCCCAATTTTCAATGTATGCTTCAAATAGACACATAGAAATTCAAAAAAACTACATTTAACATCTCCTAATATTTGGAGATGTCCTCACATGGGTTTTCATAATAAGGACTTGCTTCTGGTATGGAAGATGGGCACCTAGTGTGAGGGTACGAGTCTCATGGTAACTATTCCCTTGAGCAATCATTTTTTATTTTATAGCTTTTACTTCTTTAGACAAAAGGGTTCTTGTCATAGTCACTTGTATGTAAGGACTGGGAGATGGATGCCATTTTGGAAGAAAACAGAGAATAGGGATACTAAATAGGGGGGAAAATCTATCTCGCAGTTACTGTGCTTCTTATAATTCTTTTATATTGGGTTGGTTCCATTTGGAGATTAACTCTGCTGAGATGAGACAAGTTTAACCCAACCAGTCATAGAAGATTGGTCCCGTGACACTATTGCTGTTCATAGCAGATTAATTTATGTTCTTTCTGGCATCCCTGCCTTCCTTCCATGAAATGCTATTCATTCAATCCAGTCTACAGTTGCAGACATTGGTATAAACTTACTGGTTGGCGAAGGTCATTGTCTTTAAGTTATAATCCAAACTGTGGAAGTTTCTCTATAGTGTGCTCGCAATCCCTACTTGATTTGAAAAGATGCCCGAGAATGGGTTACCAATATCTAATTGTATGTTGTCTTGTTTCTGACCCTCTCATTAAAGAAATATATTACAAATTACTGTCTACACACAAGAATTTAGTATGTTTTAGGCCATTAGTACTAACGAACGACTGCGTTCTGTGTGTCCACAGATGACCATAGCTGATCAATAAATTTACATCCTAACTTATATTGAACAAACTAGTTAGAAGAATATCATCTGGAATTAATGAAAGGAAGCAATTTTCAGAGCTTTAAGTGCCTACAAAATTGTATTGCTTCCTCTGTTTTAATGAATTGGAATTCAAGAAAATCATATTTAAAAGGAAGCAATTTTGAGAGCTTAAGTGCCTACAAAATTGTATTGCTTTCTGTGTTTTCTTCATCAAATCTTTATACACAAATCAGTTTTTTAAACTTATTGGACAACTTTAGTAAGTGCATGTAAATTGAAGAGAGTATGTATATATTTTGAAATGGTGAAATATGCATACTTATGGTAATTCCCATTTTGTTTTAGGTCCATTTTGATGGAATGATCTAATACTATTACAAGTTAACAAATGACAATTTTGGAATTGAAGAGTGTAAACATATTTTTTGCAAAGGTGAAATTTGTGTACCCATGCCAATTTCCATTTACTTTTAGGCCCACTATAATGAAATGACCTACTACAATTACATGTTAACAAATGACACAGTCTTGTGTTTTTGGTTATTTCTCTGACCATGCCACCTCTCTCCATTTACCCTTAATCATATAAATTTGATCCTATTTGGTCCATATCTATACATATCCCTATACCATCGTCATTTATTACACCTATACTTGCACCCATCCTATACATTCTTTCTCCACCTTGATATTAGTACTTTCATGTCTTGGGTCAATTATGTGACATGCAAGATCACTCCCCCACACCACATGGAATTGACAAAAAAGTGAAAATCCAAAGTTCAAATATTTGTCAAATCTCACATATTCCATTGATCTATTATGAGCTAACTTGGTACACTTCTACATGATTAATTGCTATGTCTTGGTATTTAAAGGCATTTAGTGTGCATATATTTATCATCAATTATTTACTGAAAATGATACTCATTACAAGGAACATTGTTCTAGTAACACTTTTCATTTGGAGATCTAAAAGGAACCTAAATTTTGTGTTTGTAACCTATGATATTTGCATGACCAAATGAAGTTGTCTTCAATTATTTCCATGACCATGAAACCAATCCTATCAAGGGGGTTGAACCAAGAGAATTAGCCCTTGCAATTCAACAAATTCTCCAAGTTTCTAAATGTCAATAGTCCTTAACAATCAACAAAGAGAAGATTTGAAGGAAAATTATTTAGCAAGTGCATAGATCCAACTAGATTAGATACGTGGGTTACAAAGGAGATACATGCTACATAATTGACTCAAATCTATCAAACCTAAAGCAAGTTATATATCTGCACATAATCTCAAGCAACTTATGTATTTGCACATAATCTCAAGCAAGTTGTATATCAAAAGCACTTATTTTTTTGTACCTAATGGCTCAAATCTACGTTGCATTGGAATTATCCTTCATCATTGTCCCTAGAGCTAAGTATCCTTATTCACTCGCATTTAATTTCCTAGATTAGTATTTATAATAGAATTATATATTCCCATATGATTATTACTTTAATCTAAGTTGATTTATGTTGAAGTGTATGCATTTGCTTTGATTAGCCTAGATTAAGCTTACAAAAATATTATTTTTCTTTACATTTTTGGTAAACTTGATTGATCTTACACAACTTAGGGTTTTACTTTAGGATTTATAATTTTATTATTTTAGGGTTTCAAATCCATAGTTTTTTATTGCATCAATATTTTAAAGATTTTGTTAAAGTTTTATTCATATTCACTACTATATATTTTCTCTTAGAGATTGTGCGTTGCTTTGCGATATCATTTTTGCGCATCCAATACCCTTGGCTACCCGCTAGAGATTTATCTCATATTTGACTTTTGATTGATATTTTGGTTTATGTTTAGATTGTATCTCATTTCTATGTCATTTATCTCGCCTAATTTTGGGCCTTTATTGCATAATTGTGAAATCTACCACACCTACCCTTCAATAGATTCCTATTGTTGAACTATTGCACCATGGATTCCCATGGTTTCTAACCTCTAACTTTTATACATGCTTCTGTTACTGATTTTGACATGTTTATACAATTTTTGACATGCCACTCTTTTGTTCTTGATTCACTTATGACATTTTATCATCCAAATGGGATCACATTCTCCACAAAGAAATTATATCATCACACATATACCTTTTCTTCCTTGATATTATTAGTTATTTCTTTCCCTTCTCAATTGGATACCATTACCACACATATCCATGATACCCACATGTTGCATACCTCTTCTATGACTAGTGATAGTTACATTCTTAATCACAACTATATTTCTATCTTTGAGCACCTTCACTACATATAATTTGATTCATGATACATCTATTAAGGAGGATACTCATTATACATCTTTACCTTTTATTATTATGAATTGATACATTATGTTGTTAGGGTTAGAAGGAAAATATCTAATAGTTAAATATAGATTTGATCAATAAAACACATAAATAAAACACAAAAAAATTATAGCAGCAACAAGACAACACAAAGAATTTAACATGGTTCACCTAATATGGGCTACATCCACAAAACCGCAACCATCCAATAATTTTATTATCCAGTGCAAAACATATTACAATCTCATGAATAATGCCCTACTACAACTCTCATCTCAACTGCTCATTACAAGCTTTTTAGAAGCTTCCATAATTAGGGTTTTACAAAGTCAGTTTTTTTAATTTTTGTCAGTGACAGAGCAAAAAAAATTTCTCGAGGGCTGCCACCCTCGAACCCCTGCCCGGGGCCTGGCCCAACCCTGGACCCTAGCGATGATACATGAAGAGTGTACAGTATAGCATGATCAGTCACCACATACCAATAATCTCCCACTTGGAGACTAATTAGGATCCACACCAAACAATCTCCCACTTGGAGATTGATCCTAGAAGACACTGCTGCACTTACAACTCCCACTGGAAATAAGCACCTTGGACCCTGCTACTCTGTTATACTTTTAACCACGAAGACCAACCAAAGCTAAAGAGGAGCTCAACTTCTCCCTTGTTACTGCCTTTGTAAACATATCCGCTGGATTGACATCTGTATGTATCTTTACTAGCTTTACTTGTCCATCCTCCAACACTGATCAAATGAAATGATATCTCAACTGTATGTGTTTGGTTTTAGAATGCAAGGAAGAATTCTTTGCAAGATGTATACCACTTTGGCTATCTATAAACAAGTGATTTTCAATGTGTTGTTTGCCCAACTCTTCCATGAAAATTTGCAGCCATATCATCTCCTTTGTTGCTTTGTTGTAGCAACATACTTTGCCTCCGTGGTGGATAAAGCAACCACTTTTTGCAACTGAGAAATCCAACTCACTGCTGTCCCACCAACTGTGAATACATAACCTATGGTACTCTGCCTGTTATCTATATCCCTTGCCAAATATGAGTCAACATAGCCTTTTAAATCAGTATTAGAGCTCCCAAAACATAAACATTTATTGGATGTACCTCTCAAGTACTCGAGAATCCATTTTACCGTATTCCAATGCTCAACTCCAAGATGACTTGTATACCTACCAACAACTCCTACAACATGTGCAATATCCGGTCTTGTGCATACCATGACATACATTAAACTACCTATAGCTGAAGCATATGGTACCTTGGACATTTTGTCTTCCTCCTCTTGTGTCTTTGGACACATATCCTTTGTTAATTCAACTTGACTAGGCAAAGGTGTGCAGACAACTTTGGAATTCTCCATATGAATCTTTGCAACACCTTATCAATATAATCAGCCTGAGATACTTTTTTTTTTGTTTTTCCTATCTCTTGTAATCTTCATACCAAGGATTTGTTTCGCTGCCCCCAAATCCTTCACAACAAAAGAATTCGCTAACTGATGTTTTAACTCCTTAATGTTAATCATGTTAGACCTTGCCACAAGCATATCATCAACATATAAACATAAAATAATGTAGCTACCATCATCTAATCTCTTAAAATAAACACAATGGTCCGAATTACACCAACTATAGCCATGCTCAGCCATAAAGCTATCAAATTTAATATACCATTTCCGAGGTGCTTGCTTGAAGCCATTTAAACTTTTCTTCAATCTGCATACCAATTTCTCTGACCTTTGACCTCAAATCCTTATGGCTGTTCCATATATATTTCCTCTTCCAATTCACCATGGAGAAAGGTTGTTTTAACATCTAGTTGTTCCAAATGCAATCTTCAGTAACCACAATGCTTAAAATAGTGCGTATAGAAGTCATTTTAACAATCAGAGAAAAAATCTGATCAAAATCAATACCCTTTTTCTCTGCAAATCCCTTTACAACTAACTTGGCTTTAAATCTTTTCTTACCTCCATCTTCCTTTTTCATCCTATAAACCCATTTGTTTGGTAAATCCTTTTTACCTGTAGACAACTTGCATAATTCCCAAGTCTAATTTTTCAGCAAGGAGTCCATTTCTTCTTCCATTCCATGCTCCCACCGAACCTTGGTATCCACTTGCATAGCTTCATCATAACATTCCGGTTCACTAGCGCCAGTTAATAAAATAGAATACAAAGAGGGAGAATATTTTTTTGGGGGTCTACTTATCCTTGAAGATCATCTAACATTCACTGGAGTTTGTGGTATTTTTCATTGCTATTGTTATGGAACATGAGGAACCATTGGAACATCGTTGTTCGGTGTATCATCCAACACTACATAATCATTTTCTTTCTTCTCATGCTACCGCAATTGATCTTTGTACAACACTTTCTCATTGTATATAACATCCCTGCTTCTCACAATTTTTTTATTTTCAAAATCCCAAATTCTATAACCAAATTCATCAATGGCATATCCAACAAATATACATTTCTTTGATTTTGCATCAAGCTTGGTTCTATTTTCATATTCTACATGTGCAAATGTTTCACAACCGAAGGACTTGAGAAAAGAATAACTCACCTTCTTACCTATCCATGCTTCCTCTAGAATACCACAACCCAAAGGATTAGAGGGACCTCTATTAATTAAATAAACAATAGTGTTTATAGCCTCTACCCACATGTTTAAAAGCAACCCAACATGCAATCTCATAGTATGTGCACACTCCATTATTGTTCTATTCATGTGCTTAGCCACTCCATTTTCCTATGGAGTCCTTGGAACCGTTTTCTACAAATGAATACCATTGGAGGAATAATAATATTCAAACCCTTTGCTGCAATATTCACCACCATTATCAGATCTGAAACATTTTAACTTTTTACTCGTCTCATTCTCAACCAAGCTTCTCCATTTTTTAAAAGTTTCAAATACATTAGATTTTTGCCTAAGGAAATAAATCCATACCTTCCTTGTTGCATCATCAATAAAAGTGAGATAATACCGTAAGCCATCAAGATAAGATACTTGAGCTGGTCCCCATACATCCGTATGCACAAGCTCCAATTTCTCATCTTTCTTTTGCTTCCCATTCTTGAGAAAACTAACTTTCTTTTGTTTTTCATACACACAACTTTCACAAAAATTCATATTAACACATTTTAGACTTGGTAAAACATTCTTTGAATGAAGTACTTTCATACTTTTTGCACTCATATGCCCAAGTCTATTATGCCATAGTGTTGATTCAAAATCTACAACTATCTATTTTTTTGTCTATTGAACTACAACAACTATTTTTGAACATTAATTTTTATTTGCAATAGCTAAAGTAGAAGGAATAGTATGACTTTTAAAAAGACATAAGGTGCCTACTTTCACACCTTTTGCTACCACTAAGGCAATTTTTGTAACCTTCCAATTTTTATCACTAAATGTAACAACACAACCTTATCATCTAGTTGGCCTGCTGAAATTAAATTTCTTCTTAACTTTGAAATGTGCCTTACCTCATGTAGTAGCCAATGATTACCATTCTACAACTTAATCTTGATTCTTCTCTTTCCAACAATCTGACAGGGTTCATTATCTCCCAAATAAACCAGCCCAAAATCCCCTTGGACATAATCAAGAAAAAACTTCTATGGGACGTAGCATGAAATGAAGCCCTTGAATCTAACACCCAAGAATCATCAACATTATCAAGGGAAAGAATCAAAGCATCCTCATCATATTTATTACTTACCACATTTGCCTTTTTATTGCCTTCCTTTTTGTCTCCTTTATTTTTCCGAGACCAACAATCTTTCTTTAAATGACCTGGCTTACCGCAGTACCAACAATCCTTCTTTTCTTTGGATTGGGACCTTTTGTCCTTTGATTTTTCTCGTGACTTCCCACAATTTCTATAATTGTTTCCTCTCTCCTTTGTTTTGCCCCTGCTTTTTGCATTCAAAAACGTCCTGATGTGGATGTTCCACTTGACCTTTTCCTACAAATTTCCTCACTCAAAATAATAACATCACCAAATTTCAATGTATTCAAACCAGAAACAAAATTGCTAACATCCATTACCAAGCTATTCCAAGTTTCAGGCAAAAAACACATAATCAAAAGATCCCTAACTTCATCAAAGTTTACGTTTATAGAAGTTAATTGACTGGTAACCGTATTAAACTCATTTAAATGATCAACAACTAATCCACCTTCTACTATTTTCATATTAAATAAACGCTTCATAAGAAATTCCTTATTCGAAATGGAAGGATTTTCATATAACTTCGCCAGGGTTTGCATCGACTCTTGAGTTATCTTTGCTGTTGTAATATTTAATGCCACCAATTGTGCTAGGCATAAACGAATACTGCCAAGTGCCTTTCTATCCAAAATATCCTAGTCCTCATCAGACATTGTTGAGGTTTCCTAGTTTTCCCTTCCAATGGTCGCCATAAATCCTTCTCATAGAGGTAGTCCTCCATCTGCATCTTTCATAACTGATAGTTCTGCCAATTGAAATTCTCAACCTTGAACTTACCCTCATCTGCCATTACTCCCACTCAACTGTGAGACTCCCACTTAACTGTGAGACCTTCTTGCAGAGGATAACTGAACACAACCTTGCTCTAGTACCACTTGTTAGGGTTAGAAGGCAAATATCTAATAGTTAAATGCAGATTTGATCAATAAAATAGAGAAATAAAATACACAGAAAAATTATAGCAGCAACAAGACAACTCAGAGAATTTAACATGGTTCACCCAATATGGGCTACATCCACAAAACCACAGCCATCCAATGATTTTATTATCCAGTGCAAAACATATTACAATCTCACGAATAATGCCCTACTGCAACTCCCATCCCAATCACTTATTACAAACTTTTTAGAAGCTTCTAGAATTAGGGTTTTACAAAGTTAGTTTTTTATTTTTTGTCAGCGACGAAGCAAAAAAAAGGAGAAATTTTTTTCTCGGCGGTTGCCGCCCTTGAACCCCCACCTAGGGCCCGACCCAACCCCAGAACCCGATGAGGATACATGAAAAGTGTACAGTATAGTATGATCAGTCACCACATACCAACATATGTGATGAGGGTACATCTATTTCACATGTCACTGTTGCACTTAATCATGATATTCCTTCTCTACGTCATGATAGTTCTATATCCATATAGCCATGTTCTTTGGATAATTTTTTCCATTATGATACTCTCATGATGATGTCATGTATATTGATAATATTTCATTTTCCTCTCATGTGGGCACTATTGATGCTTCATTTCCTTTGTATTACACACTAATATGAGCCTTACTAAGGAGCCAATACATGATGATTATGATCCTAATGAATCCAAAAAATACATCTTGTAGTTAGGACATTTTATCATACCCACACCTCACAATTATAATCCTTATATTGTTAATCACATCATGCTATGAGATTGGTCATGTTTACATCATATGCTCATGATCCTTGTCACATGCTAATGATTCTTACTTTAATCACATGCTTATAATGATTTTGTTGACGCTTATGAGACTTATTGTGTCTTTATCTTATGCTTATCTTATTTTGATATCTTATTATCGCACGAGCTTACACTTTCTTACCATGCTTCTAGAGTTGTCTCATCATATTGTCCATATTGGGGGTAATCGACCTTATACACATTTTCATGATTACATCTTACTCGTATGAATTTAGACACTTATCTTCATATGATTACCTAGTTCTATTTATCATGACATTATCTAGCTATTGAGGGCCATCTTACCTTCTAACTCAGATGACCTATTTTGAATAATCTAGACTCATTACTAGTCAAGTTTTTAAAAACTATTTGTAATAAGGCCTAATTATTTAAAATATCATACTATTAAACCAAATTATTTGACATATAAGAGTATTGTTCTTAGGCCATATTGCGAGGAATCAAATATTCAAAATCCTAGTCTATTTCGGTTAGAATAAAATTCTCTCTAGTCCATTATGGGCCACAAGTCAAAATTATTTAAAATAATTTATTATACACTACTTATGATCTTGTATTTTCCCATTACACTATGTTTCTCATTACATTCTCTTTCCAATGTAGGGGCAATCACTTTGGTTTGCACTCTCATGACAACATCTTCTATCATTGTGCTTGCATGCCTAATCATGTTCTAACGACCATATCATCATATTGGTGGGCATTATGCATTATCCTTCTCTATCTTATCGTATGCTCACAAGCTTATCATGTGCTAAGAGTCACACTAGTGACACCATAACCTTCCTCACACTATCCTAGTCAATGTTACCACTAGGTACCTATTGTCATAACTCAACCATTGTGTATCTATGCTCTTGGATGTTACAAATGGGCATATTCCTATCCTAGTGTTCTATGTACTTACATGGCTATTTCTAGCTATTAAGGGTAACATCACCATCTTCATATACATATATTGAGGAAAAATTTATATTCATTCATGCTTATTTCCATCACATGTGCTTACCATGCCTATTATTCAAGATATTTTATCTAATTGTCACATAATGTATTCATGACACATTACATGATTCTTATGAAAGGAAAGTCGAGTGCAGAAACACTTCCCTAATGCAAATCAATTAGGAGAGGGTTGCAAAACTTTATTTCAAAATTTTAAACTTTTTACAGTTAACCTTTAAGATTGCACATTCAATTAATTATTTCAGATTTAAGCAATAAACCACAACACAAATTTTACGTGGGAAAACCCTTTCAAGAAAAAACCCACACAACAAAGCACAAATCAATTGTATTGTTATAATAAGGAAATGACTTACAATATTCAGAGTCTATGCTCTTGCAGGTGTTGATTCACTGTGATACAAATTTTAGAGTGAATCTGACAGCATAACGTCTCAGAAAATTACAATCAAGCTCTACAAACAAATGCACTAAGGAATCAATATATACTTCTCATACATGTGTGTAGATCATTTCCATATGTTGATCTCCCAATATTTGCATGCATGCAAACTGAAATCAACAACATTTAGAGTCCCAAATGACCCGATTGACAACTTGTCAAACATGCAGACATGCAACAACATGCAAGCACATGCAAGGCTTGCAACTCCAAAAAAAATAAATCTCACACGCTAGGCATCCCATAGAGAAAATTAGCTTTACTACCAAAATATAACTCACTCACAACTCCTAGTCACTCCAAGTGACAACTCAGTCTCTGTTAAGCAGGTTTCCTTTCAAAACTTTAGTCAACAAGTCAAATACATGCCACATGGCATAAGAGCACTCATCCTAGAGGATTTTACAATTCCCAAAGCTCAAATGGGCACCCAAGTGACAAGTGTCACATTTCCTTACCTCTGCTTTTCTGAAGAGATAAACACTCACACAAGTGGACCACACCAATACATGTTTCCAAAACAAACTGCCAAATGTCAACATGGAACCCATTTTTGTTGTCTAAACAATATCCTTTTCCCAATGGAGTGCCCATGTGACATGTGTCATAATTTTTTCCTTTTCACACCTTGCATGTAGGATGCCAACTCCCCACTAGGTCCCACAAAGTGACTTAGCAATTTGGAAACAATTATTATTGCATTTAATAAATTAAATACACAACCTAGGGGTAAATAATTAATTAAATAATCATGGGACTCACTAAGGTTGAGACACCTTAATTCCAACATCTTATGCATACATGCCCAATTTATGTTTGTATTTCATGTAGTTTTTTTCTCTCCTCTAATTCTATGTTTTTGATATGTTCATGCCCATCTAGTAAATGTACAAGGAAATTAATATTACAAAAATATTTTCAAACCCTTGTTGTATTTGCATGAACCATTTATCTTCTTTTTCATTGTGATAAACCTATTATTCTATATATATCTAATGTTGTTATCAAATACACTCTCTTAGGTTTTGTAGAGCCTAAAGTGTAGGAGAGATTCATATATCTCTTGTTTATTGGCATAGTATCTTAGTTATTTTGATCATAGGGATTTACAACCCCTTCCAAATAACTAACAGGTTGGATAACCAATAGGTAGTGTGATATCTTAATGATGGTGATGTGAGTGGTAATGGAGGGAACCTTAATGTAAGACCATGGCTTGTCTTTATTGAATTGGCATTTTTCTTTATGTAATTGGTATTTTTGAACCATTAGACTTGTGTATTCTAAAGGAGATGACTTCGGTTTTGAAATGAAATGATCCATTGTGAAATGCAAGTTTGTACATAATAACATAAACATTGATTGTAGAATTGTGATGATGGAAATTATGTTCAAATTTTACAGGTTGGTACAAAATAGAAGGTATAAATTGAAATTCATCTAACCATGAATGTCCAAGGAGTAGGTAGAATCAATCAAAGATGGGCACCAAATTTCCTAGAAATTGGATATGGTTTGGAGCTAATTTTTATTGGGAAGATGATAGTGCACATACTATTATAACATTTTAGGGCCACTATAATAAATGGGTGTCATGATGAGTGATAGTATAATAAATATATTCTTCCATCAGTATGTTAAATGAAAATTTTGGAACAATAAGGATTCCTTTACAATAATTTACATTGATGTATAAGGGTCTACAATAATATTTGTTAGGATTTTCTAGATTTGGAAATTATGGTGACCATTTTGACTATATCTATTGTGTTGTGGTTACTAGTATTGCAGTTGTTATTGTTGTTGTGAATGGTTGTAAATTTTTATGAACTTTTTGGTAGACATTGTGACTAGTGATGTGCTAGTAGGGAGTTTGATTTTATTCATTTTAGTTTTCAAAACCTTAAAATTAGGACATAGATATACTAATGAGTTTCACTTTTGGAACCTAATATTTTCAACAATGTAAGGATGAGATTATCCATTTAAATATTCTTTGAATGTTTACATCTAGGAGGTAATAGTGAATTTTAGCCTTGATATAGATTGAAAACATAATACACAATCACATAATTTTTCCTAGGGCCTTGTTTGTAATGAATGAGGTCAAAAATTCTTATTTCTAGTGACATTTGAAATTAGAAATTATTTAAAAATAATTTTATAATCAATTTAAATTTATATATGACCCCATGAGGTAGCAAATAGAACCATTCTAGAGCATGTTTGTAACATTCCAATCGTTCACTCAAGTAAAATTCCCTAAGTTTTCACTTTCAAGTAAATAAACTATGAAACTTAACCATTTCCATAAATTTTTTCTTTTCTTAATAGAGAACAAATGGACATCGATGTCATAACAATAATCAACATTGATTCCATTTCCAAAATAATATTTCATATATTACAATATTCAAAAGAATGTGTACAAAGTACATACACAACTCAACCGAGATTCAAAGCAATAGATATAGATGGTCTAGGAATCTCCTTTAAAATCTTGGTCTTTAGTCGCGTACTGAGGAGGAGAAGAATCACTCAAGTGCTTTTTTGCCAACCACACTCATATGCGGTCCCCCACACATCTATCATTCGATAGATGGCCCTACCCTTCAATGAAGAGATTGATGGAGTAACCTCATAACGACAACCGTTCTAAGCTTAGTGTTGTGTCCTAAATGACTAGAACTTGTAAACCCTACAATCTTGAACTAGCATGCATAAATGGATCGCGATGAATTGATAGTGGAGCCAAAGGAAATCACACTACTTTGGCCAAAGTGTTCTCACTCAGTACTTCAAGTGACTATCATCCTACTCACATACACTACTCAAGATCGATTTTAATTTAGGCCATTATAAACTATGCATAGGTATTTCCTTCTATGGGTAGTATTTAACCCTAGAAACAACCTATTCCCTTTCCCCAAAACTCAATGGTATTTCCTCCCACAAAGCATAAATACAAGTTACCCTCCCTTCAATGTATAGTCAATCTCAGATGTAACTTACAAGCTATCTAATACAATCAAATAACTTTGCAATGAATAACCCTTAATCTATCCTTGTTTCATCATTCCTAGTATAACTATACTAATGATAAAAAACCCTCCTAATATGGAGTATATACAAACACTTTCATAGAAAAGCACAAATAGCTTCTTTTCCTTTCCATAATAAAATGCTATGATTTTATAAAGCAAGCATTCACAAGCAATTCCAATAAAAGCAATCAAGACTTATTATTTCATAATAAAAGACAAATAAAAGAAGATCAAATCCTCATGCCTATAATACGCTTGATCTAATTGACTAACTTGATTCACAACCTTCCAAGGATAGCTTGTTAGACTTCACTTTACTACTCAAAGTAATACTGCACAATATCCTCTTTCTCTAAGCTCATAAATTAACTCAATGCTCTCACAATATAACTCAATGCTCTCATAATATAACTCAATACTCTCACAAATTATAACTCTCAAAATATTTGTAGTAGAATGAAAACTATAGAATTGTGTATCCCAATAGAGAGTGTTGGCTCTTCTATTTATACAAAATATTGAGACTTTGATGCCTTGGAAAAAGGTATGTCATTCGACAGTACTAAAGCATGTAGGTCAACTCATCTCTCACAACAAAAAGGTAGTATAATTCTAAGTACAGACTCAGCTTGGTATTCTATAGATCAACCTCTTTTTCTTGATATCAACTCAAGACTATTACAAATATGCACATGCTTAAAAGATAAGAATCAAATTGCAAACATGATAGACTTCTGCAAAATCAAAGCATTCATAAAATGGTGCCAAGTTTCAACCTTCTACCTATTCCTTTGGCATGGTTTAACCAAAGAAACAATCTACAATTAATAGGCAACACATATTCGTGGTCGACTTTGTCATAGTCTACTTATTCGATAGAGGAAGGATGAATCGACTCCTCCAAAATAGCATTCAAACTGTGCTTTGACCAAGCACATTCATCACTTTTTGGTATTTCTTTTATCCTGCATTTAAATCACTTTGCACAACAAGCTTGATATTAAATATTCCCATTTCCTTTTATCTTTTAGATAAATGTGTTCCAAGGTTTAAGCAATGCGCCACTACAAAATAGCGATGCATTTTGTATGATATCGACCATGGCTTATAACTCCATATCGACCTTTATCTTATGCATAACATATGTATTAATTAGCCTTTAATACTTTGCATAACATATATACAAATCAACGTTTATTAATTATCATATATATATATATATATATTCCTCTATGTACATGTATACATACGTATAGATATATTGATATATCCGTATGGACATTTTCGTTTGTCACACATACGTATATATCGATACATGTGTATATATGTATATATATGTGTATGTATATATATATACGTATGTGTGACAAACGAAAAATGTCCATACAGATATATCAATATATCTATACGTATGTATACATGTACATAGAGGAATATATATATATATATTCCTCTATGTACATCTATACATACGTATAGATATATTGATATATCCGTATGGACATTTTTCATTTGTCACACATACATATATATTGATACATGTGTATATATGTATATATATATGTGTGTGTATGTATATATATATACATTCAATTACATAATTAAGCACATATATAATTACTATCTTATTGATAGGAAATATACATGTGATGTATATATACATATATACATACATGTCGTATTGTCCCTTCGATAACACCATGCTCATAAGCAACCTGTTCATAAGTGAGCAAAGGTACGTCTACCTATATACTCTTATGTATGTGTTTCTTCATGTGTATGGTCTATCGTTGACATGCATATGCATATATATATATATACATTCAACGTATGTTCACCTCATCAATCAAGCATAGTAATATAAGGAAGAAATCATAAGCTCCAAACATATAAACATCATCCAAGAATGCACTCAACAGTAATCAAGACCCTTACTAATGCAATTATATCTCTCTAAAGGATGACTTACCAATTCCCAACGCAATAACTTGACTCAACCATTCTATTGTGAGTGTGAGTGTAAGCTCAGTTAGGTTTCGTTACTGGCTACCCAACCAAGTTCTTCTCCTGAGTGATACTTCCCCTCGCACTTGGAGGATTGAACATGAAACTGCATCCAAATAATACATTCCCATGGTAGTCAGTTGTTCATCAAAATACACATTTACATAATATTTTTTCATAGTTAGAATATCCAATTCAATAATCATCCATTTCACATATATGCATTTCATCATATCACATTAAATGAAATAAACATTCATTCATAATTCATTGATAACAAAGTGCAAGCACATATATTCTCAATCAGAAATCCAAATATATCCATACATGCAATAATTTATCCTAGCACAATAATATCTTAGTTAGGTTTCATTACTGGCTACCCAATCAAGTTCTTCTCCTGAGTGATACTTCCCCTTACACTTGGAGGATTGAACATGAACCTACATCCAACTAACACATTCCCATGGTAGTCAATTGTTCATCAAAATACACATTTACATAATATTTTTCCATAGTTAGAATATCCAATTCAATAACCATCCATGTCACATATATGCATTTCATCATATAACATTAAATGAAATAAACATTCATTCATAATTCATTGATAACAAAGTGCAAGCACATATATTCTCAATTAGAAATCCAAATATATCCATACATGTAATAATTTACCCTAGCACAATAATAGTAAGTAGGTAAACACACAATGGGGTGTGACAATGTTCTTTGAGTGATCACGTAAATGACTTGCATAGTTCTAATGTTATTGTCATTAAAATAATCTAGACACATCAAATATAATATTCTTATAGATATTGTAGGATATCATTTTCCATCCTATAGAGGAAGGAAAGATGCCTTGAAATTTGGTGGAAATGAATGAGTGAGAATATTATAGGATAAGGGATTGTGGTTTTAATCTATAGCAATCTCATTGAATATGTTGGAATGGTATCTAATTTTTGTTGGACTTGTCGGAGCTAGTGTGAGACATGGGATGAGTAAATATTAGAGGAATATGAAAAAGGTGGAAGTAGCTAAGAGGAACATGATGAATCATAATAGAGTGAAGAATATGGTGGAATGGGATGATTAGATGAATAAGATGAGCATTGATGATAAGTAGTAAAAGGTGGGAAAATTGATGGGATGTGGTAGACATTGGATTTGATAGAGATGGGATGTAGGAGTTATAAGATATGTTAGGTTAAGTGGAACTAGTGAAAGAGGAATACATCATGGTGATAGTGGGAATAGGTGTAGAAACTAGGTATACAAACGAATATGGGTGGGATAAGTGGGATAAGTGGTGGAAGTAAAATATGACTTGGAGAGAATGGGATGGAAGGGAAGGTAAATGTTGGCATATTTTTTTGGAGAAGGGTTTGGATGATTATGGAAGGGGAACTAGATGGGATGGTGCTAGAAATTGATGTAACAATAGTAGGAACAAGCTAGATGAAATGATTTTAGAAGATTGAAATATGTTTGTAGAGAGTGAATTTACATGAACATTGTGCCTAATGTTTTGTAACATTTCTAGCCCCACTAGATTATTTGGGATAAGATTTCTTAAAGAGTCAATAAAATTAGTTGTAATGACGGGATTATTGGGATTGATTGCATTTTTCACCTCTTAGATTTGTGTTGTAATTTTTACTTAGTTTTGGAGGTCTAGTTGGGATTCTTGATAAAATTTATATGCATAAAGGAAAAGGAAGAGGATGAACCAACTATTATTATATTTAAATAAGGATTATGATGAGGAATAGTCATTGTAGGATAAAGTCTCTCCCTTTAGAAAGAATGAATGATGAAAATAAACTAAATTAAACATAAATAAATATAGGAAATCATGTAAAGAAAGCTACCTTAGCATATGCAAAT
Organism: Sequoia sempervirens; assembly: GCA_007258455.2. NCBI lineage: Eukaryota > Viridiplantae > Streptophyta > Pinopsida > Cupressales > Cupressaceae > Sequoia > Sequoia sempervirens. The sequence goes on from VDFB02075321.1 coordinate 72,882,796, forward strand.
TATAAATATAAACTATTAATAATTGATTATCTAATTAATGTTTCATTGAGACCAACAACTCTTAACACTAATTAACAATAAAGAGAGTTGGGACTGACAATTAACAAGATGCTAGGCCAAACCATGCACACACTAGATAATTAGGATACACAAATCAATAAATTAGTAAAATGACCATGAAAATTAAATATCAATAATAAGAGAATGCAGATTCATTTTTGGATTAGAGTATCTTGATAGGAAAATTATTATAATAAGTTTTTGAAACTCTATAAAATTTGGGATCTTTAGGATTAAGGGGATCAAGGTTTCCCAAGATCTAATAGCTAGTGTTATAGCCTAGACCTATTCTAATAGGCATTGTGATAACACTAACCAATGGGGGTGACCTTAACTACATAGATGGTGGGGCCCTAAAACTTGTTTCTAATGTCCTAAAAAAATTCAAGCTTCTTAGAAACACACACTTGTCAAAGAATAGTAAAGAATATGTGATTTGATGTAAATGTATGAAGCCTTGATACACATGAATTAAAAAAATAATGAAAGTTGAAATTATGGAATGGTTTCATCTAGTAAATGACAAGTTATGGTCCTAAAACTAATAAGGGGCACTAGTAATAGTATGTACAAGTGTCCCAAAAGATTTGAACTCTTAAACTATACATGAAGTGACAACATAAATGACATAAATTATATTCTTGAATGATGAAAAATGAGATACAAAATACACTAAATAGACCACTTTTTTCCTAGTAATTTTTTAAAATTTCTAATCATGTATGGATTCAAAATACTAACATTATCGTATGAAAAAAAGGATCTAAAACATAGCTACTTTGGGCCTCTAATCAAGAAGTGGTAAGTTGGTGGGTGGCCTAAATAATGTCTAACAACCAACAAGGTGGCCTTGACCTCTTTTAAAAGGAACCTACAACTTTCATATGATTTTTTTCATTAGATTAAAGAGGGGTTTTCGTTTTTAAAATTGGTCTAGAAGTGTTCAAAATCATCTGTAAATGACCTAAAACTTGATAGGAAACCTTATAAAACAAATGGTCAAAGGTGAGTCTACCTTAGTTAGTCCCCTTTAAGGATTTCAAGCTTAATACACACCAATAAAAAATGATAAATAAATTGATAAATTTTTATTCAATGAAATCATCTATATTCAAAGGATAAACAATTAAAACATGTGTAATGATGTGAATGGGTAATCAAGAGAATGCAAACCAAATGGTCTAGGAGAAGGATTTAAACTATAAAAAGGTAGAAACACAAAATAAAAATAGCTTATTTGGGTTCAAAGAGGATTGAAATAAGAGGGGAAACCATAAGTATAAAATACCATGATGAGGTTTTTATGGGATAATGAAAAACAACACTCAAGGTTGGGAAAATAGGAATTGAGCATATAAAAGCACGATAAAGGGTGTTAGAAAATACAACACAAATGTGAAATGAAAATATGGCGGCTTAATGACAATGGTTAGAGATGGATTAAGGTTTTAAAATAATAAAATGCAAGCTAGCTGGTTTATATTTTATCAAAGATTGAGAGGGAAATGTAAGGGATACACAAACTATGACTTAGCAATGGAGAGGGAGATTGTACAAGATAGAAATTAGGTTCAAATGTATGGATTGATAGAAGAGGAAAAAATGATAAACTATATAAAAATCATATAATTTCATGATTTTCAAATAAAAATCGCAAATGGAAATTGCTCATCCATGGAAAATGTTGGATAATGTGGGATATTCTAGCATGGGATAGGTTTACAATTACCATTTATTAATTTAAAAAAGGGGAAAATGGGGATAATTCAAGGGAAAATTAAAAGGGATAACGAACATAAAAGGGAGATAAAATTAAATGGAATATACATATGAGAACATTAAACAAAAGAATGATAACAATAAGGGGAATGTGACATGGATGAATAGAGAAGACTTATGCTAGGGATAAGGGGTCAAGAAAACATTAAAACACACAAAATGAGGCTTTAGATAAATGGACACAAAAAAGTAATAATAAATTTTTAGGTACAAAATTCCTATTATTAAACTCCCAAGGGTGTCACAAATTTGGAGGCACATAATTAGGAATACATTAGCCATATGTAGAATATTTTACATAGCACACAAAGGGAGTGCATGCATAAGTGAAACACTTAGATAAAATTAATAGTAAGCATAATACAAGTGTGGATGGGAACAAAAGAGAGAAGCTTACTTAGAGGGTGAGATGGTCATGGTATATTTGAAGAAGCACAGATTCCCTATAGGAAGATATAAATGTAGACACCTGAAATGTGACCTTAACCTAACCACATTTGACTTTACCTATCCTAATATTTAATTAAATAATTTTTTATTATTTATTTATTGAATTTAACCTTTTCCCTTACCCCTCATGTTTAATTAAATACATTTTATATTTATTTGAAAAATCCTAGCCTTATTCCAAATCCTCCAACTAAATTAATTAATTTAGGCTAATTAATTCCCATTTCCTTTTCCTCCAATAATTTATTTAATTTCACTTTATTCCTCAATCCTTATCCATTGATTTCATTCACATGGATCACAATCAAAACTTTTCATCACATGGAAAGTGTCCCCTTCACATGTCTAACTAACTCCTTATCTAGATTCATTGAATCTAGACACCTCCCCAAAATTCAAGGTAAATTTTCATCTTATCCACTCATCTCATTTAAACCTCTTAATAATAGCCATCCACATAAGGATGTTGCCTTAATCCTAATCCTAAACCTAGCCCTTATCCCTCATGGGAAACTTGTCACATGATTACTATAGAGGAGGGGGACCGATTGCTCAAGACCCTAGGTCACAGGAGGGTCTAGAACAATTGGCTGCCCTAATCTACCTCAAGCTAAGGGATTGTTTAAGATAGGTTTGAAATTTAAAGGGATGAAAAGGACAACTGATTTACCACTTTCCTTCTACCAACTCGAGAGTCTCAAGAATTTAGGTGAGCAAGTTTCTAGAGTCTGGATTGCGACTCAAGCAACTCGCTTCCAAAGGACTACAGTGTAGGACATAGATGGTAGTGCGATGTGTTGGCGTCTCAGTGGGGCACTAGCATCCGTATATACAGAAAGTGTAAAGTATAGTTTGAAAACTAAGAAAAATTACTAACAACCTAACAAATGTAATTTAATGCAGTAACATAAATAGAAAATAACAAAATAATTGAATAACAAGAACAATACTTTAACTTGATCTAATCTATGAATTGGAAAAAGAGGGTGAGGAAAGCGCCCTTCCTACCCATGAGTTGATGTCTTTGAGGTCTTAACACGATGAGAAACCTACACTCACAAGACAAAAAAATGTTGGGGTTGTGTATAGAGGAATGTTGCAGTCAGTTCCCTGCTTTGGTGTTTCCACCTCCATGGATAACAAATATAGCATGATAGGAGAAATATGATAAAGAGAGATATTGAAATGAAAGTACTAAGCACTATGCTAAACAATAATATTCTACAAAAACAATACGATAATTCAAGATAAAAGGAAATGGAGTGATATCACCTTCAACCACGTGCACTCAAGGAAAATGGGAGAAGGAGCGAGCTCACAAGCTTATAAATGCCAACATTGCTGCAACAAAAAAGAGAGTAAAACCAGTGAAGTATCGACTTGCAACTTCAATGAAGGTGATAGAGCTCGATAATTTTGTGAAAAGAGTGGATAGAGTAGTCCCCAGTGTGTGAATGATCAAGAAGTTCAAGAGAGAGAATGAATGAAGGGGATAGTCATTTGAAGATGAAATTGGAGGTAAAAGAGTCAATTGAGGTTGGTCAAGGGAGAAGAGATGTTACAATGTGGATTCTAGAGGTAGGAATCCTGTTAGGATGACATTGTGTTGCACACATGTCCGCATGTTGCACTAGCATCCCTGACAGAATATCCACCATTGACACAAAAAATAACTGCCAAGTGGATGAGAAGTGAATGAAGGATGTGGAATTGCATTATCAAACTTGATTCTCTAAGGTAAGAGGTATGTAAATGTGGAATTTGCAAGGGGTGAAAATTCACGCCATTACATTTTTCCCCCACTTTAGCAAGTATAAACATCATAAAATGCACAGTAAAGTAGAACGAAAGAATTCAAAAAGATTAACCTGAACCGTCGAGGAAGCAGATCGCAATCTGACACACTTGAATGCATAGGAAGAGGAGATGGATCCACAGGTACTCGATCTTGAGGAGAGTTGAACATATGTGTCGCAAGCCCTCAGACCTACAAAAGGTGAACAAAAGGCTCTACAGGTGCTTGGTCCTATAGAGGAGGTGCCACAAGTGCTCGGTCCTAAGGGAGGCCAGATGTGAAGGGCTCTGTAGAGTCTGATAGGCCCTTACAGGTGCTCGATCTTGCAATCCAAGCTTGAGTTTCTTGGTCCTTCGGGCTTGATTCAAAAATTAGCTTCATCGGTGCTCGGTCCTATAAAGCAACATGTTAATCCACAAAAAAAACATGTTAGATAGAAGAAATCCATGCAAGTAGACATACAACCATGCAAGCAATCAACAATTGAAGGAGAATCTTTCAAAGGGGTCCCTCGGGAACCCTTCAAAAGAAAGGGGTCCACTTGAGCGATGCTCTGTTTGAAAGGAAATTACATTTTTTGCAAAAGATTCTAATATCAAGGAATCCTTCTGAAATATTTCTTTCATCAAGGAATTTGAAAGGAAGAATACTCCCTCGCAAGGGAAAGTTTTCAAACTTCTTCATTAGAAAAATTACTCCCTCCTTGAATGAATTTTTTTAGATTCTTTCTTTACGAATCTGTGATGAAAGAAAAATTCCGCTAGGGGTCCTTGTTGAAGAATATAGTTTTTTGAAAAATAATGGATTTTCAATGAGGGATTCATTGGCCACTGAATACACCTTTTGAAAATCAAAGCAGTATGATAGCTCCCCCTTAGGATGGTGCGTGTTGAAGACAAAGGCATGTGACATACTAAGGAGATAAAATAAAGTGATGTTGTGGCTTACGATACATGATGAGATGTAATAATGGAAATGTTGTCACACATGCGAGGGACAATACATAACCACCATAACATCATGAAGCAATCAAAGAAGAGATAAATATAAAAAGATAATGTAAGCGAAGATGAAGAAATCGAGAGAGAGGGGGATATGATATTTCAGGGTCAAAACTGCTCATAGATATAGATAGATAGATAGATAGATATAATAATATATATGAACTATCATCAATCCCCTATTATATCAGATCATGAAGAAGGGTACGTGAAGACAACATAAAAATAAAAAAATTGGGTCAACATGGAAGGGAGGCCTAAATGTCCCCAACACTATGCATTGTCCCCAATTATCAAAAATCAAGGCACAACAAAAAAATAATGATGTAACATATAGAAGAAGTTTACGACACAAAACACTCTTGTATCCAAGCACTTATAAGGGTGAGAAGGGTCCTCCAAGAACACATAAAAAAAGCACAGGGGAAACACAACACACACATAGATCTAATCTACAAGTAAAGAAGAGGTTTCCTCCTGGTCCTCATCAATTAAGAGTTCGTCATTCTTCCAATCTAGATCATTATAAGGGGAAGGAAAATGAGCCTGCAAGGGCAAGATAGCAAGGGGAGCACCCTTCGTCACTCCTATGACAAGAGCCAAGGAAGAGGGTCCTTCAAGGTCTTCTTCACTCAACTCCTGTGAGGTAAACACCATTGATTCTACAAAAATTGTTGACAAAGCTGGGACATCGTCTACTGAGTTGAACATGCACTTGAGGGGAGCATCGTGTGTCAACTAAGCAAGCGATCGAGGTGCCCAAGATCCACTATCAACCTCATTGAAAGACTCGAGGGCAATGAAGAACTCAAGGGATGTTGGGATTGCCTCCATCACTAGGATGACACAAGCCAAAGCAGAACCAACTTCTGAAGAAGAAGATCCCTTCTTCCAACCACCATTAGAAGTAGGGTCATCCTCTAACTTGCGATTCATTGGGGGATGCAATATTCCCACAGAAGAAGTGAAAGGCGAGGAAGAAGAGAAAACCGTAATAGACACCATCGAGTTATTTGGCATATCCACAGGCTTAGGAAAAGGCGAGATGTTTGGGAGGGACATCAAGAGAGTAGGCTCAACTGAGGGAGTAATGAACACTTGCACCCTTTTAGGGTGAGGGTTAACCATGTTGATGAGGGGAGCCAAAAGCAAGATCAAGGCAACATGAATTGAAGCAAAAGGGATGAGAGAGGAGGAAACAATAGGAGATATCAAAGTAGGAGGTTTCAAATCCCCTTTCATCTTCTATAAAGCATCTTGCTTAGCAACCAAATCCTTCCTCTGATGCTCACACTCACACACAAGGTGGTTTCTTTAGCTCTGAGAGTTGGAAGCTGCAACTTGAGGAGGAGTAGGAAGCTCCTATTCTTTCATTGAAGTATCCATCATAGTCATTTCCAGTGGAGGGAGTGAATCTTAGAAATAAATAGGAGGACGAGATGCAGGAGTAGAGAAAATAGTCAGTGGAGAAGTAGACTCAAGCGCCTTAGTGGTGGGCCTCTTCCCATTTTCCACCCTAGTGGTAGGAATAGTAGGAGGCCATAGAGGCTGAGATGCAAAAGCTACTCTATGGGGGCCCTTCCCCTTGCCATACAAGATGAGCCGAGGAACCATGGGAAAGACAAGAAGGTCAAACACCTAGCGCTTGGCCTTCGTCCAAGAAGGAATCATTAGACTCCCCAAGAGATGCATAGGGGTGGAAGCCGAGGGTGTCGTAGTAGGATAGGAAGTAGAAGCAGGTGGAACTATAGAAGAAGAAGAAGGCTCTTAAGCATGAGAAAAATTCTCCTCCTTTTGAGAGGCAGAGGCAGCCCGATGTTGCGCTATCATGCAAGCCTTTATGGAAATAGCATAGGGGGAAGGAGGATAGGTCACTTTTGGTGTTATGCCCCCATTCTTTTATTTTATGTAAGTGTGATACAATAGGTCCATCCTTGGGGGAAACAAACCAATAGGAGTAGGCCAAAAATGATCTAATGAATAAGCTCCATGCAACACCAGGGGTTTGTACACAGTGTCATGCACAATGTGCACAGAGCCCTCTTGGGAGAATTTCAAGCATTTATGGATCATCGAAGGGATTGCGTTCATGGAAACTAGCCAAGGAATGCCTAGCTTCACTCTAAACAAGATGGAATCTAGGATAATATCGAAAAGGGAATTCACAATCATGGGCCCAACCAAGACTGAAAGGGTGATAGAACTGATGGGAGGGATGGAAAGCCCATCATGCATATGTATCGTGCTCTTAGATTCATCATACTCATCCTTGTGTAAGAATTTTATTAATATAATCTCCTCTATAATAATATTAACCTGACATGTAGGATCAACGAGGACGCTAGTCATTGTATTCTCGTTGATATGAGCAGGAATGTACATGGGAGAGGGTTCTCTATTAGCATCCATTGGCAAGTTCTGTGATGTATAGGTTGTAGTAGGAGATCGATTTGTAGGCAACATAGATGGGATGGGAAGAAGCATGAAAGAAACCATCTTCTACATACACTGAAAAGGACTTTCTCAGAAGCCCCCAAGGGTTTAAAAATTAGACATGACCTATTCTAGGTTTCGCTTCACAATGTTTAGGGACTCTTCTAGCTATACTGCTAGGGGTCGTAGGTTGGGTTGCAAGGCTAGACGCCCTATAATTAACACACCTACAATGCACCTAGAACACGAGAGAATATTCCTTGAACACTACGAAACGAAACCAAAATAATTCACATCAGGTTCACCAAAATGTAAAGGGGGATCGGCTGATCAGGACCCCAAGTCATGTGAGGGTATAAAACAATTGGCTACCCTGATCTACCTCAAGCTAAGGGATTGTTTAAAATAGGTTTGATGTTTGAAGGGGTGAAAAGGATAGACTACTGATCTACCTCTTTCCTTTTTACAACCTAAGAGTCTCAGGAAGTTAGGTGAACGAGTTTCTAGAGTCCAGACTATGACTCAAACAACTCACTACTAGAGGAATACAAAACATGACACGAACAACAACATGGCATGTCGGTGTCTCAGTGGGGCGCTGGCATCCATATTTCCAGAAAATGTAAAGTATAATCTAAAAAAGGAAACTTACTAACAACCTAACAAATGTGGTTTAATACAGTAATAGAAATAAAAAGGAACTAAATAACCGAATAACAAGAAGAATAATTTTAACATGATCTAATCTATGAATTGAAAAAAGAGGGTAAGGAAAGTGTAGCTTCCTACCCACAATTTGATGTCTTCGAGTTATTCACACGACGAGTAACCTACAAACACAAGACATAAAAATGTTGGGGTTGTGTATAGAGGACTACTACGGTCAGTCCCTCGCTTTGGTATTTCCACCTCCATGGACAACCAATATAGCAACGATAGGAGAAATATGATAAAGAGAGATATTGAAATGAAAGTACTAAGAACTATGATAAACAACACTATGCTACAAAAAAATATGATAATGCAAGAGAAAAGGAAATGGACTGATATCACCTTCAACCACATGCACTCAAGGAAAATGAGAGAAGGAATGAGCTCGCAAGCTTACAAATTCCAAAGTTGTTGCAACAATGAAGATAACTTAAAACCAGTGAAGTATTGAATTGTATCTTCAATGGAGGTGATAGAGCTTGAGAATGTTGTGAAAAGAGTGGAGAGATTAGTCCCCAATGTGTGAATGATCAAGAAGTTCAAGAGTGAGAGAATGAATGAAGGAGATAGTCATTTGAAGATGAAATTAGAGGAAAAGGAGCTATTCGAGGTTGATCAAGGGAGCAGAGATGTTACACTTCATCGCCAATGGAGAATTGTAATGCCTCTATGAATTCTAGAGGCAATAATCTTGTTACGATGGTAGTGAAACCACATAGACATCTATGCACTGCGCTAGAGTCCCCTACAGAATATCCTCCATTGACACAAAAAAAAATTCCAAGTGGATGGGAAGAAAATGAAGGACATGGAATTGCATTATCGAACTTGATTCTCTAAGGTAGGAGGTACATAATGCGGAATTTTCAAGGAGTGTAAATTCACGCCATTACAACTATAACTTTAATCTAAAACCTAATCCTCATTCAATCCTATCCATCCATTAACCAATGCATCTTGCCACTTTATTTCTCTCATGGAAATTCTATAAATGAGAGGCCTTCCATCCCATTTGCATCAATCTCTTCTCATACTATTGTTATGTTGTTGCATTTTCTATCTACTTCTTCCATAACCTAGCTTATCTTCACCATATTCTCATCCTATCTATTGGATCTATCATCCTATCAATCTTATCATCATGCTACTTATATAAGCAACAACATTCCTCCATCAACACATTAAAAGAGAAAATCAAGTGGATCTTACTTCAACTCTATCACAGGAGAAAGAAGGGTTTTAGATGAAGGTATTGTGTGTATTGCATTATATTCTATGTTATTTATCTTCATTTTTTCATTTTCTTGTCCACATTTTGGCACACTTAGTGGGACTCACATCACTGTTTTAACCTCCTTTTATGAGTTTTGGTGAGTTTTGAGTTGCAAGTTACAATTTCATGCTCGACTCTGTGATTCGGCACTTTTGTTCCATAAAACCGCACTTCTATCATGACTTTTGATGCCTCTATTCTAAGAAAGCATGCCTATTGCTTGGCTCTATGAATTGACACTTCCATTTAACAAAATCATGCTTTCATTGAGACTATCCACACCTTCATCATCGCACTTGTGTAGTGACTCATAATGCCTATGTTTTGACTTTCGATGCTTCTATTTTGAGAAGTTGCACATGCATGTTAACTTTTAGTGCTTCTATTTTGAGAATTTGCACATGTGTTTTGAATTTTAGCACCTTTGTTCTGCAAAACAATGCCTACACTGCATAGAACTGTGCCTGCATTTTGCTTAAATTTCTAGTTATTTTTAGTGCTAACCCTTGGTTTTCCTTTGCTTATTTACATTTTTCTAAACCTCTATTTGTAGGTTCACCTAAACTATTTATTACAGGTGCTAGAATTTTTATTTAAGCTCTCTCTTAGAGTTGTATTTCTTCATAGGGTTTAGGGTTTTCATTGCTAACCTTCTTGTGTTTTTGTGCATGTTTTAGATCTTCCTAACATTTTGTTTTATAGGTTTTCTATGTTATCTTTTGCAAAAATTAGGATTAGTCATTATTTTTCATTTAGATATAGTGTTTATGAAAATCATGCTTCTGTTATGAGGAACCATACCTCTATTTCTACTTTTTGCACCTATGTTTCAACTTTATGTAGGAAGCACACCTTCATTTTGACTTTTTGCACCTCTGTATCAACTTTCTATGCTTTTGTTGCAACTTTCCATGCCTCTATTCCAACTTGTTGTGCTTCCGCTTCACAAAATCATGCTTTGGTACATGTATAATTTTCCTTTTCTCTATGTTTCTATGCTTCTTTTCTATCAAAAGGTACCTTTGTTTCATAGAGTTGTGCTTTTTTTAATTTTCTTCATAATTTTTTAAAATTCTCTTTTCTTTTTTATCAAAAAATTTTCCTTCAAGGGCTTCGCCCCCAAACCGTTATCAGTGAAGGATCACGTTCATTCCCCTGCATCCCCACTATTGTTGGGCTAAGTGTACCAACCCCCATTGCAAAAAGGGGTCCCAAATTTTTATTGTTATCTTCATGCTAACAATCATTTTATTTGATCATTTTTCATCTAACCACTTGTGGTGCACCTTGAAATCATTGGATAAAGGAAAAATCATCAAAATGCTAACATATTTATTACAATTCACTTGTGCAAGGCTTTCTTTTTTTCTCCACTAATCGAGGCACAATTATTTTCTTAAGGTTAATGAATTTTGTTTGTTGTTTCTTTGGGTGAGTGGTGTGTATGCTCTCCTCTCACACCTTTGTGTGATCTTGAGGATAAAAAATATCACTTACTCTCTTGTTTTTCTTTTTCTCTGTTATCTCAAGGAACACAATGTGTGTATGATCTCCCCTTGTGCTTTATGCAATATTGGGTGACCAAAAACACTTGGATCATTCCTTTTAGGAGGCCTTCCTAGGGGTTTCATTATCTTAGGGGATGACCTCAACTCTTGTGTTCCGATGGAGTATAAAGAGAGGGAGGTGAATTGAAAGACATCTCTCTTGCAAGTGGAATTTTTTGAATCTGGACTAAGCCTCCAAGAACTCTATGCCTTGGAGAAGTGAAGGTGGAGAGTGGGTTAACCTCTCCTCCTAGTTGTTTGGAATTATTCTCTTTCATCTACAGATTGGGCCTCACATACCCTTGAGGTAGTTAGAGGAAACCTTAGCAACCTTGTTGATCCTAGTTTAATACCTTTCAGTCATTACTTAGTATGGTTTAGGGTATAATTGATCATGCTCAAAGTTACTCACCATGTATTTCTTCTTGTTGAGGTGACATATATCCCTTGGTAGGGCCTTGTCCTTCTAAGGTGTAGAGGAGGGGGACCAACCACACCAAGGCTCCAGGTCATAGAGAGTCGAGAGCGGAAGGCTACCTTGATCTACCTCAGGTTGGATAAGTGTTTAAAGTTAAGGATTGAGAATCAAGAGCACTCTCAAGCGCTTCTGTCACTCTACTAACCCATGATTTTGAATGGAGCTAAACAAGATAGTTTCTAGAACCTGAATCATACCTCAAGAAGCTCTCTGCCTGAGGACAATAGCATAGTTCAAGGATGAAAATGTAGCGCACTGGTGTCTCTTTGGGGCGCTGGCATCCATATAGCCAAAAAGTACAAAAGTACAATACAAGGTGCAAAAACCAACAGTCTAGCAAAGAGAGTTTAAATTACTAAAAAAATGATAAATGATAAATGAACAAAATAACTTAGAAAGATGATAAAGGAGATGATGAAAGAAAAGGTGATGAAGATTAACTCATGAAGATTCCATTTCACCAACAAGTTCCACGTGAACACGTACCTACACACAACCAAGAGAGGAAAAATGTTGGGGTTGTATAAGGGTTTGCCATAATCAAACCCCTGCTTTTTTGTTTCCATCTCCATGGAAAACCAAATAGATCAATAGAAAATGTGATAAAGAGAATAATAGAAAGAAAACTGAAAAATAGCAATAACACTATTCTATGTAAATCAAGAAACAATATGACCTTCCCAATCAAAGTGCCCTCAAGCACGTAGAGGAGGATGCAAGCTTGGTAAGGTTTGCACTGCCATAACAATGAAGAAGCAATCTCGCAAGACACCAAGTTAGAACTCCAAGGGTGGCAAGAGTGTAGCAAGAGGTGGAGAAGATGTGTAGGAGCTCAAGAATCATGAAGTAAGATCAAAACCAACATGTGTAATTGTCCAGAAGCTAGCACAAGAATCAAAGATATGTATTTGAAGAGGATTTAGGAGGGAAAGAGCCATTCTCAGGTCAGTTGGAAGGTGCAGAGGTGTTACACTTTGTCAGCAATGGGGGACATAACATCTCTATGGATTCCAGAGGTAGGAATCTGTTAGGGACGACAATGCATTGTGCAGACGTCCATGCGCCACATGCGCGTCTCTGACATAAATTCCCCCACCGACACAAAATATAGGTTCCAAGTGGATACATTGTAGATAGGTGATGTGGAATTACTTAGTTGGAATTCATTTTTCTAAAGTAGAGGGTGTAAGAGGGGAATTTATGAGAGGGGTGTAAATTCACTCCTATACATTTTTCCCCCACTTTAGTGAGCATGAGTACAAATGAATGTTTAGTAAAGTAGATTGAAAAAGTTTAGAAATGTATACTTGGACTGTCGAGGAAGCAAATCACAATCTAGAAAGCTCGAAAGTGTAGGGAAAGAAAATAACTCCACATGTACTCTCTCTTGAGGAGGTTCAAACAAAGCGCATCGAAGGCCCGCAAACCAATGATGGAAAAATATCGTAGGATACAAATGCTTCAAAAGTCCTCAGACCTGCAAAGAAGGTGTCCTCGGGTACTCTCTCCTGAAGGAAGCTTAGTGTGAGGGAACTCCGTAGAGTCGGACTAGAAAGTAGCTTCACAGGTGCACCTACAAAGCAACATGTTAATCCATAGGAAAAACGTGTTAGAAAATAAAAAGCAACCATGCAGGAAAGAAAGAAGATAGTCATACAGATAGCCACAAATTGAAGGAGAAGCTTTCAAAGGCGTGCCTTGTGAACCCTTCAAAAAAGAGGGGTCCACTCAAGGGATGCTCAATTTGAAAGTACAAGAGTATTTTTTTCGCAAATCAATTCAACATCAAGGAATTCGAAAGGAAGAAGGTCCCCTCGCAAGGGGAAGGTCAAAACTTTTCTCGTAGGAGAAGGTGCTCCCCACTTGGAGGAAAGTTTCTCCAATTCTTTCTTTACGAACCCATGATGAAGGAAAAATATTCTGCTAGGGGTCCTTGTTGAGGAATGCAATATTTGAAAAATATTTTGAATGGATTTTCAAGAAAAGATTCATTAGCCACCGAATTCATTTTCTAAAAATTAAAGTGACATGATAGCCCCCTCCTTAGGATGGTACATGCTAAGCATAAAAGGAACATGACATCCTAAGGAGAGAAAAGAATGGAAAAGTGATGTTGTGGCCCACTAGACATAGCAAGATGTAACCATGGTAATATTGTTGAACACATGAGGGACAACAAATGAGCACCACAACATCACAAAACAAGCATGAGAGACAAGATAAAAAAATGCAAGGAGAGACAAAAACAACATGAACAAGGGACACAGGTGCGATATGATATTTTAGGTTTAGAGCTGCTCATAAATGTAGATAAATAAATATAATAATATATAAATGAACTATCATCAACCCCCTACTATATCAAACCATATGAAGAAAGGCATGAGAAGACAAAATAAAAATAAAAGATTGGGTCAACATGGAAGGGGAGCCTAAATGCCCCCAACACTTTTCATCATCCACAATTGTCAAAAATAAATACACAATAGAGGAAGAATGATGAAATAAATAGAGAAAGTTTTACAACACATAAATACTCCTATATCTAAGCACCAACAAGGGTAACAAGGGTCATTCAGGAACACATAATGCAAGCAAAGGGGAACACAATACACACACACAATCTACTCTACTGATAAAGAAGAGGCGACCACTAGTCCTCGTCAGCCAAGAGGTCGTTGTTCTCCCACTCTAGATCATGGTACATGGAGGGAAGATGAGCTTGCAAGGGTAGAATATCAAGGGGGGAACCCTTAGACCCCCCACAAAAAGAGCCAACGAAGAAGGCCCTTTGAGGTCTTCTCCACTTAGTTCCTATGGGATGAAAGTCAGTGACTTCACAAAAATATCTGATAGGTCTGGGACCTCATCCACAAAATTAAACATACACTTCACAGGAGTTCCATGTGTTAACTCAATGGGTAGGGGAGGTGGCGCCTGAGATTCACTGCTAGGCTCACCGAGAGACTTGAGAGAAATGACAAAATCTGAGGACATCGGGACTTCCTCCATCACTAAGACGACACAAGCTAATGCAAAACCACCTTCTGAAGAAGGTGAACACCTCTTTTGACCCCCATTGCTAGCGAGGCCTTCCTCCATATTTCACTTTGTCGGAGGATGCGAGATCCCCATGGATAGGGAAGAAGGCACAAAGGAAGAGGAGAAAACTGCGACGAACATGACCAAGGTATTCAACATGTCCATGGGCTTTGAAAATGACAAGATTTCTAGGAGGGACATCAGAAGGGGTGGCTCAACTGAATGAGCAATAAACACCTACACCCTCTTCAGGTGAGGATTGCTTACGCTTGTGGAGGGAACCAGAAGTAGGACTAATGCTGGACAATTGAAGCAGAGGGGACGAAAGAAGAGGATACAACAGAGGATGCCGAGGTAGGAGCTATCAACTCCCCTTCCTTCCTCTATAGGGTGACCTACTTAGCAGCCAAATCCTTTCTCCAACACTTGTGCTCACGCGCAAGGCGGTTCCTGTAACTATGAGAGCTAGAGGCTAGAAGTTGAGACAAAACAAAAGACTCATGTTTGACCATCAGAGTATCCATCATGGTCATTTCCAGCGGAGGGAGAGACTCCTGCAGGAACATGAGGGAGAGGTTGAGAGGATGATGAAACAATAGTGGGGGGAGCAGACTCTAATGCCTTAGTGGTAGGCCTCTTCCCATTCACTACCTTAAAGGCAGGAGTAGTAGGAGGTTGCGAAGGCCAAGACATAGAGGACTCCCCATGGGGACTCTTCCCATTACCATATTAGATAGACCAAGGCAATGTGGGTAAGACAAAAATTTCAAACACCAGATGCTTCGGCTTTTGCCAAGTAGGCTCCATCAGATTCTCCAAAAAATGCCTAGGAGCAGAGGATGATGGCACCGTAGTAGGGTGAGAGGAAGCAACAGGTGGAATAATAGAAGAGGAGGAAGAACCTTGAGCATGCTTCTCTTCCTCCCTTCTTTGAGCCAAGGTGGCCTCACTATTTGGTTTGAGACAAGCCCTATGCTAGATGGCATAGGGAGAGGGAGGGTGTCTGAGGAATGAGGACAAGATATTCTCCTATGGGTGTAGGCCAAAAGTAATCTAGTGAGTAACCCCCATGCACAATCGGTGACTTATAGCTGATATTGTGGACTACATGCATTATACCCTCACAGATGAACTTCAGACACTTATGAACCACCGAGGGAACTACATTCATGGTGACCAACTAGGGGATACCCGATTTCAATTTGAAGAGCTCAGACCCCAGGATAATGTCAAAAAGTGTATTTATGGATTTAGGTCCAACTAAGAATAACAAGGTGATGCAACCAATGGGAGGTATGGAAATACCATCATGTGTATGGATGGTACTCCTAGATTCATCATACCCATCTTTGTGTAAGAAGTTAATCAACATAATATCCTCAGTGATGACATTCACCCAGAATGTAGGGTCAACAAGAACACCCATTACAATGTTTCCATTGATTTGTGTAGGGATGTATAAGGGAGATGGTTCTATGTTGTAAGTCATTGGCTTGTCTTGCGAGGTGAAGGTTATGCTAGGGGATCCACTTGCAGGTTGCATAGATGGGATGGGTAGATGTAAAAAGGAGGACATTTCATATACTAGACAGAGCTTTCACAGAGCCCCCAAGGGTTTCACAACTAGATGGTGACCTACTTAAGGTTTCGTTCCATGATTCTTATGGAGCCTTCCAGCTACACCATTATGGGTTGTAGGTTAGGTTGCAAGGCTAAGCACCTCACAACACTCACACCCACAAAAATCCTAGGATACTAGGAAAGAGTATTTTAGCACTGCTAAATGGAGCCAAAATGGTTCACGTCAGGTTCACCAAAATGTAGAGGAAGGGGACCAACCACACCAAGGATCCAGGTTACAGAGAGCCCAGAGCAGAGGGTTTCCCTGATCTACCTTAGGTTGGATAAGTGTTTAAGGTCAAGGATAGAGAATGAAGAGCACTCTCAAGTGCTTCTATCACTCTACTAACTTGAGAGTTTGAATGGAGCTAGACAAGCCAATTTTTGGAACCCAAACCGTACCTCAAGTAGCTCTCTGCCCGAAGAAAACAACATAGGTCATGGACGACAACATGAAGCACTGGCATCTCTCTAGGGTGTTGGTGTTTGTACAAATAGAAAGTACAAAAGTACAATACAAGGTGTAGAAAACAACTAACGGTCTAGCAAAGGGAGTTCAAAGTACTAAACAAAATGATAAATGATAGAATGCACGGAATAACTTAGATGATAAAGGAGATGATGAAAGAAAAAGTGATGAAGATTAACTCACGAAGAGTCTAGTTCACCAATAAGCTCCACATGAACATGTACCTACACACAACTAAGAGAGGAAAATTTTTGTGGTCGTATAGGGGTTTTCCATAGTTAAACCCCCACTTTGGTGTTTCCACCTCCACGGATACCCAAATAGATTGATAGAAAATGTGTTAAAGAGAATAATGGAAAGAAACCCAAACAATAGCAATAAGACTATGTGGAATAAATAAAGAAACAACATCACCTTCTCAATCAAGGTACCCTCAAGTATGTAGAGGAGGATGCAAGCTTGGTAAGGTCTACGTTGCCACAAAAATGAAGAGGCAGTCCCGAAGGACACCAAGTCACAACTCCAAGGGTGGTAAGAGTTGAGCAAGAGATGGAGAAGATGTGTAGGAGCTCAAGAATTATGAAGCAAGATCAAAACCAGCATGTGTAATTGTCTAGAAGCTATCATGAGAATCAAAGATATGCATTTGAAGAGGATTTACGAGGGAAAGAGCTGTTCTCAGTTCACCTAGAAGGCATAGAGGCATTACACTTCATCGCCAATGGGAAATGCAATGTCTCTGTGGATTCCAGAGGCAGAAGTCTGTCAGTGATGACAACGCATCACACATGCATCTCTGACAAAAATTCCCCCACCGACACAAAAGACAAGCACCAAGTGGATGCATTGTAGATAAGTGATGTGGAATTATTTAGTCAGACTTGATTTTCTAAAGTAGAGGGTGTAAGCGGGGAATTTTCAAGAGGGGTCCAAATTCACTTCTATACATAAGGTAAGGGGTGTAAAGGTGGTATATGACCTTTGTATACCCTAGTCACCCATTCATTTGGAGATATTAGCCTTTGGATGGTGGGCACACACTAAATTAACATTGTTGGAAACTCAAGGGAAAACAACTAAGAGGGGGGAGCGTGAATCAGTTGTCACCAAATCTCAAACTTATTCAACTTATTAACCTTAATTCCAGATCTGATCATTAATCATGAAAGCATAAATGAACAACACATTAGAAGCACACATAACACCAAGAGTTTTACAAAGAAACCCTGTTAGGGGAAAAACCACGGTGGAGATCAATCCACAAGATTATACCTTGTTAAAATTATAAGGAAATATGAATAGGGAATGCACATGCATTCAGGCACACTACCTAGAGCTCATTGCTCAAGTAGAACAAGGTTTACTACCCAAGGAAGACACACTATCTTATAGAAAGATTCAGATTAAAACCATCTAGATTTGAACTAAGAAAATAACATCTGCTAATTCCTGGTTATAGTTTTGATTAAGCACATGAAAACTTCTTCATTCTTCGTCACTCTTCTTCACTCTCTACTCTACCTTAAAATTATCTAAAATTTATTCCCACACAAGACTCATACACTTCACATTCGCACCTCTTTCACTCTTCGAACAATCACTCTTATATATCCGCAACAAGAAATTACATCGCTATAAATCGGCCACAAAAAGATAATAAAATAATTACAAGCACTCAACCCAAAAAAATAAAGAATATTCATGTGAATCAACCAAGGTTGGCCATAACATCTAGTGAAGACCGAAAACAACATCTCCAACATGAAAAAACTTCAATTAATTTCTCCTCGAATATCCACAACATGCTTCAATGCCTTATCGGCCAAGAACATGAAAAACATGAACATGCAAGAGAAAATATTGGATCACAAGCATAACAATCAATGCAGACATGCCAAAAAGATAGAGAATGAACTAGAAACATCCACAAGCATCATGAAACATTAGAGAAGCATCCACAACAACTAAACTTACTGAAATCATAGAATCTTCAATTAGGAACACTAACTGTAGCAACAAAAAAACTGTCAGAATGAAAATCTTTATAACTTGATCAACTCTTCATGCGGATCTCTAAAATTCAACGTGGATAAACTAGACATACTCAAAAAGAAACCTTTTAGTCCACAATCTTAGAACAACAATGTACTGAACACACTGATAGAAATAACTTCACTTCACCACCGACAACCTGTAGCACTTCTTATTACAAATTTTTCAATATCCTCGACATATACAATTTCTAATGCAACAATGCTAATGGTGTTGACATCAATGACAACCACATATAAAAAACACAACCACAACATCCAACAATCTCCCCCTTTGTCATTGATGGCAACGCATGATGTGAAAAATAACATCAACACAACTATGCTTACTCTTCCTTTAAGTTCTAACTTTTCTTCCCTCACATGATCTTCTTCCCCACAAGGCTCTTCTCCCCAGATAATCAACAAATTTTTTTTTCACATTAATCTTCTCCCCCTTTGACATCATTGACAAAGATCTCTTCAATACAAGCTCTGAACCACATATCTAAACTTTTGAACATCTAATTACTCCCCCTGAGTAGCAGCCACCACAACATCAATCTAGATCAAAATATGATCATGAAATGCATGGATTGATGCAATGCAATGCATCCTTAGTTCTGATTAGGAGGGGTAATAACCCATAACTTACCTCTAAGATATTCAAAAGTATCCTTAGGAAACAAATTTGTAAAGATATCTACAATCTGCTCCTTAGTAGGCACATACTCCAATCTGACTTCCTTTTCACTTACCTACTCTCTCAAAAAGTGAAATTTTATAGATATATGCTTGGTCTTTGAATGTAGCACCAGATTCTTAGAAATGTTAATAGCACTTGAGTTATCACATAATATAACAATAGGCTCATCATACACAACTCTGATATCCTTCAACATCTATTTCATCCACAACACTTGAGTAGAATTATTAGTAGCAACAATGTATTATGCCTCTATAGTAGATAAAGAAATATAATTCTGCTTCTTACTCAACCATGAAATCAACTTCTTTCCCAAGAAAAATGCTCCACCACTAGTACTTTTCCTATCATTCACATCTCCTGCCCGATCAACATCAATAAAGGCACTCAAAGTAAGATCATCATATTTAGAATACCATAGAGCAAAATCAACTGTCCCTTTCAAGTATCTAAAAATTCTCTTCACAATAGTCACATGAGATTCTTTAGGATCAGCTTGAAATCTAGCAACAATACATACAACATTCATGATATCAGGCCTATTTTGAGTGAAATAAAGCAATCCACCAATCATTGATCTATGTCTTGTCTGATTTTCCTTCGAGAATCATTATCAGTTGTCAACTTGCATCTGGTCACCATGGGTGTACAATAGCTTTGAGTCTTCCATACCAAATTTCTTCAACAATTATTTCACATACTTGGACTGAGATATAAAAAATACCTTTATCTAATTGAGTAATTTACAATCCCAAGAAGAATTTCATCTCTCCAATCATTGACATTTCAAATTCATTTCACATCTCATTAGAAAACTTCATGCACAAGCTATCATCTCCTCCAAATATGATATCATCAACAAAAACTTCTACAATCAAATCTTTATCTTCATTCTTGAAATGCAGATTACTATCACCAGTACCATTGTTAAATCCAAGTTTCACCAAGTACTTATCCAATCTAGCATACCATGCTCTAGGGGCTTGCTTAAGACCATGCAATGCTTTCTTCAATCGATACACCATATCTTCCTTATCAGTCAACTAGAATCCATCAAGTTGCTCAACATATACCTCTTCTTCCAATTCACCATTTAGAAAAGTAGACTTGACATCCATTTGATAAACCTTGTAGTCTTTATAAGCAACATAAGCAAGAAACAATCTCAAAGCTTCAATTCTAGCAACAAGGGCAAATGTTTCTTCAAAATCAATACCTTCCATTTGAGAATATCCCTTACAAACCAATATTTCTTTGTTTCTAACCACTTCACCTTGTTCATTCAGTTTGTTTCTAAAGACCCATTTAGTTCCAATTACATTCTTATCCTTAGGTCTGTGAACAAGAATCCATGTATCATTCTTCTCAATTTGTTGCAGTTCCTCTTTCATTGCTTCAACCCAATGCTCATCTTTGCATGCTTCATTCACATTGTTATGCTCAGTCTTTGAAATAAAACAATACTCTTCTATAATTTTTCTCCTAGTATGGACACCTTTGTTCTTATCACCTATGATTTGATTCTCTAAATGATTCAATCTCACATACCTCAGAATCTTCTTAAAATGTTCTTCAACTTTAGGCTCTTCTGATCTCTTTTTTTTTCTTCAACCAATTTCTCCTTCTTCTTGATTTGCTTGATTCACCGGAATGATTTGAACTTGACTTTGCAGTTTGACCTTTCTTTCCTTTTCTTGTACTGTCATTCTGATCATCAGAATCATATCCACAGGTTCAGGATAGTGCAGCTATGTCTTCATCAACCTTAACATTTGTACTTTCAACCATTTTCTTCAATCTTTTGTTGTAACACTGTAGGCCTTACTTTTAGTAGCGTAACCCAGAAAGATTCCTTCATCATTCCTGGCATAAAACTTTCCTATATCTTCATCTCTTTTGATATAACATTTTCTTCCAAAGATTTTGAAATATCTAATAGTAGGCTTTTGACCAGTCCACGGTTCAAAAGAGGTCTTACTAGTATTGCCTTTGATTTGTACCTAGTTAAGTGTGTACACAACAATACTCATAGCTTCTCTCCAATAGATATGAGGCACATTTCCTTCCAACATCATGGTTCTAGCCACATCTAGAACTGTTATGTTCTTCCTTTCCACAACTCCATTCTTTTGAGGGGTCCTCGATGCAGATAACTGTCTCTTTATTCCATGCTCTTCACAAAAAGAATTAAACTCATTGGAAGTGAATTCACCACCTCTATCTGATCTCAGACACTTAATCTTCAAACCAGTCTCTGTCTCAACCATATCCTTAAAGATCTTGAACTTTTCTAGAGCTTCAGTTTTCTCCCTTAAGAAAGTAGCCCACATCATCCTTGAATAATCATCAATAAGCAACATGATCTCTGTAACCTTGTAAACTTCTAGTTCTAGTAGGACCACATAAATCAATATGCACAAGTTCCAACAATCCATTTGAGTTTTATTGTTTACTTCAAAATGAAATTCTTGTTTGCTTTCCTAACTCACATTCTTTGCATATGGCATTAGTAGGTTTCATCAGCTTAGGAAGATCTCTCACAGATTTAGTGGAACTTATCTTGATAATGTTATCAAAGTTAACATGACACATTCTCCTATGCCATAACCAACTCTCATCAACTTGAGCAATCAAAAAACTTTTACTAGAAACATTCAAATGAAAGATATTACCTTTTTTTGTTTGTGTACCTGATGCAATCACATTTCCATAATTTCCCAATATTTTTCACTTACCATCCATGAAATGAAGATTGTATCCCTTATCAACCATTTGACCAAAACTCAAAAGATTATGCTTCAAACCTTCAACATACAAGACATCATCAATGCTATGCTTACCACTAAGAGAAATGCATCCTCTTCCATGATTCACACCAACTGTGTTATCACCAAATCTCACAAAACCACCATCATACTTCTCCAAATTCACAAACTTACTTTTATCTCCCGTCATATGATGAGAACAACCACTATCAATTACCCATTCATCTTTCTCTTCAACTTGAGCAACTAGGGCTTTCTCCACAATTGTACAACTAGCAGATTCAGTAGACACAGGATTATTTTCCTTGATAGCAATAAACAAAAATTCATCTTCACTTGCATTTCCTCTGTCAAATTCATCATTTGTAACACCTTCATCAACAACATAGTAACACTTATTTTGGAATTTAGGCTTGTTAAATATTGGCTTGGAAACTCTCTCAGGACACCTTGATGTAAAATGACCTATCTTATTGCAAGAGAAATATTTAATAGGAAAATTTCCCTTATACTTACCTTGTCCTATGGCTTCTCTTTTCACAGTCAATGCTTCAAGTTCTTCAAGCTCTCTTTCTTGTTCATCTAGCTTTTTCATTTCATCCTCATACTTGAATGTCTTTCTTGATGAACTTTCACCCATATCATATCTCTATCTATCTCTTCCAGAAGTAGTAGCCTTAAATGCAGATTCAACCTTAGGAAGGGCATCACCAAATTCACTCAACTCAAAAGCAGTAAGCTTACCAATCAACA
Organism: Sequoia sempervirens; assembly: GCA_007258455.2. Lineage (NCBI taxonomy): Eukaryota > Viridiplantae > Streptophyta > Pinopsida > Cupressales > Cupressaceae > Sequoia > Sequoia sempervirens. Next base: position 72,905,708 of record VDFB02075321.1, read on the forward strand.
TATCTCTAGTAACATTTGTCATAATTTGAAGTTCTTCAATAGAACTAGTGTTGACTTTGTAAGAATCAGGAAAAGATCTAAGCACTTTAGCAACAATCTTTGATTCATCTATTTGTCCACCAGCACATCTGATACCACACATAAGCTCATTCACTCTTTGCATGAATGTAGTAGCATTTTCATCATCACCCATTTTCAACTTTTCATATTTTCCTTTCAAACTTTGTAGCTTAGCAATCTTCACATTTGCATCACCTTCATACAAGGTCTCCAAATTCTTCCAAATCTCATAAGCAGTCTTTAGATCCATCACATTTTTCATCTCAATATCAGTCAAAGCACTCAAAAATGCCTCCTTAGCCCTGATATGATATTCAACATCCCTAATCTCAACAGAAGTAGTAGGACCATTATGTGGAATAACATATATATTTTTCGTAATGCTCCAGTAGGGTTCACCAATGCATCTCAAATAGCACTCCATTCAAGCTTTCCACAAGGAATAATTTGTTCCATCAAATCTAGGACTATCCTTCTTATAAGTCACCATCCCGAATCACCTCAAGTTGTTAAACTTCTTCCAAGGAACCACAAGCTTTGATACCAATTGTTGGAAACTCAAGGGAAAACAACTAAGAGGAGGGGGTGAATCAATTTTCACCGAATCTCAAACTTATTCAACTTACTAACCTTAATTTCAGATCTGATCATTAATCATGAAAGCATAAATGAACAACACATTAGAAGCACACACAACACCAAGATTTTTACATGGAAACCCTATTAAGGGAAAAACCACAGTGGAGATCAATCCACAAGATTATACCTTGTTAAAAGTATAAGGAAATATGAATGGGGAATGCACATGCATTCAGGAACACTACCTAGAGCTCACTACTCAAATACAACAAGGCTTACTACCCAAGGAAGACACACTATCTTATATAAAGATTCAAATTAAAACCATCCAGATTTGAACTAAGAAAATAGCATCTACTAATGCCTGGTTAGAGTTCCGGTTAAGCACATGAACACTTCTTCACTCTTCTTCACTCTTCTTCACTCTCTTCTCTAACTTTGAATGATCTAAAATTTATTCGCACATAAGACTCATACACTTCGCATTCACACCTCTTTCACTCTTCAAAAAATTTCTCTTATATATCCGCAACAAGAAATTACATCGCTATAAGTCGGCCACAAAAAGATAATAAAATAATTACAAGTAGTCGGTCCAAAAAAAATAAAGATTATTCATGCGAATCAACCAAGGTCAGCCATAACATAGTGAAGACCAAAAACAACATCTCCAGCACAAAAAAACTTCAATTAATTTCTCCTCGAAGATCCACAACACGCTTCAACACCTTGTCGGCCAAGAACATGAAAAACATGAACACATAAGAGAAAATCTCAAATCACGAGCACAACGATCAATGCAGACATGCCAAAAAGATAGAGAATGAACTAGAAACATCCAAAAGCATCATGAAACATTAGAGAAGCATCCGCAGCAACTGAACTTACTGAAATCACAAAATCTTCAATCAGGAACACTAACTGTAGTGACAAAAAAACTGTCAGAATGAAAATATCCATAACTCAATCAACTTTTCATGCGGATCTCTGAAATTCAACATGGATAAATTAGACATACTCAACAAGAAACCATTTAGTCCACAACCTCAGAACAACAACATACTGAACACACTGACAAAAAGAACCTCACTTCACCACTACCAACCTGTAGCACTTCTTATTACAATTTTTTCAATATCCTCGACATAAACAACTTCTAATGCAACAATGCTAATAGTGTTGACATCAATGACAACCACATATCAAAAACACAACCACAACATCCAACAAACACCCCCACTTGAATAATTCTAGGCTTGTGCAAGTGCTTGGTTTGTCTTCTTGTGGTAAATGAGTGCATACATATCTTTAAAATATTCCTCAATCCGCTTTGCTTGTTTGTGTGCTTTCAAATTACCTCCTAGTCAAGAAAGAAAAACCTTATCCTAATCCAACCAAATATCCCAATCTCTTCATCCAAGTCCATTTATCCAAATCTTCTAAAACCATGTATCCTCCTTCCAACCTAATCCTTCACCCATCTATTCATTCCAAACCTCTCCAATCCAACCCTTCCACCCAAATATAATATCATCCTCAATTCCTATTCTTCTAATCCCAATCCACTCTTAATCCAATCATCTTAATTTTCACCCTCATCCAAAATCAATCCCAAAATTTCCTCTTCCAATCAACCATCCACCATGTCTAGCCATCTAATCTATCCTCCATCTAATCTAATCTATTATAATCTACCCTCATCCATTTTGAACCAATCCAACATCATGATCCCATATCCTAATCCAACAAGACCAAAAATCACAATCAAGGTCAACCACAATTATATTGATGATGGTGATGAGGATATTCTTGTTGACCAACCTAAGTAAGATCCCTATAATGATAATGCAAGTCTCATGGAACAAGATGAGCTCTCTCCAACAACCACTACTTATTTCATCCTCATCCACTTATTTAACAATGATAAAGTGGCCATGCTTGGATACTTCCTTAGAATTTGTTCTAAAATTCCATCCTCCCCACCTCCATATAATCCCAATCCATCTCATATTGTTTATCCTCCCCCTTCCTTTGATAGGGGAAACCAAGCCTCTATCCAAACTTTTTCTCCAACCCAATCCACATCCCAAATCCCCATCTCTAACTCCTTTTCAAGATCCTCCTCCTCATCCTCCATTTACCAATTCATGGAAATTTCCACTTCTTATTCCACTTGTTTATCTCCCACATACTTACAATCCACATCACCCCAACCTTAAAAATCTACTTGATCCCAAGTCTCTCATGATTGACTCCAAGGACTATTAGCAAAGGTGGCTAAAACCCCATGTAAAAAATAAAGTTGTGCAATATCCCCATGTCATGCATCCACCTCCATCTCCTATAAATCAAGATAAGCCCCAATCCCATAAATATCATGAATCTCCTATCCTTCCATCTACCCAATTGGAGAGGTCTATCCAACCTTCCTCCCCCATCACACCATCCACATCAAATAAACTATGCCAATCCCATATTCCAAAGCATGCTATCATGGATTCTCCTCCATGTCAAGATTTAAACATCCCTTCCAACCCATCCAATTATCCCCTTCCATCTCATTATCCCATACCTTCCATTCTACCTAATGATCCTCTCCCATCTCAAGAGAAAGACTTTCCTTCCACCCCATCTAATGACCCCCCTCCTGATCAAGATCAAGATGTCTCATCTACTCCATCACATGATCCCCTTACACCTCATTATTACCTTCCTAATCAAGAGAAGTACATACATTCCATACCATCTCCCAATCCCTCTCCATGTCAAGAAAAAAGTGTCCCTTTATCTCCTCCCATGATCCCCTCCCTTCCACTCCATCCCATGATCCTACCTTAAGTCAAGATCAAAGAATCCTTTCATCTCAATCTCATGATCCTAATCCTCCACATAATTCCACCACCCCTATCCAAGCTACCCATGAACATCACACCTATCAAATGGATTCTTCCACCTTCATCCAATCTAGATTCCTTCACGAACCTATCATTCCTTCCATGTCATATCCTCCTAAAAATGGACACATCTTGTTTACAAAACAACAAGTATCATAATTGGAAAAAGGATTTGTCAATACATACATTATCAAGGAAAAAGGTTAGGCCTCCATGAGCAAGGCATATTAGAACCCATCCAAATCAAAGAAAATCCTAAATCTCATGGCATTCTCTATCAAGCTCAAGATGCTGACATCCTCCCAAAATCCACATCCCTCCACTTAAATCCAAATATCCACATTCCTCATCCTTGAAATCCATCTTGGGCCCTTATGTTCCAAAGCCCATTCCTTCATCCCATCCATCTATTTTGGGTCCCTATGTCCCAAAAAAAATTCCTCCATCCCTTCCATCCATCTTCGGTCCTTACATCCCTGCATCCATTATCCCCATCCCTCCTATCTCAAATTAATTCATGTTGCACATATGTTACCTAAGGTTTTCATTGATATCAACACTCAGTTTGGGCTATGATTGATGTTTAAATTTGTATGTTTATGGTATACTATGATGATGTGCTAACAATGATGTTGTTGATGTTCATGGTTGGATGTCATACCTGGGTTGATTTCAATTAAGGTAGTATTGAGTATGTTTGTTGTCAACATAGATGATATCACGACGATATATTAAGATGAGGATTAGAAGTAATACTAATGTTGAGGATATGTTGTTGATGGAATTTAGTGTGTTGTATACTATCACCTATTTCTCTTAAGGAAGTATGTGTTGCTACAAGGAAGTTCGGGACTTTGGATGCTAGTGAAAGTTTCTGCTACATGAAGTTTCTTTGAAGACTATTTGGGAGAGTGCTCCACATTCCTCTACCTTTGAAGATATATTCCTATTGACCCTTTCCCCTTCCAATCTTGTAAGATGGGAAAATATGAAAAATTCTACCATTTTCCAACTTTTGAAGCCACTCCAAACTTCACTTCCACTAAATTTGCATCCTACATTGACCATGGTAATTTCCATTCCACCTCCTCTAATTATACCTTAACACATGAATCCCTCAAATCCACATTCAAAATCCTTGACAAAGAATGTGGGAAATATCAAATCCATAAATACCTCTATATAACCAAGTTCACATCTCCCCTTGGTTCTACATTTGACCTTATGCAAAATCATAACTCTTCCCTCACACTATAATATGGGCCCACTACCTTCATATCCAATGACTAACTTGTTGAAGAAGATAGTGATGGATTTGATCCCACACAAGCCTATATAGATAAGTACTATGCTTCCTACATCAAGAAAAATAAGTAACTCATTCTATTATGCATGTTTTACATGGACTATAAATGAGATGATCTTCTCTTTCAAAAGCAATGAATCTTTGACCATATGCATCCAATATAAAATGTGTTACACACCATGTGTTATTACCTATTTACTATTACCTTTTTTGGTTAAATTGCTTGAATATATGCATGTGTTTTATGAATTTGGAATGGAAATATGATGAATAAATGATTGATGCATTTGATGTTTTATAATGATTTTGACTCTGAAATATGTGATGTGTATGATCGTATTTTGATCAGTTAACTACTATTATTATGTGCTAAGTTAATGCACGAACAGGTTCAAACCTTCGGAAGAGAGGGGAAGTATCACTCGAGAAAAACTTGGTCTGGTAACCCATAATGAGCCCAAATGAGCATTCACACACTCATGCCCTAGTTGGTCTATGTCGATTCAAGTCAATTTGGGAAAAGGTAAGTAATCTTTGGTTTGAATGTGATTAAGTCATGATGTCGAGTGGAAGTTCTTCCTTGTGTTTTTATTGTTATGTCAATGATGTATATGCATAAAATTTACATAGATGTATATATGTACATGTCTACGATAAACTCATACATGTGAGTGAATATGTAATGCCCCCTCCATGAAACCCTAGAGGACAACACACTAACACCTAAAACGGAACAATTTTTTTTTGAAAATACAATATTCACAAGTTTGCAAGTGGAACAATAGTTGTTTTCTAATCTATGTCCTCTAAGGTTTGCGGCTATGCTACTTGATTCCCATTAACTAAACTAGAAAGAATGGAAAATCATTACATTAAACCAATTCCATCTACAATATTAAATTACATTTAACCATCACATTTAATTGAACAATCAATATGAGATAACCATAACATGTATTCGATAGAGATCATTTAGTATCAATCCATTTAACTAACATAAACAATAGCATCTTTTACATTGTCCATTACATAAGAGAGTGTAATATCAGATTACATCATTACATTGATACATTTGAACAACAATGTCTCCTCGTATACATGTGAGGAGCGTACATCAAAAGTATGATACATGATACAATAGATTTATGGTTCAATACAAGTACATGAATAATAATCCACATGAACTGGTACAAGTTTAGAAGCCTTCAAATCTAGGAGTAATCACCACGAACACGAACAAAGTGAGGGAACCCAATGGAGTACAAGGCACATTCCACCCAACCATGTGGAACCCTAAGGTCCACCTCCTATGCTAGGAGATAGTGAAAGGGTACCACCACCATAAAGACAACAAGATGACATCCAACTGACACAACAAGACTATAAGGGATTCCAACATGCAAAGTACAAAATAGCATTACACAACGGTAACACTACTTCCAGAGGCACACACATACATGAAATGGAGATACAAGCTAAGGGAATGCTAGGTTGTAGCAGGGGATAGTGTCATCGCATGGTCCTAGCATGGGTTGTCTTGAAAATATTTCACTAGACGCCAGCCCTCATCTATGGTTGTCATGATAGTATCACATTAGACGCCGACCCATAGGGTGACACATGCAGGACCAACTTCCTTTCATGAAGACAAGGAGGTTGGTCTTGCTAACCAGGCCTTCTCAACCCATCCTTAGCCCGAACGAGTTCTATAGGCATGGGTGAGGCATCCAATTGTCTTGATTATAGTGAGATACTACCCAACCCCCTAATATATTAATTATGTTATCACTTAATTAAGGAACTCCCACATGGGTTGTCCTAAACACCACTTTGTGCACCGACCCCCATTGAGAGACACTCTCCCTTCTACAACTATAAAACCAAAAAGAAGCAACAGGAAAGGACAACATGCATAATTACAAAACCACATGAACATATACAAAGGTGATGCATGAACCATCCCGCACACAAAACCAACCATAAAAGAAAGTGAACAGTGCATGGCCAAAACCACCTCAATAAAACACTCCAAGTATCTCATCAACCAAAATCCAAGGTTTCAAACATTTAGCCCATAACATGGTTTCCCAAGCCTCTGGAAGACAATTAATATCTACCTTACAAAAAAGACCTCTTTAGTCAAGCACAAATGATAACATCCCATTAATCTGTCAATTAACTCATAATACAACTTGTAAGCCACAATTCCAAAAATGTAACCATTGTACACATAGTGAAATTAATTTTACTTCTATGTCATTGAAAGTAATCGAATTAGAAATCATAGTTCTAACATCAAGATGAGTTATCAAACTTATTAAATCTCCAATTGAAATAAATGATTTCATTCACTATTTAATAACAAGCATATATATATATGTATGTATATATACATATATATACATATACATGTGTATGTGTATATATATACATATAAAATTTATATATTAAGAATAAATGCATTTAAATTCACAGCTTGCTATTGACAATCAATCATCAAAAAATTACATAAAAGATACACATATAACTATGTGTGTGTGTATATATATATATGAATACATTGTTGTTTATACCGAATGGTATTAAACCAAGTGAAAAGTATGCTTACTATCAATCCTATAATAGAATCGAATATTATACTTGTTGCTAGTTTAATCAAACAGTAAACTCACACCCAACACCTGATGGCAAGTTTGTTATTGGTTATCCAATCTTACGCATAGCTTGCAACAGAAGATTGTGGCTAGAATTCACTATAAAGACTATCGATTTTAAACAAATAAGTGTAGATATAGCCGCTAGTCTTAACACAAATAAAAAATCTTGAACCCAACAATATCTATTGAGAGGCTAGTCATAAAACTAAATGACCACTACCGTTAACCAACGGTTTAATCCGAATGCCAAGAAAAGGGCTCAAGGAAACACGACTTAAAACTAACACCTACAGGTTGAGGATAGATTCTCTTATACAGGTTCAAATGCTTCCTAGTCATCCAATATCCAAAATGCTAGATTCTAAGGGACACCGCTCCAGTCAAAGTATAAAATTAGTAACCAATAACTCAATTATTTTATGCAAAACTCTTTATTTCCTAACAAGAAGAGTGGCGTTGAAGAAAACAATAATACGACCTACCAAAAGCCCAACAGAAGGTTAAATCAAAATGTCCAAACAATGGCTTGATACAGGGAAGACAATCACTATGTACAACATAAACCAAGACAAAAATTACAGAGTGGAGACTTCTAATACCTACTTGTGTCAATAGGTAAAGAAAATGAAATGTAAGAGGTCAGCCTACAATAAAAGACTCTATGCCCAAGAACATGGTGATAATTTTTTTTGTTTTACCCAACAATACCAGCACCTAATGCGCCAAAAGGAAGTTGACCCAGAGGATAGAAGGTTTGAACTATCAAGTTGTCAATCTGAGTAAGATTCTATGGTAGAGTGCACCAATAATCGAGCATGCCATATTATTAATTATGAATAAGAAGTGAATTCGAAAGTAATCAAAAGGAGAGGAAAAGGTTTGCATGAGTAAATTTTATCATTGATGTAGTTGAGATACTTAAAAATATTACAAACAAATTAGGAGAAAAATAAATAGTACTCCAAAGTTTAACAAATTATTAATTGCTTCAGGCAGTATAATCTTGCAATTATAGTTTACTAAGCAAACATTAAAATTGGAAAGAAATTATGGAACCTAAGTTAATTCGAATCACTGAGCTGAAAATGTTGTTGGGTTTGAATTCTAGATGCAGCTTCAACTTTCTCCCAAAGGCTTCAATTTTCTATAGAACCCCAACTCCAGTAGAAAGCCTCCAAAATAGAATAAACCCAAAGCCTCTGAAATCCAAAATCAAACTTCCAAAAAACCAGAAAAACTCCAAGAACAGGAAAATTTATTCACAACAGAGCTCTATGATTAGTTTTTTTTAAATAACAAAAACCCCTCTCTTAGTTATCCCTAACTAATTTATTTTCCACTCTCCGTAATTGCATGTATTTAATTATTTTATTTAATTTTATCTCACCTTTAATAGCCACTAATTTTAATTTTTATAATGCAACTATACTTTAATGCTTGCACATAATAAATCAAACCATTAAAATATTAATTTATTAATTTAATCTTCATTTTAATTTTACTTGCACAATGCACTAGTTAATATATATTGTTTAGATATTCCTTTATTAAACCATAAGTTTTAATTTATTTAAATCAAACAACACATTAATAATATTGTATTAATATCATAATTGTATTAAAAAACATATTTAAATTATCGAAACACCTTTTAAACCGCAATACTCTTTTATTAATATAAAATCAATCAAAACATCAATCAAGAAAATAACTCAAATGAACTGAATACCCAACAGTACTTGACTGCAAAATGAAATAGAAGGTAAAACAACAACAACATTGATAGACCAACACGAATTGACCTTATAGACAGGTTGTGACAAACAAATACTCATCCTCATCAAGGATGATGGCTCAACGTGGGGACCCGATGCTATCTCCAAATCAACAACCTCCATTGGGATATAAGGCACACTCAAACCTGAAAAATTCAGGTGAAGTCGATGCTTGGTACCTACAACTTGCAACAAACCACACAGTCAAACATGTACATAGGAAAACAATCAAACACACCTTAAAGGGAAAATCGTAGCATCGCAGGGCACTCGCAAGTGAGAGATGCAACACTGTTCCGCTTCACCAAAATACATCAATGCACAATAATTAGATACCAAATCATGATAAGAGCATACATCCAACAATCACATAATACTCATATCAATGATAACCCACATAATCAATTAAACCAATCTACTAAGCATGGTATAAGCATAAACATTAGATATAAAAGTGTCATCAAGTATCATCATAACTGAGCATCAAAATATCATAATATCCAAGTATCATCAAACAGTATCATAATGTCCAAATATAACCAAGTAACTGTCATGATCAAAAGCAGAAAGCAACTGAGGGGCACTATAGAATACGTACATGAGTATACATAGATAGACATACATATGCATGCTCATGTACGGATTACCCATATGCATGGGAATACCGTTTGGACTAAGGTGACATATATATATATATATGTATGTATATATACACTTCATGTATATATATCGATCGATGGATATGAGAGTATGAGTGTTTTTATAAAATTATTAAAATAATATTATGTATATATTTAATATATATTAATATATTTGTATAAATAATATAACTACATATATAATATATATTTATATATATTTGATAATAGGAAATTAATGTATTTGATAACCATGCAAAATGAGTATATATTAATATATATATATGTATATATATTAATAAGGATATACATATATGTATATATATATATAATATAATTGATAATCATTTGAGATATTTATAAAGCACAATACATAGTGTTGTGGCTAATAATAGTAAAGCGCTTTAAATGAAACATGGGCACATAAGGTACTGCCTTATTAATGTCTTGCAAAGTAGAAACCTACACATAAAGCAACAAAAGACCAAGTCAAACAAGTCTAACAGGAACACATGAAATTAGAGGTGTTGTGTATATGTTGCAAAAGGAAGTGAATGCAGTTTTTAACAATGTAGAAATAGTCAAAACCCGCGCTATCGTAAAGGGCATCAATTTATGAAATGTGGTGCCAATTTTGAAGTATGTGAAATGCTTAAGAAGTCTTTTACCACTCATAAGTCTGGAAAAGCAATATCTTAGCCATGAGACTCAATCAATGTAAACTTGGAAGAAATATAAGAAGGAATTCAATTTTCAAACCACATAGGAAACTTGATAATAAGCTTATTGTTCATTTGACTCAATAAAAGAGTCTTGTTGTCCCTTGAAAAAATTTGACACAACCATTTGAAAGTTGAGGACTGTTATGTGTTGCAAACCTGTAAGTTAGTTTGATGAGTCATTGCATGAGGATACAAAGGTGGAAAAATTATTAGCTTGTTTGTAGCCTTTGGTTGCTCACATTTTAGTATATATAGAGGTGCTCATTCTACCATTTGTTATACTTTTCAATTTGATTATCTTGTTGTGATTTTTGTGCTAGTGAGTTGAGAGCTTGAGAGTTAGAGAGTTGCCTTTCTATTTTGGATTTGTGATTGTTGAGAGAATTAGTAAGTAGTTAGAAGAGGGAATTAAGTTGAGCTTGGAAGAAGTAGCAAGCGGGCTTGAGGAATTGAGCTAGAAAGGGAATTTAATCAATTGGATATTTTATATAGGAAAGCTAGTTTCTATACCTTTGTCAATTATGTTGGAAAGGTTAAATAGTTTTGATTACTATGTTGGAAAGGAATGGTTTTGAATATGTTGTGATGCTTGTACATGCTTGCATGTTTCTTGGTTGTTTATTATGTTGGAGAATCCTATCATATTGGCTTATATTTATATAGATGTGTATGTACCATATATATGGGAGTTTTTATGAATGCAATGTATTTATACTATATGTAGTTGACATCTGTATATGTAGGTTGTCTATACTAGACGTATGTAGCATAAAGTAAGAATTTGCTAGATTTACTTTGGTACTAAATTCATTTTAATTATGAGTTGTTAAGTGGGTTATTCCTGGGGTTAGTTCAATCCATGGGAAATGGGGTAACCTAGATATAGAGTATGAATAGTCATAAAACCAAATCGAGCTAGGAAAGTGGGTGAAATAGATGACTCACTCGAAATATTGGGTGATGAATTTTTTGGACAAAGTAGTGTAAGTAGCCACTCTTTACATTGTTAGTTCACTGTGATCCAGACTTACATACTAGGCTAGGAATGTCATACATGTAGGTTGTAGCCAATGTATGGTAGCTCTATATATGTAGGACACAACCCCATGCTCAAAAAAAGTCTAGGGTTATGAGGTAACCAAACAAATCTATTTGTCGAAGGGTAGGGCCATCTTACCAATTTGGTAGATGTGAGGGGGACCACAGTAAGTCCGTGGTTGGTAGAAAATCACTTGAGTGATGCTCTCCTCACACAATTGGTGGCCAAGATTTGAGGAGGATATTCTGGACCATTTGTACTTTCTATATTCAGTAAGCTTGTTGAAGCTATATATGTAAACTTGTATCCATCTCTATGGAAATTGTAAATGTGAAATGATATATCATTACTTGTATTTATGAAAGGAATTCTTTAGTATGCAAATGGAAAATTTTGGAAAGGTTATGTTTGAAATTCTCATTTATTATTCAAAGGAAAAGAAAATTTTCATTGCTCTTTAATGTTAGATGCATAATCTATTCACTTGTGGGTAAAACATAGTAAAATTACTTGGTAGAACAATGGGCATGTTACACGTGGTATCAAAGCTACCAAGTTTAGCTCCGAAACCTGTGTTCTCGCTATGTTTCCGATCCAACATTCTATGAGTCTAATGTTTGGAAATTCTTGTACCAGGATGGTGCATCTCAGGATGACTACAAGAAAATCAGTGATTGGTAATGGGTGATACCTAAGGGCCAAGAAGGAAAAATAAGCCATTGTTCGAACCATAGAGGGTACCAATCATGACAACACCATTTGGTTGAGCGAAATTGAGACTATCGGTCATTCCCTTCAATGAATCAGTCAAGAGAAATGAAGGATGAGAGAGGCTGTCAAATTCAACCTTTTACCTTCTGTCTCATCAACCAAGTCAAAATATTTAGATCACTACCTAGGAATATTCCCTCATAATGTAGTTTTAGTCCTATAATGATATTTAGAGACCATCGTTTTCTTCCTATGGAGGAAGTTATTGTAATAGCCTCAAGTGGCAAATCAGAGGAGTATGTTCCCCGAAACTATGTATCTTAGGATAGGTTTGAGGGATATTTTCCTTTTGATGAAGTATATGAGCAAAAATATGAGGGGTATACCCCACGTAGTTATGTATCAGAAAGTGAATCCGAGGGATACTCTCCCTTAGACTATTTAAAATGCTTTCAAAATGTTAAGTAATTATATGAATGGTTGTTCTTTTAAATGCTTTCAGAATGTTAAGTAAACTTTCTTAGATCTAATTAATTGAAACCTCTAGATATAACTATTCTTGGGAAAAATGGTTAGGACATCAACTAACATTGGGGGAATTCAAGCAGTAGGTCAAGGTACTGAGAATGTTGGAACTAAGTTGGGTTGTATATTGGTTGTAATGGATGAAACAAGAAAAAGGATAGGAAACCTCAAACAAGAGGTAAGGGGAAAAGATAGGGAATAACAAGAAGTTCCAAATAATGATGAAGTTCCTAACAATGAAGAAGAAGGGGAGAATTCTCGTGATCACACCCATTCTAGTGAACATGAGGATGAAGGGTCACAATCAAGGTTAGATGGAACTAAAAGGAAATGAATGGAAAATGAGCTATCCCATGACATGAGGAAGATCGCACCTCCAAAGTTGGAAGGTAGTGCTACTGGGGAAGCGGCTGAAGCATGGTTTACGGATATGGAAAAATACTTTGAGATTAGGAATTACTTCAAAGTCACTAAAGCTATTTGGGGAGCTTTTTAGTTGGCTGATGAAGCATCCAACTAGTGGGGTTGGGCCAACCTAAGGTGAGTATGGTCAGTCCCAAAGTAGGGCTGGTCGGTCCCAAAGGGTCGGGTGGGCACAAAGCACAAGGGCCATGGTTCTCTAGTAGTCGGCCCCTTCGGGACCAACCTATTCATCTTAAAGTGGGAGGATATAGAGTAGGCGAATAGGTTGGTGGTGAAGCTAGTACTGACCATATATTCCTTTGCGAATAGGTCGGTGGGGTTTTCCCCCCCACCCAAGAACTATAGTTGAGGTAGATTCATTGTAGTTTCCCCACACACGCTCTTGGAGCTATGACTATTATATGTGGGTGGTTGGAGGAGTTCTTGTTCTTTGAGGACTGGCAGTAGTATAATGGGTTGGATCATGGAGTGGTTCTTGCTCTCTGAGCACTATTCCCCCACCTGCTTGTTGGGGTCGTTCCTCTCCTCCCTCATCCTCATTCCCCAACTATAGGCCCTATATCCCCATTGGTTGTTGGGAGCTATATATAGTATAGATCTGACCTGCCTGACTATAGATAGTGGCCCTCGACCGACTTCTTACTGTTACCATATCCATAATCTCTATATGCTACTCCCACCCACCCGCCAATGCCGCCAATGAGACTCTAGGGATATCCCTATCTCTATCTCTATCTCTATACAGTGGCGGCTATGGCTATGGCTATATCTAGTTGGGTTGGTAGACTCCCATGACTCGAGATATATGCTGCTCTGATGGCCTATCCATCTAGGGGCCTTGACGTTGCCATATATGTAGAGGAAACTAAGTTTCCCCCAAGTAGATATATCCTATCACCTATAGGCCTATCAGTAATTGGGGGAGGGTGTGCCGACTATAGACCCCCCTGCATGCAGGGGCGGGTGGGTAGAATAGGAGTCGGGCTCGACCTTGAGCATAACTACAGATAGTTGTTGACACCATCTCTCTATATACCTAATATCCATTCTTCCTCAGCCTCAACCCTACCCTACCCTACCTATAGTAGAGGGGGGGTGGTCAATAGAGAGGATGCCCCCCCTCCCCCTCTCCCTCTATACAGATAGGGGTAGGGGTAGGGGTAGGAAGATAGGGCCTTTATCGACATTAATCTAGATATGGGGGCACTCAATGTTGAATGAATTCTAGATCCCATTCTAGGGATATGAATAGGGCATAGGGGACCACCCACATGGATGGGATGGGATGGGATGGATAGATAGATAGATGGGGTTGGGCCCCCCTCTCTCTATATGGGGATAATGGAATTGATTCATAACTAGCAATGATAGTGACAATCATAGCTATCAGGGGCCAGATAGATCTATAGAGTATCATAGTACATTCATCATATTCATCTACAGTCGCGGCTTGGACCATGATGTATAGGGTAGGGCACCATATAGATAGATAGATAGGGCCAACCCAGTTCATTCAGCATTCAACCAATAGTAATAAACTCGCCTAAAGAAACAATAGGAATTCTTCCCTACCTTTAATTATTGATTCATTGTTGGCGGGCTCCTATATATAGGCTCCCTACTATTACTATCTAGATGCTGCTCCGCTAGTCGAGAGATATATGGATATAGACTTGCATTGGTTAGTCCTTAGTCGAGCCTTATATATCTATATGGGGGAGCAACCCATCCCACCTGCCTCCACTACTATAGAGAGGGAGAGGGTGCCCATCAGTACTATCTAGAGTTATGCTTTGCTCGAGGAGGGAGAGGGCCCCCTATCTAATCTCGAGCTAATATAATCTAAATATCCCCTATATATAGATATGGCAATGACCCTATATATCTAACTAGCATTGTATAGAGATAGCCCTAGAGTCTCATTGGCGGCATTGGAACAGTATAGAATAGAGTCAAATTGGCATAGTATAGAGTTGAATTGGAACCCCTATATATATAGATTCTAGATTCTATTGTTGGCATGTTATGTATAAAATTGAGAAAAAATATCACCCTACCTTTTCCTCTACACCCTATTATTTTAAGGGGCGGGTGGGTGGGAAGCAATAGACTAGTATTGAATGCCCATTTATCAGAATTCAATAGGGCTATTCCAGATCCTCCCAAGGCCCCTTGCATGCTTCATACCCACCCAGCTCTTCGGGACTGACCCAACCCTTCTTCGAGACTGACCCATTCACCCAACTCTATAGCCTCCCACCCACCCCCAATCCAACCCCACCAAAGGCCATATGGTTAGTGTTGAAGGTTGTCAACTAACTATAATCTACCTCCCTGCAAGGGGGCCTCCCACCCCCTAGGTCAGTCCCAAAGGGCAGGGGAATTTCTCATCAGATGGGTGGCATCCAACTAGATTATCTACTACCTGATGCCAGATAAGAGCTTTGGTAGAGTGAACACTACTTTCTGACAACTTCAAAGCAAGATTCTTCCACTGTTCACAATCCATCCCAAGGAGAATAACAAAGCTAACCAAGTTCAGTTCAAGTGAGAAAGTGCACCCCTGAAGTTCGGCTCAAATCTAGTCACCATTATAGAGGAAGCAACTACTTAACTCCAACTAGGTAGGGAGTTCACTTTCTATAGCTAGTCTTCCGTGTAGGCGGGATAATACAAGAATAGCTAGTAGTCAATTTTCATCCTTCTTCTAGTTGTTTGGAAGCTAGGGTGTGCTTAAGGGCCCCTACAATTCTATGGTAGGGACAAAATGCGGATAGTCCCGAAGGAGTTAACAGAAATGAAGGAAGTACCTCCAGATGGATCAGTTCGAGCAGTAAAACTGATCACCATGCCCTCAACTCTTTAGAGCGCCAGAAGAGCATCAATCAATCTAGTTTAGTTGGAAAATAGAGTTTAGTTTATTACATCGTGGTGGGTGAGGGAAAGGACCATTCTACTATTACCATCCTCTAATCGAGTAGCTCCTCCAACTAATTTTCTAATCAGTAGATTTCCCCCAGAGTACAGTTCAAAACTAAACCTAACTTCGGTAGGAAACCCAACACGCACCACAGAAGGAGGGAGGGGAAACAAAGGAGAAAATCTTTCCCTCACTTTTCTCACTAGTCACATAAATTTCTCTCCAAATGGATTAACCTTCTTTCCACATCTTGATGAATATATGGGAAATTGATGCCCTTTACACCCCCTCATCAACCGAGGGTGAAGGACATATATTTCCTCGACCAAATTCTCTACTATCCAAATTCTCATAGCCTAACTATCTGACTCCATCTTGTTGTTCACAGGTGCCACCATTTTTCACCCCCTCTAACTGGATGTCTTACCATCCTAAACTCATTCATTACCATCTAGGGGTAATGAAGGATATGGAATCCAATTCCCTTTTTGGGCTATAACTCCCTGATCAAATGTCGTTATCTCCAAGCAGGGGTAGAACTTTAACTAGATGGAGTAAACTTCTCTCCAACCGAGCGGGGGTGTATTAGATTTTCTTTCATAATGACTAGCCCCAGGGATCAAGTTATGCTACCATCTAAAGAGGGGGTCAATTAATGCCACCATCTAAAGAGGGGGTTGAGTGATGCCACCAGCTAAAACCAACCTGGCCAGAACTAGTACCCAGCCAGCCATGGGGTGGGTGGGAGGATATAGGACCCCTGATTGGTTCTAATCTAGCTCCTCTTCTTGAAGTTGGATTGTTATTGGCTCAACCCAATTCATACTTCATAGAGGATGTGAAGGGTGGTGAGGCTGGTAGAGTAGGCTAGTCATCCCCGGTTGGGAAATGGAAGCACCGCTAGGAAAGAAACCCTGTCCCTCTCGTAGTTACCCCTCGGTTTGCTATTTCTCATAAGTCATCTCCTACCCCCTTGACACCCCCACCCCCATCCATGGGAAATGGAAGCACCCCCATCCCCCCTCTCAGGAAATGGAAGCACCCAAGTTGGATATTTTTCATCAGTAGACTAGTCGTGATCAATCCCTTCATATAGAGTTTCATTGTCATATATAGTAGGTAGATATT
This sequence comes from Sequoia sempervirens, assembly GCA_007258455.2. Taxonomy (NCBI): domain Eukaryota; kingdom Viridiplantae; phylum Streptophyta; class Pinopsida; order Cupressales; family Cupressaceae; genus Sequoia; species Sequoia sempervirens. The sequence continues at coordinate 72,923,085 of VDFB02075321.1, forward strand.
TCATTGATAGATTCACCACACACCGGTATGTCAAAGCCCAAGAATGCATCAATATGGTGGGGACACACTCCCACACATCGGTATGTCTAAGCCTGATAATGGAATATCTTGTTTTCTATGCTATATTATGGAATATCTTCTTTTCTATGCTATGTTGAAATTGATTGAAATGATACATATGGTGGAGCCAGATACCCTATTAGTCATCACTATTACTATGTATCTAGGTAAATAGGAAAACCACCCCAGACAGCCTATGGTAGGGCGATGGCCCATACCTCAGGCTTCCCCTCGCACTAATGGCCTTCTCGCACGCTTTAGTAGCCCCGAATATAGGGAATTGGGCGACATTTATAGGGTAGGGAATTGTGATGCATTTCTAGCTTTTTTGGATCTATGCTTCGTTCCTATGACCCCATCAGTTTCCTTGCCAGCCCACACTTCTAAATATCATCTTGATTTGGGAATATTAATTTCTTTGGACAACTATTTATTGATTTGGCCCACTACTATATTGATTTGGGAGGATCATGACCGAAAATTGTTGTTCTTGGAGTGAAGGGTTTTGGTTTTTTTGGGGAGGCCGCGAGTGAACACAAGAGTGTAGATTCATTGATTCATTCGGGGGTCGGGCTGGGCTAAGCAGAGCTAGGGATGCTAACCAAGCCGAGGCTAGAAGCTGGTGAGCAAGAGAGACGGGGAGAGCTAACCAAGCTACAGAGGAGGGGCTAGTCGGGACCCACTGAGCCAAGCATCGGGATGAGCTAGGTGGAGCAACTTAAGCTGAGAACATTCATCCATGTGTTGAGGGTGGGAGATCTAGAACATAGGCTATAGCTACCCACTGAGCAAGCTAAGCTACACTACTCCCAGAGCAGCTCTTCATTAGAGATGAACCAAACAAGGGTTGGCTAGGGAAAAAACAATCTCGGGCCGAGCTAACTAGAAATGGTGATTTCTCCAGACAGAGACGGATGGGGAGAGAGGGTCATGGGGGGAACAAAAGGAGTGGTGCTGAAAGAAGCCATATCAAGAGCTAAGAATGCTATCCTGAGCAGGTTGAGCTACCACTAAAGCTGACCTAGACCAGGCTAGAGAAAGGGAGGGGAGCTAACCAAGCTAGGGAAGCTGCTACATACCCGATTCCTTGGTGAATAATGAAAATCAATGAAATTTTTTTGGGGGGGGGCCTAGGTGGGGTGGTAGGAGGAGAGGCCAAGGTGGAAACCCCTTTTGTCCTCACACCCACCCCTTGGCACCTTCAAATAGGATGGGGCCCTCCCTCCCAACTTCCTATGTCCTCCCACCAACCGCTATCCACCCACCTAACTAGAGTTTAGGGATGGGTGGGGAGAGGTTGTAGGGAGGGAGCCATTAATGGGGGGTGGGATTAATCCATCTATTCCCTCATGAACACCCAGGCACAACCACCTACATTATTTATTCCCTCCTTCCCACACCCCACCATCCCATAGGCCTTAGGGTGGGAGGGAATTTTTGTTACTCCACAATTAATCTACAGACTACCAGTGCTTCACACCCACCCATATGTGCCTTAGGGGGCCCCCCACCCAATGAACTCCCACCGGGGGGGAGGAAATTATAGTTTCTATCTAGTCTAGAAAGTATGTTGACTGGCAATAGGGGTGTTCATGTGTTCATGAGGATTAGTTACGTAAAATGGGCCCCGTCCTATTCTAAGTAGCGTTTGGGATAAGGGTTAACCTAGGTTTTTTGGCTCGATTGGGACAGGTGAATGCTTTCTTCCACAATTATTTCATCTATCTCCCCTCCATCTTCTTCCCTTTTCTTCTAGTGGATGAAGAAATCTGAATTAATGATAGTAGGGGCTGGCGAGAACTCAACTCTATTCATAGTGATAGCAGCTTGCTTAGCTTAGTGAGTTGGAACCTCTGCCTTTGCTAGCTCGATCGAGATGGTCTTGTTAATGCATCCCTCCCCCCTTCAGCCTAGCCCAATATGTTATGAATTAGAGGGACCAGGATACCCTCTTCTAGTCTCCCTCTCCCTAGGCAAGGCTAGGATCTTTCCCTCCAGTTGAGTTGTTAGGTGATTAGCTCAGCCTAGTAGGTAGGAACAAGGGATGATTGACTCGGATTGGATGGGTGAGAATCTGTTCTATTTGTTTCCCCTGTGAATTCCCCCTCTAGGAGTAGGGAACCTTACCCTAGTGGGGGGTGGGATCAAACAAATTCTTTGGCGATGGGGTGGGTCCTCCTGAGCCTCCCTAGCCTGGTTAGCTGAGAAACCAACTCAATGGGTGGATGAGTATCAAGGATGGTGGGACCCATGGAATCTATCATTTCCTAAAGAAACTATAGGCCTAATAGATCAGAGGTGGATTAGAGGGGCTAGGCTAGCTTCTTAGTCGATTAGCTTAGATAGCTGGGATAGGCCAGGGTGGGGCCCAGGAGGACATAGTTAGCTATCAACAGTCTCCTCCTTCGATTCACTTTCTCTTCCCAGGTGGACCAATCAAATCGCCCCTTAGAATAGTAGGGGCCCTCCTTTATGGGCTAGCCTAGTTGGCTTGACCTGGCTGATGAGAAACATGCTATCCTAGCCGTGACCTCCCTTGGCTTTGTTTGTTCATTTTTGGATGTTTCAGCCGACCTGGTTCCCTTAGTCTAGGTTGGTGGATTCCGAAAGGGGTGAATTCATAGATATTTTCTAGAAGTGGTGGTTACTACAACTCTTCTGCGATCAAAATCTCATTGATTTCTAGAATCTGAAGCAAGGAGATTCTATGGTGAATTGAATATTGGTAAAAGTTCACTTGCCTCTTGAGGTACGTACCCATACACCAAAAGGATGAACGATTCTGAATAAGGAATTTTATTATGTGTCTCAAAACCCAAATAGATCTAGTGAAGTAGATGTGCATCATCTTGCTACCATGGACTTGGTGTACGAAAAAGCTATTAAGTAGGAACAAAAGCTTAAGTCTATTTCAAACTACTAGGAAATTAGAGAGGGATTCATACACTCTCAAAACCCCCTCTAAAATCCTCACAACACTTGCTAAAACAAAAATGAGAACTTGCAAATTAAACTCCACAAACTGTTTGCAAATGAAAACATTAAGTTGATCAGTTTAAGAAATATGATTACACGTGAAGTTCAGTCATCTATTGACTGAAATACAACAAGTAAAACCATTAAAAACATCAAATATGCAAATGAAATATCATCCAAACACAATATATGCTCAACTATATGAGCTCTTGCAAACTATTCACCTTCTAGCACCTCAACTCCACTTGCAACTCCTGTAGCTTATCCTCATGTCTTCAAAATTTCTTGACTTCACCCATCTTCTAAAATCTTATTTTTCTCTTCATTATGCAGCCCTCATTGCTACCTTGAACACCTACAAAATACCTCTTCTCTTCTCAAGCTGATTTTTTGCACTCTTTCTTGTGCAACTCTCAAGAGCAACCTACAAGTTCTTTCCCCAAACTTGTTGCTATTGATTGCTTCCTCTTGACTCCATTAAAGGCTATATTTTATAGAGATTAAAACCTTTTTAGCTCACCAAAAGAGGCACCCAAATCTTCTCTTTCATTTCCCTCCAATTGTCTTTTGAAATTCTTTTGTTTGTGCTTAAAATTCATCATTAAATGCTTCCAAGTATGGCACACAAAGTTGTTGCACCATATTCCATGACTTTCTACTGTAAATGCTTCATAAAAATTAATAAAATCATAATCTAATTCATGCTCATTCACCTTAAATTGAAAACTGAATTCATTTATTGTTTTTTCCCAAATATCACTAGCTTTTTCCTCCATTCTAGGCATGCAAATTGAAAAGACATAATGAAAAATTTCACTTGTCACATTAAACCTCTCTAAGCATCCAAATTGAGAAAAATAATTAATTTTCAATTTATAATATGCCAATGGACCCCTTCAACCCTTGAAACATTGAAATTTCTCAATATAATAATTTTAAAATCATATTAAACACCTTTTTTTTCCTTTGATTTTGAATGGAAGCCAAGACTTGATAAAATAAATATTTTATCCTTCCAAACTCTAAAAGATTCTCTTGAAGCTCCAACCTACACCAAAAATGCAAAAAATTAAACAAGAAAAGAAAATATTTATTTTTTGTGATGCAAGATTTCTTGTGAGCCTGGATGCTCCTGCATTAGACACATCGAGTAAGAAGAAAATGTTCCATGAGTTGGAGACTCGTGAAAATTTAAAAATTGTATGTTTGTTTTTTATCCACTTTTCTTCCTTATCCTCCTAAAATTTCCTCTTTCTCTTCTTCCAACATCTTGCAGGAACATTCACCATCCTCCAAATAATATTTCCTTCCCTCTTCTCCTCTTTCATGGGTTTTATCCCATCAAAAAATGACCACCTCCACCAAATTTCACCTGTGGCATCTTTTATAGCTTCTACATATAAATATGCTACATCCACACACCAATCTACAACTACATAATCTCTCTTTCTATCATCTTGCACTAACTCCTTATGCAAATTCACATCAATTACTTTATCACACAATGTAGAAAAATAAAAATTTACCTTTTCATCAATTTGATGCTTCATGTCCACTAACATGTATTCATTATTCTCTTTCTCTATTGCTGCAACTTCTACCTCATCATCATTTGTTGTAATTTCTTCCACTTGGGTCTACACTTTCATTCTTCTCAAGGTTCTCATTCAATTTGAACATCTCCTCTATCTTCATGATATCCTCTGCAAGCAATGAATATTCATCATTAGGTTCTATGTCAAACACAGGACCTCCAAAAATATTCATATTGTCATCCTTCTCTCTTGGGATGTAACACTCATTTTCTCTTCTCTTCTTCTCACTATCCTCAAAGCATACTTCTGTAATATTCTCTCCCTCATGTTCACCTACATACACAACTATGAATTTTTTTTATCTTTCTTCTTTGTCATTTCGTCAAACACTTGCCACACACTCACAATCTTCAACCTATCAAGTATAGATTGCCTCACATTTGGTGATTGGTCTACACACCACACACACTCCACCCCCAAGTCCTGGTGCAAACTACCTCACGTTTGACGCTTTGCCTGCACACTCAAGAACTCCTGCTCTGATACCACTGATGTAAGATGGATTCATACACTCTCAAAACTCCCTTTAAAATCCTCACAACAATTGCTAAAACAGAAATAAGAACTTGCAAATTAAACTCCGCAAATTGTTTGCAAATGAAAACATTAAATTGCTCAATTTAAGAAATCTGATTACACATGAATTTTAGTCATCTATGGACTGATATACAGCAATTAAAAATCTTACAAACATCAAATATGTAAATGAAGTATCATCCAAACACAATCTATGCTCAACTATGTGAGCTCCTGCAAACTATTCACCTTCTGACACCTCAACTCCACCCGCAACTCCTGTAGCATATCCTCATGTCTTCAAAATTTCTCAACTTCACCCATCTTCTAAAATATTATTTTTCTCTTCATTATGCAGCCCTCATGGCTACATTAAACACCTACAAAATCCCTCTTCTTTTCTCCTATTCCTCTTCTCTTCACAAGCCGATTTTCTGCACTCTTTCTTGTGCAACTCTCAGGAGCAAACTGCAAGTTCTTTCCCAAAACTTGTTGCTATTGATTTATGACTCCTTACTCCATTAAATGCTATATTTTATAGAGATTAAAACCTTTTTAGGGCACCAAAAGAGGCACCCAAACCTGCTCTTTCATTTCTCTCCAATTGTCTTTTGAAATTCTTTTGTTTGTGCTTAAAATTCATCATTAAATGCTTCCAAATATGGCACAAAAAGTTGCTGCACCATATTCCACGACTTGTTATTGTAAATAATTCATAAAAATCAATAAAATCTTGAACTAAGTCGTGCTCGTTCACCTTAAATTGAAAATTGAAGTCATTTATTGTTTTTTCCCAAATATCACTAGCTTTTTCCTCCATTCTAGGCATGCAAATTGCAAAGATGGAATGCTAAATTCCACTTGCCACATTAAACTTCTCTAAGCATCCAAATTGAGAAAAATAATTAATTTTCAATTTATAATATCCCAATGGACCCCTTCAACCCTTGAAACATTGAAATTTTCCAATATAATAATTTTAAAGTCACATTAAACACCTTTTTTTGCCTTTGATTTTGAATAGAAGCCAAGAATTGATAAAATAAATATTTTATCCTTCAAAACTCCAAAATATTCTCTTGAAGCTCCAACCTATACCAAAAATGCAAAAATTAAACAAGAAAATAAAATATTTATTTTTGGTGATGCAGGATTGCTTGTGAGCATGGATGCTCCTACATCAGAAATGAATAGAAAGAAGTTCAATTTGGCACAACCTAATCAAAATTCAAAGAATCTTAGTGAAGGGAAAAAAATTTAGAAGAAAGGGGACAAGGGACCCCAACAAAATTGGAATGATTCAAGGAGGGACTGAAGAGGAAGCATTAACAACTACAACAACAACTTCAACAATAATGCTAGTGGGAATGTAACTCTGGAAGACCTGTGACAAAGAGGGGACCAGTGAAAGAATGTTTTACATGTGGGGGAGATCTCTTTTCTAATCAGTGCCCTAACAAATCGATAGGATCACAACCATGTGGTAACCCTCTTCCTTTGTAGAAATTTTCATTCCAGCAAAGACCCATGTTGCAATAGACAACCGACAAGTAGAGTACCAAATTACTTGGATAGAAGTCTCAGATACTTTGTCTCGAAATCCCATCTCAATTTTAGTAGATACTAGTGCCAATTTTTTTTATTTCTCCTAGAATAGCAAGTCAAATATTTAGAAAGGCTGGTTTTATGAAAAAATACTTAATTGTATAATATGCAACTAGACAAGAGCTAAAGTAAATCAATGTCTATTCGAAGCAAGGGTTGAACTTCCAAGTTTCTCTGCGAAGGTGAATTTGTACGTAGCTCCCTTAGGTTCTTATGATATAATATTAGGGATGAAATGGCTATGGAAACATAGGGCCAAGTTGATTTCCATACTAAAATCGTAGAGTGCTTAGACGATCTAGGTAACTGAGTGTCATTGCAAGGAACACCTAGAGAGGTTAAACTGCGATAGATTTCAATTGTGCAAATGCATAGGGAAAAAAAGAAAGGTTGTCAACTCTTTGCAGTAAAAATGGAAAAACTTTAGGAATACAAGGAATTCATTATTCAAGATGATGTTATGTATTATGAACCTCAAGATCTCCAAGAAGTCGAAGAAGGAGAGGTGGTGAAAACAGGGAAATCAGATATGGAGAAATATTTTGTCCTACATAAATTTATAGATGTATTTCCAAATGAACTATCTGGATTGTCTCCCAAGAGAGTGTTTTATTTCTCCATTGGAATAGTCCCTGGGTCAGAACCTATATTGAAAGTACCATATAGGATGACCAAAATAGAATTAATGGAGTTAAAGGCACAATTAGAAGAAATGTTGTCTAAAGAACTAATAAGACCCAGTGTTTCACCCTGGGGAGCACCATTGATCTTCATGAAGAAGAAAGATGGTACACTATGCTTGTGTATTGACTATTAGTTGCTTAACAAAGCAATGATAAAAAATAAGTATCCATTGCCACATATCGATGATCTCTTTGATCAGATATAGGGAGTGATAGTTTTTTTGATGATTGATCCACGTTCTGGTTATCATCAGCTAAGAATCAGGGATGAAGACATTTTCAAGATAGATTTTAGGACTAGATATGGCCATTACAAGTTCACAGTCCTACCTTTTGGACTCATGAATGCACTTGTAGCATTCATGAACCTAATAAATAATGTATTTAGGGACTGCTTGGATAGGTTTGTGTTGGTCTTCTTGGATGATATTTTAATCTACTCCAAGAATGAAGAGGAACATCTCAAGCATCTAGAGATTGTACTTCAACAATTGAGAGAGCATAAACTGTATGGAAAGTTGTCAAAGGTACCTTCTTCCAAAAAGAGGTACATTATTTAGGTCATGTAATTTTGGCTGATGGGATTGCAGTTGATCCAGCGAAGATAAAAGTAGTGCTTGAGTGGTTAGTTCCTAAGAATGTGCCAAAATTTAGAAGTTTCATGGGTCTGGCTGGGTATTACTGTAAGTTATTTGTAAAATTTTTGAGAATAACTTTTCCCATCACTTCTTTGCAAAGGAAAGAGAAGAAGTTTGAGTAGGCAGAGAAATGTCAAGTGGCATTTGATCTACTCAAGGAGAAGTTGACCATGACTTCGATACTGAAGGTACCAGATCTAGATGGTAACTTTATTGTTATCACTGATGCTTCATGAGAAGGTTTGGGTGGAGTGTTAATGCAGGAGGGGTGAGTCATAGCTTATGAGTCAAGAAAGATGAATCCTTATGAATAAAATTATGCTTCGCCTGATTTGGAGTTAGTAGCAGTTATTCATGCATTACATATGTGGAGACACTATCTGTTGGGAAAACCATTTGAACTTAAGACCAATCATCATGGTCTAAAGTATTTGTTTACTTAACCCAATCTTAATACAAGGAAAAGAAGGTTGTTGGAATTGATATCTAACTATGATTTCAATATCAGTTATATCAAGGGAAAGGAGAATTGAGTTGTTGATTCCCTAAGTCATAGTAGGCATATCTCCTCGATGGTATCGATCCAAAACAACTTTAAAGTTCAAGTGTTGCAATAATCCAAGGGTGACAAGTTTTATGAACTAGTAAAGCAAACACTCTCAGATGATCTGCAAGATCGAAGGTATAAGGGATATCACTTTGAACCTAATGGTTTATTAAGGTTTAAGGGAAGAATTTATGTACCTAATTCTAGGGAATTAAGGAACTTGGTATGGAAAGAAGTTCACAATGCACCATATTTAGGACATCCTAGTGTAACTAAGATGTTGGCTAATGTAAAGCCACTATATTTTTGGAAGGGTATGAAAGGGGATGTTGCAAGGTTTGTAACAAGCTGCTTCGAATATCAAAGAGTAAACGTAGAGCATCATCACCCTATAGGTCTTTTATATCCACATGAAGTTCCAGAAAGTATGTGGAAAATCATTAGCATGAATTTTGTGTAAGGTCTTCAATGTCAAGGAATAAGCACAATGCCATTCTAGTGGTGGTGGAAAAACTTACAAAAGTGGCTCACTTTATACTAGGGAATCTGACTGATGGAGCTCCTGTAATAGCTTGAAATTTTATCTGAGGTATTTAGATTGCATGGGATTCCTGAAAAGATTATATTTGATAGGGATGCTCTTGTGACATCTAGATTTTGGAAAACCTTGAACTTTCTTCACTTTGGACGAAATTGAACATAAGTTCCACATATCATCCAAAAATAGATGGGAACATTGAAAGGGTAAACCATGTTTTAGAGGACATACTAAGGATTTATTGCATGGATCAACAATACAAATGGGAAGATTACCTACCATTGGTTAAGTTTGCATATAATAACTCTTATCATTTTACGATCAATATGGCTCCATTTGAAGCATTGTATGACAAGAAGTGTCAAACTCCTACAAGATGGGATAAGCTAAAAGATAGGATAAGGCTTGGGCCAGAGATGTTATCAAAAATGAAGGAGCAAGTTGGTATTATTAAGTAGAGGCTAGTAGAAGCTAATAGAAGCTAATGATAGGAAAAAAAGTTATGTTGATGCCAAGGGAGTACCCAAAAATTTCTCAGTAGGAGAAAAGGTTTTATTAAGGGTCAAGCCTCACAGGAGTTCTATCAAGTTTGGAAATTCATCTAAACTAGCTCAATGCTACATAGGTCCTTTTGAGGTTCTTGAAGAGATCAACCCTGTTGCGTATAGGATTTCCTTGCCGCCAGCTCTTTCCAGGATGCATAATGTCTTTCATGTCTTGTATCTTAAGAAGTATATAGCAAGGGATAACCATGTTATTGATTGGAATGCTTTACAAGTAAAGGACCTAGGAGTGGTAATAATCGAGCCTCTCAAGGTGCTTGAGACACGTAAACTCCAATTATGTAATAGAGAGGTTCTAAAATGAAAGGTCTAGTAGGATCATTAGGCAAAAGATTCTACCACTTGGGAAGACTATGCTGAGATGAAGCAAAAAATTCCACAAGTCTTGTTAGATTTTGAAAACTTTTGAAAACAATGATATTTTGTGATGATTAAGGATGTTTTATGTTTTATGTTTTATGTTGTTTCCATGTTGATACTTAATAATCATCAATGACGATGATTCACAAGGGGGGGAATATGTTACACTTTGTGTGTTATTAGTTATTACCTATTTACTATTACCTTGTTTGGTTAAATTGCTTGAATATTTGAATGTATTTTATGAATCTTGAATGGAAATATGATGAATGAATGATTGATGCAATTTGATGTTTTATAATGATTCTAACTATGAAATATGTGATGCATATGATTGTATTATGATCAACTAACTACTGCTATTATGTGCTAAGTTGAATGCAGGAACAAATTTGAACCTATGGAAGAGAGGGGAAGTATCACTTAGGAGAAGAACTTGGTATGGTAACCCTCAATGAGCCTAACCGAGCATTCACACACTCACGCCCTAGTTGGCCTATATTGAATCAAGTTAGTTTGGGAAAAGGTAAGTAATATTTGGTTTGAATCTGAATGTTGTGATTGAGGAATGTGATTAAGTCTTGATGTCAAGTGGAAGTCCTTCCTTGTGTGTTTATTGTTATGTCAATGAGATATATGCATAAAATGTATGTATATGTATATATGTGTGTGTCTACGATAAACTCATACATGTGAATGAATACGTACATGAGTATATGCAGGTAGGGGTACCTATGCATGCTCATGAACGGATTACCCATATGCATGGGAATACCAATTGGACTAAGGTGACATACACACACACACACACATATATACACTTCGTGTATATATGTTGATTGATGAATATGAGATTATGAGAATTTTTATAAAGATATTAAAATAATATTATGTATATATATAATATATATTAATATATATGTATAAAATAATATAGTTACATATATATTAATATATATTTATAAATAATTATGTATATATATATGTAATGTTATTTGATATATATTTATATATATATATGTACATATATATATATTATATATATATATAATTGATAATCATTTGAGATAAATTTATAAAGTGCAATACATAGCATTGTGGTTGATAATAGTAAAGTGCTTTAAATGAAACATGGGCACATAAGGTGTTACCTTATTAATGTGTTGCAAACTAGAAACATGTGCATAAAGCAAACAAAAAACCAAGTCAACCAAGTCTAAAAGACACACATGAAATTAGAGGCGTTGTGTAAATGTTGCAAAAGGAAGTGAATACAATCTTTAACAATTTAGAAATAGTCAAAACTCATTCTATCCTAAAGGGCACCAATTTATGAAATGTGGTGCCAATGCTTAAGTATGTGAAATCCTTAAGAAGTATTTTTACTATAAGTCAATAAAAGCAATATCTTAGCCATGAGACTCAGTCAATGTAAACTTTGTAGAAATAAAAGAAGGAATTCAATGTGCAAACCAAATAGGAAACTTGCTAATAATCTTGTTGGTCATTTGACTCGGTAAAAGAGTATTATTGTCCCTTGAAACAAGTCGACCAACCATTTGAAAGGTGATGAATGTTATGTGTTGCAAACATGTAAGTTAGTTTGATGAGTCGTTGCATGAGGATAGAAAGGTGGTAGAAGTATTAGCTTGTTTGTAGCCTTTGGTTGCTCACATTTTAGTATATATAGAGGTGCTCATTCTACCATTTTCTACACATTTCAATCTGATTATCTTGTTATTCTGTTGTGATTTCTATGCTAGTGAGTTGAGATCTTGAGAGTTTGAGAGTTGCCTTGCTATTTTGCATTTGTGATTGGTGAGAGAATTAGTAAGAGGTTAGAAGAGGGAATTAAGTTGATCTTGGAGGAAATAGCAAGCGGGCTTGAGGAATTGAGCTAGGAAGGGATTTTAATCAATTGGAGCTTTTATATAGGAAAGCTAGTTTCTATACCTTTATCATTTATGTTGGAAAGGTTAAATAGTATTGATTACTATGTTGGAAAGGAATTGTTTTGAATATGTTGTGATACTTGTAAATGCTTGCATGTTTCTTGGTTGTTTATTATGTTGGAGAAACCTATCATATTGGTTTATATTTTTATAGATGTGTATGTACCCTATATATGGGAGTTTGTATGAATGCAATGTATTTATACTATATGTGGTTGTCATCACTATATGTAGGTTGTCTATAATAGATGTATGCAACATAAAGTAAGAAATTGCTAGATTTACTTTGCTAGTAAATTCATTTTTATTATGATTTGTTAAGTGGGTTGTTCCTGGGTTAGTTTAATCCATGGGAAAGGAGGTAACATAGATATAGAGTATGAATGGTCATAAAACCAAATCAAGCTAGGAAAGTGGGTGAAATGGATGACTCTCACTTGAAATTTTGGGTGATGAATTCTTTGGACAAAGTAGTGTAAGTAGCCACTATTTACACTACTAGTTCATAGTGATCCAAGTTTACATACTAGGCTGGGAATGTCATACATGTAGGTTATAGCCAATGTATGGTAGCTCTAGATATGTAAGACACAACACCATGCTCAGAAAAGGCTAGGGTTATGAGGTTACCAAACCAATTTCTTCATCAAAGGGTAGGGCCATTTTACCAATTTGGTAGATGTGTGAGGGACCGCAATAAGTTTGTGGTTGGCAAAAAAGCGCTTGAGTGATTCTTCTCCTCACACAGTTGGTTGCGAAGATTTAAGGAGGATATTTTGGACCATTTTACTTTCTATATTCAGTAAGCTTGTTGAAGCTATGCCTATAAGCTTGTATCCATCTCCATAGAAATTATAAATGTGAAATAACATATCATTACTTGTATTAATGAAAGGAATTATTTAGTATGCAAATGGAAAAGTTTGGAAATGTTATGTTTCAAATGTGCATTTATTATTCAAAGGAAAATAATTTTTTATTGCTCTTTAATGTTAGATGCATAATCTATTCATTTGTGGGTAAAACATAGTAAAATTACTGGGTAGAACAATGGGCATGTTACAAAATGACTACACCACTAGGATAGGATACAATGAATATGATGAGTATTATAATGCCCTTGTTGACATCCCTAATACAATTGGACATGTCTTTTCTAACATTGATGACATTAAGGAACATGTTACCCTAGTCTTTATGAAGATCTTGCCACCATAAAACTTTCCACAATAATGTTATTCTTACCATTCACCTTGACCTCCAATACCCTAAGCTTATCAATTGGGACTAGAATGATTCCCTTTCCTTCAAAACCTTTCAAAATAATAAAGCAATCCTTGAATTCATGCAAATATATGACTAGATACCTCCCAATGACCACAGTAAAGGTTTCAAGATCCTATTAAACACATATACATACTTTGGGGAACAGTAAGAGTCCTCCTATCTTGAGGACTTGCTTAAGTTAACACTTAATAAAGATACTTCATAAAACAACACTACACCTAAAACACCTATTTATGGAGAGCACCATATCTCTCTCTATCACTATGTCATTCTAAGACGATCCAACTCTCCTCATTGAACAAGATATGGATATCATTCTAAGAGAAGAAGAAAACCCTAAGTTCACACAAATAGCAATTTATTTAGACCCCTAAATAAGAGAAAGTGTCTGTATAGTGCTCAAAGAATTTCCTAACACAATTGGCTAGTCCTATAGTAATATGATAGGCTTGAACCATCATTTCTTGTTCATCACATTGTAGTACAACCTAATGCCAAACCAGTTGTAGAATAGGGGGATTCGATACTCATGAGTTATCTTCATTCAAAGAGCCTCATAGGGTGAAATGCCCTAAACTACCTCAAGGAATATCACGAAAGTTTTAGAATTGGAAAGAGTAGGTCACAAATATTCTCCGGAAAAACTGAAAAGCTCTTGGCCAAAGGATGTCAGTGCATAATATGGACGACAATGCGGCATGTTGGCATCTCGTATGGACCAAAAAGTGAGAATGTCATAGAAAATAAATAAATAACTACTTCTACTTCGGTTGTTGAGAACTTGCAAAATATGGGGAAATAACATAATGTAATAGAACTATAATGAAATGAAGTAGAACTGATAAAGATGAGAAGAAGAAAGGAAAGAAATACTTACAACCACATGAGTGACGAATCCTCCACCAAGTGAATGTCTTCAAAACCTGTGTCTGCAAGATATCTGGAGAAAGTGTTGGGGCTGTATAGGGATTTGCCTCAGTCAAACCCCCATTTTGGTGTTCCCACCTCCATAGACAACTAGAAAGATAGAGAGAAAGAGACAATGTAACCAAAATGGGAAAAGCATGTGGTGAAAGCAAAACCTGCTCAAGAGTAGAACCCGCACCACCAAGTATGAGTGATAAAATCAATCCTCGCTCAAGGAGGAGAACTCATATCACAAAAGAGGTGATAAAAGCAATCCCTGCTCGAGGAGGAGAACCTGTATCACAATGAAAAAATGCAATAGGAAGGAGATATGGATCCCAAGATGCTCACAAGCATAAGGCAAGGGATATAGAGCTGCAATAGCTAAGAGAGCTATAAAGAGTGTTAAGAGAGCTTGAGAGAGCTTGAAGGTGCTACAACAAGCTGTATGAAGTTTTGTAAGCAAGAGATGGAGTGAAGTTTAAAATCTAGAATGAAGCTGGAGAAGTGCTATCAAGACTTGGAAGAACTTAGAGGAAGAAGAGCCCCCAAATGAGGTGAAAAGATGACATTTAGGAAAGAGAAGAAGCTTCTTGAGCCATTTTCAGATGTTCCCAGCCATTACCATCGATGAAACTCATTGACAAGTGGAAAACATGCATGAAAATGGTTGTTTGAAAGTTGAAACATCGCAGGATGCTAGTGCGTTGTGCAGATGTCCGCATGCTGCACTAGTGTCCGGACACGTCACGCTACAAAATGACAAAAATGGGAAAGTGAAAAAGCTGACACATGAGGGTGGCTGTTGAAAAGGGGTGTTGGAGCATCCTGAGTGGGAGAAAGGCTGATGCAAGGGTTAAAATGAGAATACTCAAGATGCTAAGGGAGTGGACACTGAAGTGGATACAACAATGTATGCAAAATTGTGAGGGGTACAATTTTACGATTATACATTTTTCCCCCACTTTAGTGGGCATATGAATCTACACTAATATGCACAGTAAAGTAAGTCTACTAAACATAAATAACATCATATTAAAAAAGGATACTGTAGAGGAAGCAAATAATTCTTCAAACCACGGAAGCATGCCCCCAGTTTGAAGATCTACAAAACCAATACATTAGACAAGAAAAACCTACACCAGATAGCAATGTTAGAACATAAAAAGCTAAAGGATTCGAGTCAAAAAAGTAAAGAGACCTCAATGTAGAAGGTTGTCTCAATACTATGTGTCATCCCCAAATTAAGAAATTACGCATAGAAGAATTCTAAGGTTAAGAGAGAAAGGGCGTATACTCAGGATGAAGAAGATGTAGATCTTCAATCTGGTATACGCAAGTTGAGAAGAGAGATAAAAATGAAATGAATGTAAGAGTGATAAAGCAATCCCCGCTTGAGGAGGAAAACCCATATCACAAAATATAGGTGATAAAAGCAATCCCCGCTCAAGGAGGAAAACCTGCATCACGAATTATAGGTGATAAAAGCAATCCCCGCTCAAGGAGGAAAACCCGTATCACAAAATATAGGTGTAAAGGAGCTCTACAGGTTCTCGGTCCTATAGAGCAAGAAAAATTAGAGAATCATGTGGCTACTATAAGCTGTGTTGCAAGACAGTCATAGAAAAGATAGGTCTAGTTTGTTGAAAAATGAGGTGTTTTCTTAGCTTAATACTTTGTAAAACTTTAATATTGTTGATCTAAGTAAGTCTTTTCTTTTTTACATATATTCTTTGTGAGTGATTATCTTGATTAATTCATTTTACTATTGTAGAATGAAGAGAGAAGTTGATAGAAGAACTAGACAGGATATTATAAAGATTGCACAAGATATAACGTGGAGAAACCCTTTTGGGTAAAAACTCCACCAAGAATTATTCTATTATTCAATCTTTGAAATACAATAGCTCCAATTATTGCTTGAGAATGCTTCTTCTGTCTTTACCAATCTTCTTCACACCTGTAAATAACAATTATGAAAAATCTCTTCAACTTGAATGAGATATAGAGACAATATGCAACCTTGTAATCTCAAAATGGTGATAATTACAATGCACAAGCTCAAGCCCTTGAAAAGGTTTGCCATATTGCTTCAAATTGAGTTCTACCATGAAGACCAAAGCTTAAAACATGTGCTTTACCCATTTGGGTATCCCAAACTAAAGCTACAACTCATTCTTCACTTCAGTGATAATTACAAAGCTCTTCCTCAAAGATGGCACCCAAAAGAGGGTCCCACTTAACATAGCCTTTAGAAATATCTTATCATGCATTGGAGTTAATTCCAAGAAAGAATCTTGGGTGCCCAAGTTGGCTCCAAGTGATTTCTTGTTAACTGAAACATTTACTCAACACCATTCCCAAAGAATAGTCATCCACTGTTAACTGGAGGTAGTCCCTATTATCTATTATACAACTCAATGTTATTAGCCATGCATTCCAAGTTAACTGAAGTTAACTAACATACAACTAAAACTAACTGAAGACAACTGAACCATAACTGAATTGAACTTCAAACATGCAAACATCAAATCCTAACTCCTAGGATCTTTACATGCATTTAGAAGTGTTAACTGTTACTCCATATAGTTAACTAAACACAAGGTGAGTGTCACCTTACCATGTGGGTGTCCCATGTGCCCCTATTATTTAGGAACTCGCTATGGATGCCATCACATGCTCCTTACATTTAGAATTAATTACAAATGTCAATAATCATGATTATTTCATCAAATATTAATCTCATCCTAATCTTAGTGTTGTTGAACACATTCCAAGAATCTAGGAGATACATGAAATAATTAGTGTTTAGGATTTGAAATTAAATGGAATCCTATTTCCAACATTCTCCCACTTGACATTATACATTGCAATTATTCTAAACAAGGAATAATAAATTTAAATCAAGTACATGACTCAAGGCCAATGGCCTTCCTGCACCATGAGAACTTATCTGTAGGAACTGGCTTTGTAAGATAATCTGCAACATTAATCAAAGTGTCAACTTTTTCAATTAATACTTTCCCACTCTCAACCATTTCTCACACAAAGTGATACTGAAAATCTACATGTTTAGTACGAGCATGATACATAGTATTTTTGGCTAAACAAATAGCACTCTGACTATCACATTCAAGCCTAACTTGCTTGCAATTAAAACCAATACATGACCCAAGCCTCTGTAACCAAACTGCCCCTTTAGAGGCATGTGTGGCAGCCATGTACTCTACTTCTATGGTGGACAAAGCAACTATAAGCTGCCTCTTACTCATCCAACTAATCGCAGCTCCAAACAAAGTATACACATAACCACTTGTCGACCTTCGACTGTCCAGATCTCCTGCCTAATCTGAATCAACAAACCCCTGTATGTCTAATGATTTATTCATAATATCAATATTATTAGAACCATGATAAACTAAATAGTAATATGAAGTCCCTTGTAAATATCTAAACACCCTCTTAACATAAGTCCAATGTTCTTTACCAGGGTTAGACATAAACCTACTAAGAACTCCCACTGCTTGTGCTATATCTGGTCTCATACAGACCATTGCATACATTAAACTACCGATTGCACTAGCATACAGAATTTCAGACATTTCCTCAAAATCAAAATCAGATTTAGGACTCATATCTAAACTTAACTTTGTGCCAACTGGTAAAAGAATATTAACTAGTTTACTATCCTGCATGTTAAATATTTTCAAAATAGTATCAACATAATTACTCTGACTTAAGAAAAGATTTTTGTTACCTCTATCTCTACTAATCCCCATACCAAGGATATATTTTGCAGCCCCTAGATCTTTCATCTCAAATGTGCTTGAGAGTTGTGCTTTCAATTCTCTGATCATTACCTTGTTGTTACCAATAAACAACATGTCATCAACATACAAGATAATACTTAAAAACTGATCATCAATAATTTTTATATAAACACAATGATCTTCCTCACTCTTAACATAACCAATTTTTAATGCAAAAGCATCAAACTTCTGGTACCACATTCTGGGTGATTGTTTCAATCCATATGAAGATCTCTTTAACCTGCAAACCAATTATTCTTTTCCTTTTACAACAAAACCTTCAGGTTGCTTCATATAAATCTCCTCATCAAGATTCCCATGCAAAAAAATAGTTTTCACATCCATTTTCTCAATTTCAAAATCATAAGCAGCAACAATAGATAAGAAGAATCTAATAGAAGTTAATTTATCAACAGGAAAGAAGATTTCATTAAAGTCAACTCCCTCTCTCTGGGAGTAGCCCTTGGCTACTAATCTAGCCTTGTACCTTTCGAGATTACCATTTGCACCAATCTTCTTTTTAAAGATCCATTTACAACCAATGGCCTTTCTATCTTTGGGAAAACTCTCAAGATCCCATGTGTCACAAGTATCCAAGGATTCCATTTCCTCATGCATAGCTTGTGACCAAAGCTTGTTCTCGTTTAAGGACAAAGCTTCCCTGTAAGAACTGGGTTCATCATTAGTACTCATGAAAGCAAAAATACAACGGAAATTAGGTGGGCTATACCTATCAACGGGATTCCGTTGTCTTGTGGATCTTCTCAAAGGAGTTTCTTCTTGTTCCTCAATATGCTCATCTTGAGCCTTTATTTCAGAAGAACTTTTTGAACTCTCTTCTTCCAATTCATCCACTTGTTCTTCAACATGTACATCTTGTTGCTTCTTAGTATTTGTTTCAAAATGCACTATTCGAGAAGTATCCTTTTCCTTTGGTTGTTATTCTTTTGAATAAGCTCTAAATTCCCTGAAAATAACATCTCTAGATAAATAAACTTTTCTTGTTAGTGGATTCCAAAGCTTGTAACCTTTTACATTTTCACCATAACCTATGAATATGCACTTTTGTGCTTTAGGATCCAATTTAGATCGCTTTTCTTGAGGTATGTGAACAAAATCCTCACAACCAAAGATCCTTAAATGTGCAACACTAGGTTTCTTACCTAACCACATCTCATAAGGAGTTTTATCTTCAATAGATGAACTAGGGGATCTATTGATTAAATAACAAGAAGTACATACCGCTTCAGTCCATAAGGACCGTTCAAGCTTAGCACTACTTAACATACTCCTTGCTCTTTCCATTAAGGTCCAGTTCATCCTTTTTGCTACTCCATTTTGTTGAGGTGTATATGGAGTAGTTTTATGTCTCACTATTCCTGCATGCTTACAATAATCATCAAATTCCTTAGAACAATACTCAACACCATTATCTGATCTCAACACTTTTATCTTATGATCTGATTGTTTCTCAACCAAAGCCTTAAATTCCTTAAACTTATTAAACACATCAGATTTTTTATGCATAAAATATATCCAAGTGTATCTTGAGACATCATCAATAAATGTGACATAGTATCTAGATTTTCCAATAGAGTCAATATCCATAGGACCCATTACATCTGAGTGAATAATCTCTAATAATCTTTTAGCTCTATTTGTACCACTAGGAAATTTAGATCTAGATTGCTTTCCAAACAGACAGTGCTCACAAAATTCATTTTTTCCAATATTATAATTAGGAATACCATCAACCAATTTTTTTATTGAGAATGGTCCTAAGACCTTTTTCACCTAAATGGCCCAATCTATGGTGCCATAGCATACATGTATTTTCAACTTTAGTTACATTTGATAAAATATTTACATTGGAGGTATTTAGCTTAAACAAAGTCCCAATCTAAGATCCTTCACTACTGAATTTGACACCATTTTCCAATGGACGTTCGTCGGTCGTTCAATAAATCTTTGTTGGAAAAGTGATGAAATGACAAAAAAAAATTGTCGTAAGTCCGATGACGAATTAAACATCAAAATAACAGCACAGATTCATCGGTCATCGACATCATCAAATGATTCGGATGTTCGTAGGAATATCGACAATAACTTCATGTATCCATCGACGAATTACAACCAAAATGCAATTGCAATGGCTCTTCCGAAGCGTCGAAAGAACACCAAAAGTTTGTCGCAATTTCGATGAAATGGGCAAGTATTTATGACGAAGCCTTCATCACAGCTAAGCAACTTCGTCAGACCTTTTATGTGATTTTTCGATGGCATTCGTCGAAATTCGACGAAATGGGCAAGGAGTTACGATGAAGCCTTCGTCACAGCTAAGCAACTTCGTTGGACCTTTTCTGTGATTTGTCGGTGGACTTCATCAAAATTGCGACGAAATGGACAAGGAGTTACAACGAAGCCTTCATCGCAGCTATAGCAACTTCGTCGGACCTTTTCGGTGATTCATCGGTTGAGTTCGTTGAAATTTTGACGAAACAATGCAATTTTTTTTAAAAAATATTCATTGAAATGTACCATCAGTGAGAGATCAATCAAGTCGCGTCCCTTCGTATTCAAATATCGAGAAATTATTTTATTCGATCATTTTCCATGTTTATTAGACACCCACTGAGACGTCATGTAGTTTCGCCAATGCCTTGAGTCTCTTCGACAGTCCATATTACATATCGTTTTGGTGTTGCACAGTCTCATCGATGTTCTAAGTCTCACCGATAGCTAATAGATCATATGTCGCTATGGTGTCATGCAGTCATACCAATGTTCTGAGTCTCCCCAAGAATTATTCCTTCGGTCTTAAGTCTATCGCTACGATTCTCACCAATGATAACTTATCGCTGTGAATAAATGATTGTAAGTAGAGAAACTTTTGCATAAATGCAGATGGTACAAAATTTCATGGTTAAGTCGAAGCCTCCCATCAACAACAAGATCCAAATATTCGTGTATCTATCTCAATCGAGCCTTTAAACCCTTCAGAGCTGTCAATTTTTCCACTAACCTGTTATGCACAAAAGTCAAATTTTAGAGTTATGTCACCACTAAAAATAGAAGAAACATAGCTTTGAAACCAAATCCACACACAACACAATGTGGTATTCATACAAAGCCATACAAACAAACTAAACTCATAACATTGGAATGGAAACAACTTCAAATTATGATGCAGAGCATGGATTCAGGGTATAAAGAATCATTTTTCTGCCACCATAGTGAAAATTAGCACTTTCTTTCATCTTTGCATATTGGTTTGATGCTTCAAACGATGCATTTCTTATATTGAAAAGTGCATTACCTTATTGAGCTTCTCTTTGTTTCGAGAATAGTTTAATATTCTCTACTTAACAGGGCCAACCACGTGACGGTGGAAGCTCATTTGGCCCCTCCCCCCCCTCACATCACTCTCAATTCCCCATACCCAATCATATAACATTAATCATTCATTCATCCATTAATAACATATAACATTCATTCATCATTCATTAATAACATATAACATTCATTCATTAACATATAACATTCATTAATTAACATATTCAAATTCATTCATTAACATATAATATTCATTCTTTCAGTTTTTACATATTATCAAAAATATGGTTGTCATGATATGATTACAATCACTTTTTTTTGTTTCTTTTTGAAAGCTACAAAAATCTGAAGTGGAGTATCATTTTCTAAATCAATATTTGTCCCCCTTTAGTTGTTCTGCCCTCTGCTCATGATCTTAATGTACACCTAGTCATTTTGCTCATGACGTGGATGCTGCTGCAAGGGGGCTCTGGTGCAATAAGAAAGAAATGTTAAATTGATATGTTTTATTATTATTGTTACAAGAGTATTTCATTAATTAAAAGAACATTAGAGTGGTTCTCTTGACTGATGGGTCCACATCATGTTCCTAAACTTTTGTTATAGACTCATGCTCACATCTTGAACACCCTCTAAATCCTGATCTGAGTTGAAACATGAAAGGTTACATTAATTAATACACCAATTGAAATTAAATATGTTTAAGAGAACGTGAAGTGGTCTCTTTACCTGATGGGGCCACATCATGTTCCTGATCTTCTCTAGCCTGATCATGCTCAACACGTTGATCACGCTCTACATGCTCTAAAGTTGAAACACAAAGGTTACATTAATTAATACACCAATTGCAATTAAATATGTTTAAAAGAAATTTAGAGTGGTCTCTTTACTTGATGGGGCCACATCATGTTCCTGATATTCTCTAGCCTGATCATGTTCAACATGTTGATCACGCTCTACATGCTCTAAAGTACCAGGATGCACACCATGACCTTCATCTACAAGTTGTGATCCACCCTCACCAGGCTGCATTCCAATGTCATGTGCAGTATTATCATTGCTTGAATGTTTAAAACAAATAGGAATGCAATTACTTTATGGTGGAAATTAATATTGAATAGATTGCACAAGTATTCAATTTTAAATAAACTTTATTGAGTTTATTTACCTACATGTTGGATGTAGTGGAAGGTTGTGTTTGCCCAATCAATACTCTTAAGCATTCAGCCACGGCTCCATAGCCTTGCTGTAAGGCAATCTTCAGGTCATCTTCTGTGGGAACTCTGTTGAATTCATAGCCCTACATTCTTGCATAAGATCATGAATTTTGCTTCTATGGTGTGATAAAACCAAAACTGTTTTCAATTTATTATTTGGATACTATATTTCATTTATTGATACTTACAATTCATGCGGCTAATTTCATATAACCACCAGAGCCAAGTTTGTGTTGCCCGTGTTTTTCTAGTCTTGCCTTTGTTTCCTTCAATGTGTCGGGCAGCCTATGAAAAATTTGAAATACGTTAGATTATGTAAAAAGAAAGAGTAATCAATATATAATTACATTGTTGATAGTATCACATACCTTCCTTGGCCCGATGGTGTCTTTGCTTTTTTCTTTTTGGAACTACTCCCTTTCATCCAGACACCCGGTCCTTCCGCTCCCTCTCCCTAGAATCTTGGGGGATGCTTTCGTACTTTGTTCTTCACTCTAAATGTGACCTATATTGGTCCTCCACCACTTTTAGATAGTCTTGCAGCTTTCTTAAGGACCTTGGTTAGGTTGAATGTTTTATCACTGAACAACACAAATAAATGATTAATGATCTCATCTTTTAAATCTTGATTTTGGGCATTCCACCATGTACATATGGTGGGCCCGAAGAGCTCCAATGTAATATCACTTAGATGTTTATAAAAAAAATCATTTTCTGCAAAATGATCATGAAATCAATAGTCTAAAAAGAGTGATCAATAAGTAAATTTCAATTGGATTATATATAATAATAATTAAAACATTTTAAAGTACCTGGGGACTTCTCTATCTTTATGGAAATGAAATCCTTGGTCACCACAAGTGTGACCGGCAATGTTCTTGTACTATTAATACAGGAAGATATAGGAAATGCTGCTAAAAAATACCAATACTAGTGGCCTTTGCATCCCCAGGTACATGTCCTGACGCATGTTTTGGCATGTGTTCACTGCCAGAGGGTGCATTAATGGATGCCTGCATGGTATGTGTTGCCGACATTTCAGACGAAAATATAGGCACGGATGATGGGGTCAAATAATGTGATGTATGCATAGGAAGATCAAGATGGACACTTGTACCAACCCCTACTCCTCGGGCATCACTTGCAGTACCCTGATCATGGCCAGGAGCATCATGAGGAGGAAAATAACCCTGTAAAAACAACACATATTTTAGTTCATGACATAAAAGAGTACAAAATATAAAACCATGAATGAACTTATGTTATAATTAAAGACCTCATGACAGCTTACTTGCAAGTTTTGTAATCTCTTAGTGAATATTTTAACCCTCTCTCTTATCTCATCTATTTGAGGCACTATGAATATCAACTTAACCATTTCTTCATTGCATTTTTTTTGGATCTTCTTTATCGTATCAAGAGGGTTTGGTGAATAAGCGATGTCATCATCACAAAATATTGACTGCACCTCACTATGAATGATCTCCTCTACTACTGGTGCCTTTCCCCGATCAGTCGACTGCAACAAGAATATTAAAAACATTATCGAAATTAACCCAATAAATTTATGAAAAAAACATAATAATAAAACATTTTGCTCGTATCTAATTTTTACAATTACAATGAGGTAAACCTGTCGGGTAGAAGTGCCTGAAGATACATCATGATCTGTGCTCTGGGCTAGAGCCTTCTCCGTACGATCAATGTCCTGCTGTGACAAAAATTAAATATAAAAAAACATTACTGAAATGAAACTAATAGACTTACGAAAAAAAACATAAGAATAAAATTCTATATTAGAGTCATTAATTGGAGGTTGGATAAAATGGTACATAGTACGTACCACCCCCATAGTATCTATGTTTGTAACTAAGTGATTCAAATTGTAATCGATTAGCAACTCTTCCCCTGTAGTTATTGATTTTATCGCACATATGAATACATGGTTTCCCTCACATGCCTCAAATATGCAATTGGGTTGCTTATTTGTTGACCTAGGTCGTGTACTATTTATAAACCCTACAATATTCTCTGATGCTTTTAGCCTTTCGTCAATGTACATAGCCACTCCTTTATTTTGATCCTTATCTTTTAGTTGTATAAAATTAGCTGACAGTGCATACCTACGCATACTTCGTGTATATCGAACTAGTTGCATCCAATATTTGTAACTGTAATAGGGTTTGACATACTCCATCAATTCAGTAACTTTTTCGTAACATACCTTTATGTCGTCCATGCAAAATAGGCCCAAACCATATAATGACGATGGTGCTATGCGATATATCCTCTCGTTGACACAAAAATCAGTGTTTATTGGAGGAAGTTCCTTGGGTACCCATTGTTTCTGTAGATGTGTGTACCTCAAGGGCACCTTGACATCGCCTATGCTCTCATCATCATGAGAACATGACCCCCCTTCAGCAAGAAAAAATTCTATGCGTTTACAAAATTTTCTTCTAATCTTTTTCCCTCTAGTTGATCTCCCTCTTTTAGACATACTACATGTCTCACTTTCCACTTCTCTTCCTGAATTTCCCTTGCTTGAGGAAGACAGATCTAACAAATACCTATTTGGTGGTACCTACACTCATAAGGATGTTGGATGAATTTCTTTCATGGTGATGTGATCCCAAGGTGACATTATGATTAATCTATCATTTCATCGCTATAATTTCATAGGTTATAAGGTAATCAAGTCTTGATAGATTGAAAGCTATTATTACTACCGTCCAAATGTGTCCATCACAAATAAAATCTACTTAACGTTTTAACTCCCAAACTTTGTAACAAGTGTTAAATGTGACTATGGTCCACCAGTTACACAACCAAGGCCTCAAATGTATTCTCTAATTGTAATCAAAGGACTTTTTCTCTTCATTCAAGTAAATAAACTTGAAGGGAAACACCACCAAGTGGTTTATTGAACACCTACATGACTAAAAATAGCAGCAAATTTACATTTAATTTCCATATGTCTAAGTGGTTAATGGGGAGGGAGTGTGTACTAGGCCTGGTTAAGTCATCATAAGTTTACGCTTTGGCAATAATTTTTTTTTAAGTCATATTAAATCTTCCTATGTCTAATTGCTAGGAGATTTTTGGTATGTTTTAAGGTAGAATGATTGATGAAAGAGCCCAAAGACTAGCCTTTCTCCATGGTATCCAGGTACACATAGAAGCAGTCTTCACTTATACGGTTGGACATGATTTAAAGAACTTAGCTAGGAATTATTCATTTAACCTAAGGTTTTCTCATAATGCCATCATTGGAAAAGTATGATCAAATTCTTCTATTATGAAGAATTGGTCTATGTGACTCTAGTAATCACTATAAATTTTTGTAAGGATAAAATAACTAATTGCATCAGGTAGGAGAGAATCAACTTTGAGTTCTTCAAAGATTATATTCCTCTATTCATAATTTTTAAGGGTTGTGTGTGGAGGAGGTTATCACTACCAAGAAGGGAGGGAACCTTTCCTTGTATTCTTTTATAATTTTCATTATTCTTATTTATTTTACACTTACATTTACAAATACACATACATATTCATTTACTATTTTCATTTATTTCTCATGTAGTTTAATAGTTTGATCGATTTCATATTATATGTGTTGAAGACTTTAGAATTTCAATTACATAAATTTATCCATATGTTGTATCTATAACACTACAAAACCATATGCTCTTTGCAGTTACACTTGCATTTAGAAATGCACATTTATACACATAGATATAGATTTCTTTAATGATATGTTGCATTTATTGTTCTAGGAGAGCATCCAGTAATTGCATTTACATTTACATTTAAAAATACATATACATACATACATATGTATATGTGTGTGTGTGTATCATTTGTATTCAATGTTCAGAAACAACCCATTAGGTTTGCACATGAATAAAAATTCATAAAATCAGATCTCCCATACATGTTTTGTTGAAACCTAGGCTTGAACCTCTCATTTCACATGATTTTCTTCACAAAACTATTGAGGACAGCAGTTATACCTTCTTTATTTCTCATCCTATGCCCTATTCATGCATCCTACAATTACAACAGTATCCATGGGGCCTCTTACACAAGCTACAGTAATCACAAAAAGTGTAAGAGCCCCTTTATATCATGTTTGGACTACAAAACCCTCAAAAACAAGGTAACTTAGATTATGATTTGTTAGTGATTTGTATGGAAAAAATCATTAGCACCAACTCATTCTTGGAGTCTTTTGATAGAGAAGCGAATCAGGTGGCAGTTAAGTACAAAACTTATAGTGTCAAGGTGAATGAGGTGATCAATTTTGATTGGCCAACTGATGAAGAGTACCAGAAATGGGTAAATGTATATTTAACTGAGGAAGAGTGAAAAGGAGTAGGCTTCTAACGGTTGACAAATCAGTTGTTGCAGTTACAACAGATTCCAGTTTTGTTTTTTGGTGATAGTGTAGGCACGGAATTCTTAAAGTTTTTTGTTGCTGCATCAACCATTCTCAGCGAGCATGATGAACAAGAAGATTCTTTGGGGAGATTGTTGTTGTAAAAAAAAATTGGAATATCACAAGGCGGTCCAATTGGCTGGTGACACGTGTGCTTTTTGTCCCAATGCTTGTTTGCTCCTTCTTTTTCTATAAGAAGGATTTCAAGGCCAGAAGTACGGGTTAGAAAGTTAGATATTTTTGGTCGATTCTAGATGAAGTTGCAGAGAAAATTATAAAGTCTGATGGTTTTAGGGAAAATGCAATTTAGGTTTTGAGTCATTCTATAGTAGGTTTTGAATTCATGGGGATTTGATATTTTATGAAAATACTAGAATTTGAATTGATATGATTAATTCAAACTCATGTCTCTCCATTGTACAAGCATATCTAAATTTTGAATAAAATGATCAAGGGTTGTTTCGTTCATCTCACTGTTGTGGTGTGTATGATTCTTGTTTTAGGTTTAATTCAAGGAATTAATTAAAATGCTTGAATGGGATTTATCAAATTGGATATGTTGCATTATGGGATTTGATAAGTAGTATTGGGTTAGAATACATATTGATGAGATTGTAAAGCAATGTTATCAAGGATCTTATATGTTATGTGTTAAATCTGTCATAAACCCTTGGATGCTTATAAATTTCACTCCTCCAATGGATATATGGCACTGATCTAAGTTGTACTTATTCATATGGTTTAGTATTTGTTTTCCTTTACCTAGAGCTTGCTACAAATTATAAATCAATGACTATCTTATACTATGAAATGTTGTAGTTATCTCATGCTCCAAATAGTTGATATTATTGATAAACAACCAATTCTATTCGATATTATCCTATTATGTTGAGTTATTAAATGAGATTATTTGTTGTTGTTAATGTTGTTTATGATGATGGTGCAGAGATTGTAAACACATTAAGGGATCACCCTCCCAGGTCTTGCAAAGCCCAAAGTGTAGGAGGTCTTTCAAATCCTCGTCAGTTGGTCCAGGTCCTAAGAGCTGCCCTTTATTGGAATTGGCAATTCCATAGGTAGATTAGAAGATCAACCTACTTACCATAAAAACAACCAACACCTTGCATATGTTTGTGGTGGAGGTATTAAAGAATAATTGTATGCCTCTATTTCCATTCATTAGATTTACCTTAGCCTAGCATATACTTGGGCTAAGTCTACAATTGCTTCAGAATCATGCGATGAAGGCTATGTGTGATTAAATCCTAGACCTCAACCAAGATGTGGGTAGATTATGGGAGTTTTGCCAAGACCTGAGGCTGGTGGATAAAAATTTGAAAGACTAAGCTATTTTATTTTTTTTGTCTTATCTTATACCATTTTACGAGAATGGGGGTGCCAATGTATGAGAAGATCTTTGGAAACTAGGCATGAAAACTGAAGGTTAAAGAGAATGGGGGTTCCAAACTTACAATACTCATTGCCCCTTGGTCATCGATTTTCCCTGAGTGCACTCAACCTCGTCCTCAATGCTGGTATTGACCTTGTTTT
>VDFB02075321.1:72951758-73080318 GCA_007258455.2 Sequoia sempervirens
ATAGCCGACATTTCGACGAACGTCAGGGATAAACTTTCAAAAAATTGGAAATTACACATCAAATTTTACAAGCACCCGACGAACATCGAATTTTACATATTTCGTCGAACAGTTTCGCCGGATTTTGCAGTCAAATGTATTAGTGAGAAAATGTAATTGGCAGATGTAAAGCCAAATTCCACAACCTTCGCCAGTATCCTCCCTTCTTGTAATAGGGTATGGACATCCATCAAAGCATCATGAAAGGAGGATTTTTTTCTAGATATCGTAGTAATCTTGCCAAGAACAAGTGAGTAAATGACTTGAATATCTTCAATTTTGGCTATGGATGGGTTGTTTAGAGGTCATAGCAACAGCTTGGGTCTTCTATTATGACTTGTGCCATTCTTCTCATTGCTTGTAGATTGAATGCTTTTGTTTTTGAGCTATTTCTAAAGGATAGTTCATGGATGATCATAATAATGCCTACAGATTAAAATGGTAAAACTAGGAGTCCCTTAACACCTAAGAGTATTATTATATAATTTTAACTTTGGGAAAGGATAAAAAAGTAGCAATCAAAATTGTAGCTACTACCAAGAACAAGGAGGTTGAAGGGAAGGGAGTGTTGATACAAAATATCAAGAAAAAAAGCTCCAATTGTATCTTGCAAAGGGAGAATTACTTGTGCATGGAGAAATACTAGTATCCTGACTATAAAATTTTTGATGGAATACGAGTTGGGCCGAAGAAAGTTTCCCAAGATGATGGGAAATTGGCAAGAATTAACTTATGCAGAGTGTGAGTGATAAGTTCTTAATTCTAGGAATTTTAAGTATGCCCAAAACTAGATTTAATGCTCCATTAGCAGTGAAGGGTTAGCAGTTGACTAGGGCTTTGAAACTTTATTGGCAATGATTTTTGGAACTTTATCTTGCTGCTGAAATTGATCTTTGGAACTTTATTAGCAATGATTTCTGTAATTTATCTATTGGAATAGGGCTTTATTACTGAAATTCTACATAACAAAGCAGATGGAATAGTAGCAAATTTCCCTAAATGGATATGGAATTCTCTAGTTTGCATTAGTTTTCCCTTTTGTTTAAATCCTATTTGTAGTCCTACCAAATTTTGAATGGGGGATTAATCAATTTCATTGGTTCTCATTTGGTGAGGTTTAATATGTGTTCATAAAACATCTATTAATTGCAATTTATTATTGTATGCAATCCTATGTAGATTTCAAGACAATACAAAAGTCAATAGAGTCTTCTTTTGTTTAGGATTTTTTAGGATATACCGTCTAGGATGTAAGGCAAAGGTAGCTATAATGGTTTACCTAAAATGTTGTAATGGTCAGTCAAAACAATCACCAGGATACTCTCTATAGGGTCTTATTAGTACTTGCCTTTAGGCAATACTATTGCAATGATTGTGTTTCCTTAAGTTAACTAGTTATTAATAAGTTGGCTTTGGACCAATAAAAAACAAATTTTTTTTTTGAAAAAAAAATAAAATTTAAGTTTGTAAAGTGAACTTGTATAATATTTAATTTTATAAATTATAAAAAATATTTTTTGTGATTATGATTGGCTAAAAGGTTTTGTGTGTTAGTGACGAATTTCTATAGAAAAAGTGAAAGTGAACTATTATTTTGTCTATTTTGTAGAAAATTGACCTATTATTTTGCCATTTTTAAAGTAACAATATTTCTGAATTTATTGAGTTCTTCTTGATTTTTTTTTTTTTAAATTAATGTTATCAAATTTTGATGAATTTAATTTAAAAATTTGAGAATTTCCAGCTCAATTTCTAGGGTTTATTTTGACTCATTGGGCTGTCGTTGCTCTGAATTTCATTCCTCCAGCTCAGAGCTTTTCTTTTCGTACAGGATTAAAAATGTTCCACAGTTCTTTAGCGCTTAGAAAGGCGGTACAGAGCTCTGGACTAAATTAAAACTTTCTAGCCACAGCGTGAAAGTTAAAAAACTCTTAAAACTTATCACCAAATTGTATCAGGGTAATTGCATCAAGTCATCATTTATTGAGTTCACTTTTCATGGTTGTGCCATAGGTTGATTAATATTAATGTAATTAATGGTTCTAACTAAGTAAATATTAATGGTTTTCATTTATATTTTTTTATGTAAATTTTAAATTTTTTTTTAAAGTATTAATTTTGTAATATTAAATATTATATGTTTATATGTTTATTTTGTTGTGTTTTAAATTTTATGTACATTTATAATATTTTAGATAGATTCATGAACACAAATAGATTATGTTATACATATTGTTATTTAACAAAATTATTATATAAATTTAATGTTTAAATAATTATTATTTAATTATTTCTTATAATTATATTATATAATAGTTTCATTTTATTTATATTTTATTTAATATAAAATAATTTAAAAATTATTATTTAAATTTATATTATCTAAGCAATAAATATAATTTAATAAATTTATATTAGATTATACATATTATTGGTAACATAGTTATTAGATAAATTTTATATTTATATAATTATCATTTTTTTTCTTTTAATTATATTATACTATCATTTCATTTTATTTTTATTTTGTTTAAATATCTTTATAATATTTTAAAAAATTAATATATAATTATTTTTATATAAGATAATTGATTTTTATATAATATAATTAAGATAAGATTAATAATTATTAATATTAATATAAATGTATGTAACTACCTTTTATTCCATTAAACTAAAACATAAGCATGCATTATACTACAATTTTAATATATGATTAATATATTATTTACATAATTTTAATAAAAATTAAATTAATGTAACGTTTTCAAATTATGATTATTATAATTAACAAAACCAACATTTAATTTTATTCACATTCACAAAACATACATTTATTTTTATTAAATCTAAAATACTATAAAGGCAAGTACTAGCCACTACGTGACACTTGTTTATATATGTTGAGGATTACAAGATAAACGAATGGGATTTAACTCTATTGGGTTATATATAGTATGTACCAACTAGAGTATAACTAGAGATTCCCACATATGGACCTCTTTGTATAAATTGATCATTGAGGCTGGAAAAAGTATGATAACATATGTACATTAGTGATAACATGATCTATATTTATGTCGTACATGGTTTTTTGGACAAGAATTCCCTATGGTTATTACTTAGCTACAGTGAAGATTACTAATACATAAGAGGTTATTGAACTTTATATTGCACCATTATTTCCTAATTTTGAATCATTTGTCATAATTACATAGTACATATTGAAAGCAAATAGAATGTGGAATTGGATTGTGATTGAAAGTAAATGAAATGTGGAATTGGTTTTTTTGTTTGGTTTGTGATTCAGGTTCTAAACAAGGAGCAATTTTTAGTGCATGTTGTAACTGGCTACTTGGGGATAAACAAGCAATTGGTGGAGTATATGTCTACTGCTCTCATTGCTCGTGCCATAGGCCAGACACTCTATGAACTATACAATTATAGTTGATGTACATTTGGTAGTAGGAAGAAAAAAAAATGGCACATGTTTATGAGCATAGAGAATTTCCTTATCCTAGCAACGAGGAAGCAGTTAGAGAGTTCATTGCAAAGGGTGGTTCCTTTGGGGTGACAATAGGGCCCAAAGGCATTGTGGATAAAACTGGGGACAGTCCTTAGATCAAACATCAGGAAGAAAATTTTGAATGTGGATGAGGTCATTGAAGAACCCCAAGATCAAGGCTAACATTGAATGAAATGGCAAAGCTTGAATGCTAGTATTAGAAAATACCCATTATGTGATTTCATTTGCTTTGCATGAAAAATAGACAGTGGATATAGTTATGAAATTGATATCAATTAGATTTTACCAACTTTATATAATTAGTGGAGTACAAAAAAGGAATTGTTAATTGATGAATAATCTATAGGAAAAAAAAAAGACTTTTTTTTTGTTAGAAATGATTGAATATACAAGATTATCTGGCAGTAAACAAGAATTCCTAGTTCACATGAGAACAAGATTCATTTAGGTCTTTGGCATCAAAATTTAGCTACAATTGGTTCATTTATAAGGGTTGAATAATTTCACACAACCTTTATTTGAAAGGTTTTACTCATTTTGTTCTATACGAATTTGTAAAATAAGGTTTTACTCATTTTGTTTTATAAGAATTTTTATTTTACATTGGGAATTTTACTTTTGTTTCTTATGCTAGAAAGAAAAATTTGTAGTTAAGTAAACATATCACATGATTCAATCATACTTCAATTCTATGCCAGCTAGCTGCCTACAACCAATTAGTTTGTTATTAGGTTTAATGGCGTAAGTTCACTTTTCTTTTTTTGCAAAAGTATCTCCAGGTGTGTCTTTTTCTAAGTTTTTGTTTAATTATGTCTTTTTCAGAGTTTTTGTTTAATTATGTCTTTTTCAGAGTTTTTGTTTAATTATGTTTGATTTTCTCTAGTTTGGGTTTTCACTATATTTTTGTGTTGTTATTTTCTTTGGAAGAATATTGGCATATCAATTGTATGTGAGTGTTGCATGTTGTATCACAACAATACAAAATATCGATATATAAATTAGAGACATATTGTAGTAGAAAGATAAAGATCACCTGCATGTGTGATCAACATAAAAAACTAGAGACATTGTAGTAGAATTAGAGTAAGATTAAAAATTTCTCTTTATAGAGCACAATGTTTTTTCTTAGCTATACTAAGATTGAATTATATCATAATTTTAAAAATATATCACTTTTAAAAGAATATAATGTGTTTTCTTAGCTATACTGAGATTAAATTATACCATTTTTTTAAAATATATTATTTTTAGAACTTAGCTATATCGAGATTGAATAAAAATCACCTACATGGGTGATCAACATTAAAAAACTAAACACATGTTATGGTAGATTTGGAGTAAGATTGAAAATTTCTCTTTATTGAACATAATTCTTTTGCTTAGCTATATCAAGATTGAATTATTTCATTTTTAGAATTAAATTGAATTATATCATGATTTTTCTCAATTGTTGTTTTTTTAAAACATAATAAATGTAATTATCTTTTGTTTTGTTTTACATGTAGTGATGTGTAAAAGAGCTTCTTCACTATTTTGTTCGTTTAAATTGGTAAAATTGGCTTATGGTCATGTACATTATATTATATATATTGTATTATATTAATATATTATATATTAAATTATTATACTATAATATAATATTCTATTACATTATATTCTATTTATATGCTGTATTATATTATATTATATTTTACCATAGGTGTATATAACCCTAACCAAATTCTAAAACAAACCCAAATTGGGGATTGAATAGGGTTAGGGTCAGGTTTAAGATTACATCTAGGATTATATTTCAATTAGGGGTGGAATTCAAAAAGGGTTTACATAGGTATTAATCTTATTATATTATAATGATAATGCTATTTTATTATAACCCTAAATGATCCCTAACTCTAACCATGACTAAGCACTTACCCTTAATTGTAATCATAATGCTAAGTATAACCTAACCCCAATTAAACTCACATTTTTCTCTCTTTCCCTCTATATCTTATTATTACTTTATTGTAACCCTAAATGATCCCTAAGTCTAATCGTAATTGAGCACTTACCCTTAATTGTAATCATAATGCTATTTAAAACCTTACCCCAATTGAACTCCTACTTTACTCTCTCTGTCCCTCTATATTTCTTCTCTTTTCTTCAAGCTCTACCTCTGTATGTTGCATATATTTTACTATTGACATACCAAAGAAAAATAAAATGTAAAATTTGTAGTAAAGAGGCATCTTCTCTTCAAAAAACAAGTTGGATATACTTTCATGGCTATTGTTTCCCTAAGAGTTGCTTTGATATAAGTAATTTCTAATCTTGATAGATAATAATTCTTCTATTACATATGTATTGAGACACCAATGATCTAGAATTTAGTGAACTAAAAACTATGAACATTTCATCTCATTACAAAATAAGGGTCCATTTCTACCATCACAAAATTGTACCAATATAAAGTTAAAATGTACAATGCAACATAGCTTACCACTATGCATGCTTTGGGAAAATTAATTCTATGTTATATGGTATCTATCATACCTACATATCACCCTACACTAAGGTGCTTGTCAATGCATCGACTAGAAAGAAATTTGTCCATCATTTTTTGGGTAAGAAGTAATGAAGCTTTATAACATGCAACCTACACTACTTGGAGAGCAACCAAACAATCCACATTTTCAACTTGAATCTAATGGGTTACACTTGGATCCTAAGCTCAAAGTGATCAAATTCTATAGGAGCAAATTGTTTGGTAGAATTCCCTAAAGATGTGTTGTCATGGCTTTCTATGATTGTAGAATAGCCACAAAATGGATGTGTTGAAAATTCCTTGTAAACTTTCAAGAAAATGTAATCGCACATATAAATTTTATCGCACAAACATTTTCCTACCTTCCCTTTTATTGTGCCAAAATAGGAGCTCTATAATAGGGTATTGCATCTATCACAACATAATAGAAGGGGATTTTGTTAGATTTTATAGATGCAATTTTAACTATTAATCTCTCTTCTCTCAATATCTATCTCTCTTATCTCTCTCTCCCTCTACCTCTTGGTCACTCTATCTCTCTTCATCTGTCTATATCTATTTGTCTTCATCTCTCTCTCTCTCTCAATATGTGTCTCTCTCTACCTCCCTCTTCTCTCTTTGTATATCCCTCTCTTTCTCAGGTCCTCTCTCTTTGTTCTTTATGTCTCACTTTAATTTTTCCTCTCCTTACCCCTCTCTCTCGCTTTCCCCCATCTATCTCTCCCTCTTTCCATCCCTCTCTCTCCCTCTCTTTCTATTGCAAACATAACATGAATTTTTTGGTAATGGAACCTGATTAACTTCTTCATTCAAAGTTTTCTTTCAATCTTGTTTGGATCCTTGTAAGAGAATGCATAGTTGATTTAAAGCTATCACTTCTCTATTGAGACCTTTTTTTGCATAGACACCATCATTTTCTAAATGACCTGCCAATTGATGTCCTTTACTACACAAATGTATGCAAAAAAAAAAAAGAACATTTTTTTCCCTAATTGACCTTCCAAACCTCTTTGGCGTACCCATTGCACACCAAGGTGCAATTGCTAATTGTATGTTTTCATATATGAAATATAACATTTTAGTCTTTGTGTTTTTCCTTTCTGCTCTTTATTTTGTTTTGCTCTGTTATATTTGATATCCTCTGCCTCTCCCCTTCAATAATATCCCACAAGTTGAGCATGAGAATATCATAGCAATGGCCTATAATTATTTCCCTTGACCTGCATGGATGGCATTTGAATCATGAGTTACTTTATGTGTGGTTTCGTAGGCATGGATACCCTTGTGAGGCTAACTTTCTTGCATCGTCAAATGGCCTTTCTTGGCAAGATGTCAGATTAGAGGCTAAAGGTAATGATGAAGGAGCACTGCAGAAAAACGTTGAAGGCGGTGAAATGGATTTTGGGGCTACATATTATGGTTGATGAGTGTAATTAAACCGAGTAAGCACAAACTTCTCCTCACGGTTCATCGCTTCCCTCCTCGACCTGGGGGATCCAAAGGAATTGATTCAGGTTCTAGCCCTGAACCTTTTTAAACAAATGTATTTGGAGCTCTTGGATGAAGTACTATGGGTGGAAATATATGGAGCTAGAATGTTGCACCCAAAGGACATCTTATTAGTATTGGTGGAGGCTGCAGTGGTGGAATGGGTTCCTTTCCTGGGTAACTTCGAGGAAAAAATGCTCATGCAATATAGGGTGCTGGTTGGGAAGGGTTGCCAATTTCTCAAATGGGTCAACAACTTGGAGTGGATATGAGAATTCGATAGGATGGCGTGTGATGGTGGTCAATAGTAGCTGAAAGGTTTTTCTTGTAAATTTAACACAATATAGAAACTTCTCATTTTGTAATGTAATTTGTGAGCAAGTTTAGCATATAGTTTGTCTAAAGCTAGTATAGAAAGGAATGCTAGATATAGCGCGGGTTCTCTATAACCCTTGATAATATAGAAGCATAGGAAAGGAACACTTAAAGCTTTTGAATAGCCATTTTTTCAGTGCACTGGCCAATTAGAATTCAATGTTTCTAAAGATTTATTCAATGTTCGCTAGTTTGATCAGTGAAGATGCACATTTTTTTCTTTAAATGTTCAATAATTTTTTTTGGCCCTCTCTGATTGGCGCTCTGCAGATTGTCAGAGGCTCTGCGGGCATTTCTAGGCAAGAGAGCGCACGTATTTAGAGGGAGGCTCTGCAAGTTTAGACAGTTGGCGATTAGGGTTTTAGCCATGCTCACGGGTTGCCACAGTAGCATGTTTGCACGGAGAGGGGACGTGGCCAGTGCTGTTGGCCTCCAAGGGATCTGTTAGCAGGAGTCAATGAGAAGGCATTAAAATATTCGATGTGAATTCTATGACCCCGCAAATGCATCCCAAAAACTATTCTTTTTATTTCCAGCCTCTGCAATCTCTATAGGGAAAATCAGAAACCCGAGCACTCAGTGATTGAAGACGATAGTATTTATATCGAATTCCCTCTGTCCTGACAGTGAATTCTGTATTGTTTTTTATTGGTTTACTCCAGATGGTGGATTTCCAGGTTTTCCCTTCATAGGTTTAGGGTTAGGGTTTGGTTTCTTTGATCTAAAAGGGTTTTGATTATTATTTTTAACAGGGAAAGCCATGTGGCATCCCTTTTTCACTTCTTTGACCTCTGCTATATCCTTGCATTGTTCTAGCAGATTTATGATCTTGGGAAACCCCGGGGATGTGAAATCCAGGATCTTCCTAGTTGCTTTCTCAAAGTCCATGCGAATGGGTGAAATATTATAACCATTCTCATTTTCTTTACTATTTATAACTTGTCTAAGCCATGACCTGAATTCGTCCACTGAAGCTAACCTTTTGTTAGGCGCAGTTAATATAGGAGGCTTCCGGTCCCTATGTATATTTGAATTTCCTGTTGGATACATGGGTTTCTCGGTGCATTTATTAGCATGCCTGTGAAAGCCAGGTCCCCATGACTGCTGCAATATAAACAAAACTAGACCTGTTCTGATATTCTACACTGACAAATCATAAATTGAAAAGATATGATTGTTCAGGTGTTAGCAGCCATTAGAATTTAGGAGCTTCCCTCTTCTGCTTTGGTTGTCCAATAATCCTTAACAGCAACCAAGATTTTCTCTTGATTGAAGGGACCACTCTCATGATCCATTATCTGACTTTTCCATCTCGTGCCATTTGTTAAGGCTTTTACTTTCACTAGAACATCCACCGCATCTCCAAAGATCACAGTTCCTTCTGGCTGCAAGATTCGATCCATTTCAAGTAAAATGTCAGTTATGTCACACCTGCACCACAAGAATAAAGCTCACTAATTTGTTATAAAGTTTAATTATTGTAGTAACAGATTTCTATTTAGAAAGATACGCTTTGATTGGTCCTAAAACCAATTTAACCTTGAAGATCTCAAAAATTTATTGAAATCACAATATATAGTTTTTTGAAGGAAAACATAGTTTTTTTTTTTTCACAATTTGTGAATTTGATTTTTGAAAATAAATGTAAAGATGGTAGTCAATGGACTCAAGTAATCCACAGAATCTCTCATCTTCAAGCAATGTTGTTACTGACCTGGTAAACATATAAGTACTAGATATCTTAACATACCCGTGTAGAGAGACTTCTTTAGATAGGTAATGAACTTTTGAAAATGAGTCATTACCTGTCTTGGTACATGCTGAAGACACCACTGCTGTGAATCATGTCATAAGGTCTGGGATATGTTGAAAAAGCCTCACACCTGCAATCCAAAAGCATGCCCTTGTCATACCATCCAAATAGGCTTAATAGGAATTCTTAGGGTCTGCTTAGATTAAACAGCAGAACTTCTTCAATTTGGGAGCTGATTCAGTTCACATTTTCACCTTAATTTTAATTCTGAGATGTACCAAGGACAGATGATGGATACAATCTCAGAAAACAGTCACAATGTTGCTTAATAGCAATTACATCGCTAGATGCTGTGTATGTGTGTGGACCCAGTTTTAAATTGTGAATTTGCACAAAAAAATGTTGCTTACCAGTTCTGATAAGTCCCAATTAATCCACGCTCTTAGATGACACCGAGCGTATTTTGTTTTGCATCTGATGGCACCACATTCATTACCCATGAGGCATCATCTGTCAAGGCAGCAGCAAATCCTCCCAAATCAGCGTTCATGTCCATGATGTTTCGGTATCCTCCTTGGGCAAGACGGCCATTAAGCCTTTTACAGTATGAAACTCTGTCATTCCACAGTTCGGTATCTTCATTGAACTTTTCAGCTGTAATTCCAGGGAGACTGCCACTGCTTATTCTCGGAGGGATATCTGTTAGACATTTTGGCCATTTTTCTAAGGCTCCCCCTGTAACATCGTTCACATCATTGACCTCTAGAAGTGGTTTTATGCAGGTTTCCATCTTATACCTTTATGTTCAGCAAAAAATCATATTCACAATTAGCGCCCACGATGCTGAAACAGTGAAACCGTATCAAATAACAAAGCTAAGAAACAAAGATGATCTAATAGATTAATATATATTCCCCAATTTTCACTAAAAGATATCTAAGGAGATGTTCTGATACCAAGTTCTTACAATGTTTATTAGACGCCTTGAGAAGCAGATTGAGCTCTTCAAATTTTGAAAAACCCTCCAATAACCTTGCCCTGTAGTTTTCTTTCAATATATCTATGGACCTTCTGGTAAGATGACTCACAAATTTATCCTCCATTTCAAAATGCCGGCCAAACATTTTTTGTGCTTCATCAGCTTTGCTCCCAACAATCTGTAAAGTTTGTATGATAATTCATTTAAGAAAACATTTCAAAATAGTATCAATCCAACTAACACAACAATGATCTCCCTGTAACCTAAAAAGAGATATTTCTAAATGCTGGTCACCATCATCAAAAGTATCTCCTAAAGAAGTTTTTTAATTTTTCCTTACCTGAGATTTCTGCAGTGCAGTAAACAAGAACAAATATCATTCCTCCAAAAGACCAAGCAATTCCCAGAGTCCCAACTCCATTACAGCCCTCCATTTCTTTATCATTTTGTATTTAACTGGGTATACATATGTTGTTTACAAAGAAGTCTCAGCCATCGTCAAATCATGGTGCATAGCCCTGCACTATACTAAAACGTTGTTATCATCTCTGTTGCAGGAGACACATTCAGAGGTACCGTACCATGTATATTATGCTATCATATTACCCTGTTTTTGTTCAGATTTGAAGCTAAGCGTTTAGAATATTTAGTTGAAGCAATCTAAGATTTTATATAAAACATTTGCTTGCCATATGTTTGCATACATGATAAAGGAAGGAATCATGAGTTGGGCATTTCACAGATTAGCAAAAGCTACCTCAATTTTAGCGAAGACAGTACTATTTTTCATTGCTTTGTGTATCTCTTTGAGTATGTAATTTTTATAAAATATTCAATGCAAAGAGCTGAAGCTCTATGTTGATTAGCTATTATCTATACCCTGTTTTGCCTTTAGTAAATAGAATAACAGAAAAAGAGGAGGAGCTTAAACTGACCTCGTAAGAAGTTATTGCTTGTAGTCAACGAACAATGATATAACTGAAGAAAACAGAATCTACTAGCTTCCTGTATCCGCTCTGAATTTACAGTCAATCTCATACAAATGAGGAAAACAGATGAAAGGATAAATGAAAACAATGCCTTATAAGCAATAGTCGTGCAGAGACCATGAATGATATACCATGATTAGTAGATAGCCAATATATAAAGAAGCTGGGTTCCAACATCAAGAATAAAGTATCGGATAGTTTACTAAATAGAGAAGCAATTCGATCATAGCCACCCAGCCTATTCCAAATAATGATATGTGTGTCCACTATTCAAAAATACTCACTTTCAAAATAAAGAACAAGACATTCAAATGAAAATGTTGAAATACAGACTTCCTGCACCAAGAACAAACTACTAGAAGCGTATTTATGTTGTAAAATCTCCAAGGAATAAGATTGCAAGGCAGGATCCAATGTGAGATGCATTGGCTCCAAAATAGTCAGCAACATAACAGATTTGCAAAGTCAGAAGGGGCAGAACAATAACAAAAATGAGTTGGGTTGGCTACTGTACTCAATGTGGTTACAAAAACCTGCTTATGATTCATTGACTGGATCATTACCAAAACTGTTCTACCAATCTTTGACAGGAACTTCGCTTTCTTTTGATGATGAATATATTGAAGTATCTGTGATGAAACTTACTAAGCAAAAAAAAGTAAAACTGAGATTTATATCATTAGATAAAAGGCTATAGAAAATGGCTGAATAAGGTCATAAACATTCCAGTGGTAATGTCACAAAGGTGAGTATAATAGATAGAGTAGAAATTGCACTAGGTAATACAACTAAGCTGAAGTATAGAAAAAATGAAATTGATATAATTTCAAAATTTTATATTTACATAGAAAAGACATGTCGGGAATGGTGAGGAATTTATTTTTAAGAAAGTTTTATCTCCAAGTGTGCAGGGTAACTATAAAATAAATACATAAGAAAAATAGATTATTGTTTATTTATAGAAACATACGAAAATTACATAAAACATGTATCATTTACATTCAATGCAAAAGGAAAAAGGAAATTCATTATGAGATTAGAAAGTACGAGAGATGGGAAAGAAAGACAAGGAGATGAAAGGTATTAATATAATCCTAACATATTATGTATTAAGAATCATAATTTAAGAGTGATAGATCTAAGCATAAGCATGCTATGTACTTGGTGTAACAAGAGAGTGGTGCAAGGACCATACATAAATTGGCTTAGAGACCAATATCAAAGTGAATGCTAGGAAAAAAATCATAAAAAGGTGAGGTAGATATTATGTCATCTCCCCTTATCCTACACCCACTTTAAAATGATTGTGACGATGGAAGATTGGAAAATATTTAAGGAGAAGAGGATACAAAAGAGTTGTGCCAATAGATAGAAGGAGAATGGTTTAGAACTAGAATAAATGCCCATGCAAAAAGGAGAAGATTTCTTTAGAAGGAACAAGAAACAAAGATTTTATCCTCCAAGATAAAGGGAAAAGATAAATAAATTATTATTCATATACAAGAAAATTAAAAATGGAGAACCTAGGGGTGTGTCTAAAGAAATGATGAGTAAGAATCAAATGCCACAAAAATTGATAATAATAAGCAAACGAGCATAAAGAAAATAATATGACACAAAGGGAGTTATATGCATGGAATTAGTATGATTAGCAACATATATAAATCTATATAGAAAGAATCATCATCATCCCCCAATTCATACAAATTGTTTAAATAAATATTTTACAAGCACTTAACAAAATCTTAAAAATAGTGTATGACAATTTTAAAAATTACATCTACAAAATAAAAATCCAGAAGACGCAGTATCAAAAGCATTTCAAAAAGACACTTACATTGTCTAAAATACATAAACCCATTCGCAAATATGTTAATCTTAGAATAACAAGACACCTACAAGTTTTGGAACAATTTCATAAAATACTACCATATAAGCCATGTTGCATGGAAGAACAAATACCATTTAAATCAAAATCAAAATCAATTTCTCACATAAACTTATTAATCACATGTACATGTTGAAGGATGCAACTCTTCCATTGAGGAGGTTCTATTTTGAAAGATGGCCAACACATTAGCAGTCCATTGTGTTAAATAAGTTTGGTTACATCCCACCTTCATGTCCTTATAAATATCAAAGCATTGGCCTGGATCATTAGGAGTGGGGCAATGTGGACCTTCAGTGTCCCTACAAGTACCCTCATGGATCATTCCTGTCCAGCTAGCCAACCAATGATGTACATATTGCCCCCTCCCTGCTAGTTCCAACCACCCCTTTGGAAACATTTCCATCACACTACTTCCCTTTGACATAAACATCATGTTTGTTAGTTGAGCTCCATGAACTGTAACCAAAATATCAGTCATGCTCATTGCCTCAACCTGCAAATAAAATCAACCAAAACCCTTAAAATACATATAACAAATTTAGCTAGATCATGAGAAGCGTACCCATACCTGTTGACAAAAGCTCAAATTATCAGTGTGAAGAAGGCGGAAATCACAGCCGGCAACTTTACTGCATTCCTCTGCAATCACCGACGCCACCAGGGACTCATTCTTGAATGAGCGTGCACCAGTTCGAGCGAGCAGAGTGAGGTTTATGGTTCGAGTCCCGTCAATGATACGCCTGACTTTACTTACATTGCAGAACTTGCGTGCCTTACAGCGGATCATATCAAACATTGCCAGCCTCTTTTCCAACGACGTGTACCCCAGGCCTCTGCGGTATACCACAGCCTCTTGAAAACACACAACCCCACCATAGTCTAACTTATCCGGTTTTACCTGACGCTCCAGAGCAGCCTGCATAAGATTGGAGATCCAGGAGCCCATTCTCTTCACCAGCTCCCCTCTGCGGTAAAGAACAAATCTTTCAGCTGCCCTGCACTGGTTTTCCATCCGCCATGCTTCATGACCAACC
Source organism: Sequoia sempervirens (assembly GCA_007258455.2). Taxonomy (NCBI): domain Eukaryota; kingdom Viridiplantae; phylum Streptophyta; class Pinopsida; order Cupressales; family Cupressaceae; genus Sequoia; species Sequoia sempervirens. Next base: position 72,966,357 of record VDFB02075321.1, read on the forward strand.
AAGTTCATCATGCTGTGCCATGGGTTATTATAATCCCAGTAACCATCTGCGATGAATGTGAGCCCAGGAAGCAGAGTAGAATTCAATGGCAGGTACTTTGGCCATGCAAAGCCATAGGAATTAGAGATACCACTACTCTTAATGCACAGGACTTTGCCATTAGAGGCCTCTGACGGGAAGTAAAAGTGCTCGGGATTGCCATTCTCCTCTTTTCCCCGCAGTGTGCTCATAAACCAGGTCCGATCCGGATCTTTCGTGGGGTGCACATTCTTGTCTTTTAACGGTAAAAACTCAACTGCCTGTCTTAGATGATCCCCCATAACTTTCATCTCCCGCTTGAGATCATTAATCTGATCATTACTAAGAGAATCCTGCTTATCGTCTTCCAGCTGCATAGAACCTGTCAAATACTGAATAAATTTCCAGTTTGTGAAATTGGTATACCGCAATGAATCATATTTTTGCTTGACTGTACATTGAAATGTGTTTTGGATTATCCAGAACTGCGTGAGAAGAAGGAATGAAACGGCAATGAGAGTGGCTCTTGTTGTCCACACACTACATTTGGGAACTTCCATTCTATCTCATGCAGCACAAGAATAAAACCCAGATAATATGTTATGAAGTTGTGCTTCGGATCCAGAGACTCAGAAGTAACCAGTATTTGTCTTGGAGAAAGAAAAGACAAAGATAAGTCCAGATTAGACAACGCATGGTGAATGGGCAATGGAGATCCAGCATTGTATTTGTTTTGGAGGGAAAGAGACAAAGATCAGTCCAGCTTAAATGACGCACTCATTGAGTGGGTAACAAGTATCCAGCATTTATCAGAATTATAAGTAATCTTGTATTTTTCATGGAGAAAGAGAAGATAAAGATAAGTTCAATTTAGATGATGCACACAGTGTGGACAACAGGTATTCAGTATTTAACAAAATTATAAGTAACCTTGCATTTGTTTTGGAGAAAGAGAAGATAAAGATAAGTTCAGTTTAGATGAAAAGTGGGCAACCAGTATTCAATATTTATCATAATCATAAGTAACCTCGTATTTATTTTGGAGAAAGAGAAGACAAAGATAAGTCCAACTTAGATACGAGTGGATTAGTGCATTTACCAAAATCATAAATAACCTTGTATTTGTCTTGGATAAAGAGAAGACAAAGATGAGTTCCACACACGTTGAGTAAGAAATGGGTATCCAAACATTTACCAAAATCATAAGCAACTTTGTATTTGATTTGGAAAAAAAGAAGACAAGGATAAGTCCAACTTAGACCACATAGATTGAGTGAGCAATAGATATCCAACATTTACTATGTATTATAGGTGCATCCTAAAATGTATGGATAGTTTATTATAATATATTATATATAATATGGAAGACCATTTTATAATATTAATTACTATTAGTACAAATACCTTAAATAGCTCTATTTAAAAAGTGTCTATAGATATCAATTTAGAGTTATTTTATATTGTTTTAAAACTATTTTATTTATTATAGATATGGAGGCAAAAAGTTTATGTGTCATTTTGTTGTCTTGCTCTTTTTTTGTCATTCGTTCAAATTTAAGTTATTTCAAAATGTTGTGTTGAGCCTTCCTAAGGTGTATATCATGAAAACTTGTGTTCCTAATCAAATGGTGAATCTTGTTCCCTTATCAATGTTAGTTTGAATCACATCAGTTTCAAAGTGATTTAAGTGTGTTTCACCAAGATCAAGTTGGTTTCACCTAGTTCAATAAAGAAGTTCATTGGTTCAAGTCTGAAATCAGGAATAGTGGCAAAAACTGGCGAAATTCATAAAAATAAATAAATTGAAATTTAAAAAATTATGTAAGCTAATGTGAATTCCCTCAATGGGGATATTTTTTAGGGTATTTTGAACAACGTGGTCAATTTCCAAGTTATGAAACATCACAAATTAAGAGATTTGATTTCTTCAATTTTTCACGTAGGATTATGGGAAAAATTAAATTTGCATTTTTAGAAGAGTTGGGAAAATTCCATTCATGAAGCATTATCATAATGATGTTTTGGACAATCTGACAATTTTTTAGTCAAAAATTTGAAGCCAATAAAAAATTACACTAAATTCTTTGTCAACAAACTCGCAAGGTAAACTAGTTTCCGATCGATGTGTCGATGGTTGATCTTTGTAGATTAAACATTTTTGAATCATGAATCATGTTCATTTGATACTCAATCATGGAGGAAGTGTGCAAATATAGTGGTGTGATTTGAATTCCAAATATTCAAGTTTAATTAATTGTCATGTGAAGAGAAACAAAAGTTAAGAAACAATTGAAGATTGGTTGAAAGCTTGCAGTCTACACTTCTGACATTAATAGAAGATGCAGTTTGCACAAGGTGGTGTAACTGGTCTATATCTCAGAGCATGTTGAAGGAGCTACCAAGATCTGGAAATCGTGCCATATCTCCAAAACTGCACATTTAATGCTATGCAAGACTTTAGAAACCTCAAGCAAATGTAGTTATATATAGGGGAGAGGGGTCTATAGTGGAGCACCCTAACTTCGTATTTCTCAAAATCCTATGTGGAAATTTCAAATCACTCCCAATTTTGTACAACAGTTTATTTGACAATTTACATGCTATATTTCGTTTTAGGGCCACATCATCAAATATGATGCCACATCAGCATGCTTTTTATTGAGGTATCCAAACAGCCCCAAAAAAAATTGAGACCGACAATGGTGCACTAAGTCATGTTTTATTGGTGCACTGATGTGGCATCACATGATTTGTTAGTTTGTGTACTTAATGGATAAAAAGTGTTTTACAGTTGGATATTAAGGTGCTCCACTATAAGACCCACTAAGGACTACTTCTATCCCTAGTATTGGACCCTGCTCCATTATGGGACCCTCTCCCCTATTGTTTGCCAAGCTGCCTCGAAGGGATATGGTATCATTGCATATAACGTGCATAGAATATACATCAAAATGGTTTGAAAAGGCCTTAGAAAATTTATTGAATTTGGTAGTGTTTTCTTATAATAATAGTCATTAGACATTACTTAGAATGGCGTCATATGCAACCTTAAATGGAAGAGATTCTAGAACACCAATTTAAATATAAATTGAATAATTACAAAGGAATTATCCTAGAATCAATGAAAGAGTTCACTAATTTAAAATAAAGTTAAAGTTAAAAATATATATATAAGGGATATCTAAAAGTACAATCCTAAAGGGAACCCTAAAATTTCAAAAAATATCTTATACTATATCATAAATTTATAGGGCTTTTCTAATTCTTTTACATAAAAATAAGTTTGTGAGAATATTCTATCTAAAAATATTGATTTTCTCAACCTTCTCGTCTCTTTGAAATGTGTGTGATGGTTGTGTGTGTTTGAGTGTACTTTTATTCTAATTCATTTTTTTGAATATAGACCAATTTTTCCCTCCTTTACTAGCCATTATATGTCAACTAAAGGACAATTTCAAATTGCACAACAACATGATGTATTCTAGGACTAATCACAATTCATTTTGATTATCTAGAACAATCATGAGAGCATTCATTAACCTACATCATCATTCCAAGCATTCTACATCCTTTCCTATTGCCTTAAATCATTATTCAAAGCCATCGAATTAGTCAACCTAGGGGCTTGATTAATGGGTTAGCCTTTCTAATAATCAAGTTTGTATATCCATAACAATTAAATTCATTTACTTTTATAGAAAGTGGTGCCATTATACTTGTTAAAATCCAAATCGCAAGCAATTCAATCTCTCCAAAAGCTATTCAATGAGGGTTTATGAGAGTGTTTTTTTTTAAATGAGACAATAAAATAGAAATGCAAGTCCTCTTTTCCTTTATCTCTTTTTATATTTTCTATTTTCTTTCAATTTATTTTTTATTTTTTTTATTTTTTGTTTTCACCAAATAACATTTATATATTAACTTAAATGCATAAAGTATTTCCTCACTTCCAAGAATTCTAAATAATTAAGTTTACCTTCCAAGCATTGAAATATTTTAACTAATAACAATAATTCAAATATATTTTTCTAAGTAGTTAGCTAGTGCAATTCCCCTTTTTCTTTTCCAAATTATTGATTCCCAAATGCATCAAAAATCATTAAAACATAATGATTCATCCATAAAAATAATAAAAAATAAAAAATGGAATAAGAAATCTAAATTGAATCACATATTTACAATTGAACACACAGCGCATGCAAACTCCAAAATCACCACCGATTTAGATCCAAATTCACATAGGTTTTTACAAGATATAATTTGTACTTGATCCAAGTATGATAGGGGTTTAGAGAAAATAAAATGTTTTTAGTTGTTGTAAAAAGCTTTCCTTCAGGTCAACCCCTTGGATGGGACTTCACGAATAATCTATTTTTATAATAATATTTAGAATGCAATTAGAGATATAATGCTATACTAGAATAAAAATACAACAAATTAATAAGAGTATGATCTCATAATACCAAATATACAAGCACAAAAGGGATTCAACAACATACCTAATAGTGAGAAACTAAGAAGTTAGAGAAACAAAAAAAATAGTAGATCACCTCAAACACTTAAGAAATCTAAGAGGGACAACATTGGGTTGTAGATGCTATTAACACACTTCTATGAATATGGTAAGGGTAATAATAGTCTTCACATTAGGGTGTTGCCACAATAGTTTGTCCCACTTATGGGAGATCCTGATTTTATTTCAAATCACATATTCTTTAGAAAAATAATGTTTTAAGCATTGAGGGGATTCATCTTTTGGGGGATCAAATGAAGTCAATTAGAAATTATATTTTGTATGTATGTAGTCCTTTATTTCCTAGTGAAGCTAGGGTTTTCATCAAATATTAAGGTCTCTATTCCACACATTTGAAAAAAACAAAATAATAAAGATAATAATTTCTAAAAGAATATTTATGCACTAGATATTGATGTCCTCGTTTGAAAAAAAGAAGTTAATTTGGATATATAAAAAAATACATGTTTTTTGAAATAAACCTATGTCTAAATTATAATTAATCTTACTTTACAATTAATAAAAATAAAATATGCAACAAAAAACTATGAAAAATATGTGCACTAGGTAATAGTGTTTCTAATCTTTGTTCAAGAATTAATAATTTTACTTTTTTGTATAAAGGTTATGCAATATGGAATAAATATCACTTTATAAAAAAAATTGATTAAAAAAGTAGGGTAAGGGCCCTAATCCCAAACAGAACATAAACAACAAAGTAGGGCACCCGCCACCAGTTCAAACCAAAACAAGGCCAATAGGCTAATTAGAGAACAACATGTGGTAAAAGGAAATAGACATAAGCCAAAATCCAAAATGGCACGCAGGCCTTCGAAAGGCAGGCACACAAGCCCCAAAATAAAAAGGAAACAACAAATAAAACCTAACTATTCCTTTTGGTAATTAATTAAATATTATTATTTATTTAGCAGCTCCAGCTCATTGCACCAAGGGTCCTCAGCTTCACCAACATCCTCTTTCAACATGTCAGCATCATGTTTGTCCTCCATTCTTTGTTTCATTTTCCTTACTTTTGAAAGCCTAGACATTATTCCAAATATAGCTTTGTTCATGATTCCATAGGTAATAAAAATCATGGAACTAAAGCCGCTATCCATTTTGTTGACCTTCTCCTACAGGGCATCAATCGGGTTTTTATAATATTGGAGGGTAATTTTCCCCAACTCCTCCTCCTCCTTTGACCTCTCCATTTCCTTAATCTCTTCATACTCTTGTTCTTTGTTTGTGCCTTCCTCAACCTCTTCCAAGATAGTGTTCATTCTATTCCCCTCGTACTTCTTTTCCTCTTCAAATTCTTATTTTTCCTACTCTGCCTCATCTTCCTCACTTGTCCTATCATCTCTAGGATCCTCCCCTAAAACTTGACTTCCAATTATTTTTGGCTCAAGTCCAAAACATCCTCCTCCTACATTGGGATATATTCTTCATCTAATGACACTTCCTCCTCATCCTCAAAAGCAAGCTTATTTCCTTTAAAAAATTGAAACAAGAGCATCTACCAAACAACCACAAACCTCAAGGGTACTCAAGACCCAAACTCAACTGAGAAGATCAAACTCAGTGATTCACTTAACTTTTCAACACAAATCCATCAAAATCATTGAAATTACAAGGCTACCAATCTTTAATTCACCAAATTAGTACTTCACACTTTTATCAGATTCCTATTCACCTTAACCAGCAATAAACTGATTGTACCAAAACAATAACCTCATTGAGAAATTGAACCATTTACCTCTTTCCTTATTCATCAAATTATTACAACTCACTTCACAATGCAAAATATCAACAAAACCCTACATTCGTATTTCCATACTATCACCAATCATCCTAGGTACTGTAATCAACATGTTCTTGATTGAAGTAAACCAAATACACACGCACAAACCACTGATCCATCAGACATCTTTAATTCTTGCAATCAAACACCCCTTTGTATATAGAGTTAGCTCAAATCACCAAAAACAAGTTAGCCTCAAGACTTTCCTTAAACCTTTGACACACCTTTGATAGCAATATTTAAGCAGTTTCCAAACATAATCAATCACTTAATTCACTATTTTAGCATATTTCCTTATTCTTTGCATTCAACCACAGATTTTCTTGTAGCATAGCAACATGACTAAATCGGGTATTCCATTCAATCCACAAGGAATCTCCATGAAAAAAACACTATATTAGGAACCTATTAAGGCATATAATAACATATCTCAACCTCCAATATCATTTCTTTGGAAAAACTAACAAAACAATTGACTGTCCCACATTTTAGGCAACCCAATAGGCCAAAATATCAAAGCAACCACCATAGAATCAATTCAAAACTATCAAATAACCCAAAATAGTCTTGAGTTAGATCACAAAACCTTCAGTTCAACAACTTTTGGAGATAGATAGGTTCAATATCACTTTAAATAATAAAACCCTCATTGTATGCCTTTAAAGACCCTAAAGAATAGGGGTTTATTAAATACCCACTTCCAAGCCTCTTACCAACCTGCCACTGCTCCTTACATGTTTATTTATGTCTACACATACAAATTACACTACTCACCAACCTTTCCCAATGTCTTTTCTTCATTTCATCACTTGTAGGCACCACTTTTGCTTGAAGGACATAATTTTTGTGAGGGCAGCAATCTTGGCCCTGTATTTTCACTTCCTGCAACAACACACGTACACACACAACAACAAAAAATCTAAACACACTTCCTAATACCCCGTTCCACCGATCTATTACACCTACATCGGTGGAATGGTAGGTTAGATCCTCAAAAGACTCTCAAACCTTTGTTGAGGGTTTCTAACATATTTTTGTATTTGGTCTCTAAACAAACTTAAAACTTAATGCAAGACCTTTAAATTGAATTTGAGTAAATTCCAAATACTATCCTATATGAGACAATGAAAATCAAGGCCTTCTATTGCTATGCAGGCCATACAAGATAAGAAACAAGAGAGATAAGTACATAAAATTGCAGAACAATGAGTTTTATTTCAAAATTTGTTTCCAAAATTACAAGGTACTCCACTTGCTCGCCCCCACAATGATTTTATAGATGTTTCCAAATCCATAACTGACTTTACAACTTCTTCTACCGACCTATCTCTTCATTATTCCCTTAAAGATTCTTCATCTTCTGATTTTTGCTTTTTTGAATCTTTTACATTATTGACAACTTTTAGCTTTTTTTGCAAATTCTATTTTTTCCATCATTTTGACCTCCTAGAAACCTATAAAGGACTCAAATAAATTTATCATGACCTCTCAAGACCTTGTTTACATTCTTTTACATTGGAAAATTCAATTTTTGCAAATTTTCCAATTAAAGGCACCTAGTGAGTATGGTGCTCCTACACCAAAAAATTTGATTAGCTAATTTGGTGGACTTCATTTCCCCCTTGCCACTACTAGAATCATCTACATATCCTTCCTCCCCTTCATCTATAATTTCTATTGTAGCCTTCTTGGCCACCCTAGAATCATCAGGGTTAGAGCATTTATGTTTTGAGCTTGGGGAATTTGACAAGGCTTTCTTTTTCTAAGAGGGAGGGATCAATAGTTCTTCATTTGCAATAGGGTTTTTGAAATGGACAGTTTAGTTTGATTTTTCTTCTTTTGAGAGGAAGGGGTAGAATTTTTTCTTCAACACTAGGATCTAGCAAAACAACAAGGTGTTGGGAAGTGGTATTTTACAATGCCACAAATTTTTGGATAGCCAATTTTGGCTTTTTACCAGAGTTGGGGCTATGTGGAAAGAGACAAGGATTTTCCCTTTGGGGTTTGATTTGCAGAGGCTTCACTACATTCTTCAAGCCCAACATAGGGGTTAGGGGAAAAAAGCTATTGTAAATCCTTTGGATAAGGCCCTGATGCAACAAGGGGAGGCCCCTTTAGTCCTACATTGATGCAAAGAGGAGAGTAAAAAAGGGAATATTGAATTTTTCCTTTCTCCTAATGTGATTTAAGAACGGAAAATGATAATTGTGCATCATATTATATCTGCCCTCTAAAGTGAAATATTTCATTATATGGACACTTAACAAACCATATGGAGCTAGCAGTTTCTCTTTATCATAGTCATTTTGGAATCACTTTAACTTATCATCCTCTTCTAGAAAGCTATTGATGAAGTGTTGGTAATTTCCATTACTAGATTTTGCAACCTTTAAGCCCTTGCACTCCAAACCTATGGCCTCTTCAATTAATTTTGTGGTAACCTCAAAATAAACACTCCCAATATTTACTTTTCCCTCTCTCCATGACTTAAATAATTTTGAGGTGAGATCATCATTGAACCCCTTCATAGCTAGAAAAATGGTGTCATCCTAGCTTCTTCAAAAAGCATCTAAAGCTCCACATTTTGTCTCAAGGGCATACAAGACAGGTTTCAAATGCTTTCTAGGACCCCCCATCTTAATTATACAACCATTCCTCTTCCTTCACAAGGTAATCTATGACACAACAACCCCACCCCCACCACTTTTATCACTTAGGTAGGAAATGCAGTTGAAGCTAACTCTGGAAATTCTATAAGGCTAGTTTGATAACATAATTATTAAGAGATAAAAATCCTCATTCTAGAAGGTGCACCACTTCTCTTTAATTATAAATCCTTTAGTAGTTGAGATGAACTGAACCTTATGCAAGATCATCATAATCCTCAGACAAGACTTGGAGCTCATGTGAACCATAATCTCACCTTGCAAAATCATAAAGGCTTTTAAATTAGAAATACCATCAAGGAAAGGAATGATATGATGCCAACCTAGCGATGTCATATTAATCATTTTGTGGTCCTCCCTTAAATTACTCCAAATTATATTGAGGACCTAATCTTTAATACTTGCGTAGATTTTAAATTATTATACATGTTATCCTTTATCATGTCTAAGAAATCCCCATCATTCATCAAGTTGTTCCATAGGACACAACACAAAATAAAAATAAACAACATATGATGTAACATTTTCCTGTAGTTAGCTTGGAGAATTCCACCTGTTTGCCATGTCATCATCTTAAGATTTAAATTTAAAATACCAAAAAATAACATCATAGCCCATCCTTCAAAATTAACCATAACCATAAAATTTTGTTAACTATTAAAATAAGTTATTGAAACTTGCATAAAAAACTCATAAATAAATTTTTAATTTCTTTTAAAAAATACATTTAGAATCTATACATGAAATATCAAAATCATTAGTTCACATCATCTTCAAATTCTTACCATTTTAGTTGTTATAGGAGATACTGAGATTTTGATTAAAAGGTGATTTCAATGTCCCACTTTGGTCAAAAAGTGGGACACACTATTGTGAGATCACCCATTAATGGATATTATCGATAATAATGGAGATAACTTCAAGAATCTCATAGTTTGTTGGAATACCTATATCTAGAGAGATAAATTACCAGTGAAGTGATTGAATTGATGAATATTAGTTTGAATTGAGTCAAAGAGGAGAGAAAAGGGGTAGGTAGCCTTTTTTAATCTCTTTAAGATGGTTACCCACCAAATGTAAGAGATGGTAGACTTCAAAATGCAAAAAATGCATAAAATATGATTTTTGTGGGATGCTAGCACGTTGCATGGAGGTTTGTGTGTCATGCAGCTAGTGTCAAGATAATTTGAGCTAAACAAAGGTCTAACACAATAAGAGAAGCATATGTACAAGACACTTGGGACACAAGGACAAAGAGAAGCAACACTAAAATGACATTAAACCTTTGGCACTAAGAGGGAGAAGGCTAGGATCCAAAGTGAGTATAAAATATAATGAAATTGAAGGGGTGTGAAATTCTCTATATCATAATTTTATCCCAACTAATAGATCAAGTTTTGTGTTACTTGATTATATAACATGTAACTCTTTGTATTCTTATTATAGAAAATAAACATTATGTTTCTCACTTTCATTATCAATTTTTAATCTTTAATGTCAATTATATGAGTATAAGCAATGCAACCAAATATCTCAAGATGAGCCACACTAGGTTTTCTTCCAATCTATACCTTATAAGGAGTTATAATATTTACACTTTTTATAGACATCTATTTAGCAACTAATTAGATATAGTTATTGCTTCAACCCAAATATTATTTGAATGACCCCACACCTTTAGCATGCTTCTAACCATATCTATATTTTTTTTATTATTGCATTCAACTACTTCATTTTGCTAAGGGGTTAGCTCTAGTCCATTTCCTTTGACATGATTCTTCTTGCAAGAATTTAGAATTTATTTAAGGTAAAGCCCCTCCGCTATTTGTATGTAGAGTTTTAAAGGAAAAACCACTTTATTTTTCTACATAAGCTTTAAAGTATTGAAATATAAGAAAGACTTCTAACTTTTCTTTGATAAAATATAATCAAGTTCTTTTTCTATAGTCATCGACAAAAATAAGAAAATACAAGTTTTTGTTGATTAATAAGGTCTACATAGGAGCACTAATATCAACACACTAATTCAAATGACACTTTTTCTCTCCAAGATTTTCTTATTGAAAAAGAGTCTTATTGTTGTTTATCAATAATGTAGCCTTCAAAAACTTGATCATGTCATTTTTGATAAATGGTAATCCTTTAAGAATTTTCTTATAATAAAGTGGTTTTAACCCTCAAAATTGTAGTTGTCCATATCTCATGTGTCATAACCATGGTTCATCATTTAATATAACATTCAAATCTTGAGTTTCTTCATACACAAGTCTAATTGGAAAAAACATATTTTAAAGCACAACCTTTACGAAGGTATTTTTATTACCTTTCATATGACTACTACAACTTCTATCCAAAAGCCAAGCATTTTTAGAGATTTCATTTATAAAATTGCATAAAAAAATTAATTTATGTTGTTCTTTTTCTTAAAAAAGAGTATCATGTTTCTTATGCTTTTTTAAAAATTCATATTTGAACATAATGAATAGTTTTTATAGTAATGATACTATACTTGTGAATTTTAATGGTTTTGATTACCTCTTTCATTATTGCTATAAATTCTTCCTCTATTATTGTAGCCTCTATCTTGTGAGGGCTTTGATTATCTCTTTCATTATTACTATAAAATATTCCTTTATTTTTATATCCTTTACTTTGTCTATTTTTGTTCTCTAGTTGCATATTCTCTTCCTCTAAATTTTCCTATTCACAATAAGATGATTCATCAAATCATTTTCCCTTAATAGTTTAAATATTAAGCTTTGATTGAAAAGATTTCTTGACAGACTTTTTAATGGATCAACTCATCCTTTTCTCATGAGTTTGAAGAGATCCCATAAGCTCATTTAGGTATACCAAAGTTATATCCTCATATTCTTCAATAGCTAGTACAACAGGATCAATACATGAAGGAAAACATCTCAAAAATTTCTCAATATTTTTTTATTTGTTAATGTCTCTCTATAAAATTAAATTTGTTTGTTAGTCTCGTCACCTGAGTAAAAAAATTGCATGTTTTAAGAATATTTCTTGAAATGTTTTCAAAACCTCTTCTAAGCTTTTATACTTCAATTTTTTTCCCTTTTTTTATTCCCTGGATGCACACTACAAAAGATCCCAAGCTTGCTTCAATTTTGTTGTTGCAACAATTCTAAAAAAAATCATGTGCTACTTTTTGAATGATGAAGAGGGATTTTGAATCCTTTTCTCTACTCTTCTTTCATTGATCTTGTTGTTCTTGAGTCCAAGTGGAAAGAACATGTGCACATGCAAGTTTTGAGTAACCACTTTCAACTAAATCAGGCACAATCTTGAGAAATGAATATTTTCATTTTAATACTCCAAAAACCATAGTTTTCACCTTTATAGAAAAAGGTATAGAGGGTTGGGATAAATTTAAATCACTACTATTAGAAGCCATATCTTAAAATCAAAGAAGCAAAGAAAATAATATACTTATCTTTCAGAAAGCCTAAATTTGTTGACCTTCAAACTATATGATACTCTAAAATAAAGTATTGTACTCTCTTCAAAAATTATAATTTTCAATTGTAAAACTCTACTCTTAATAGTGGTGTATTTCTTTCCTATCTACTAGACAAGACACACCCTTCCTAAATAGATAAAACAACCCACTTTTTTAATTTCTAGAGATAAAATAATATAATAATATTAATAGTTTTACCAAAAATAGAAATAATAGAAAGAAATATAAACACAAGGTTATTACAGTTGCAAATCCTTTTATTATGTAGAGATATGAAAATAGATACAATATTTGCTTATAGCCAAAATAGTGTGGCACCATCCATAGTGGTGATGTACAAGAATAAGAGTATGATGATGGAAGCATGGATGTGAACACAAATAAAATAAATATAAAATATGGTGGTGAAAGAAATGGTGAAGAAAAGAGATAATATTGAGTAGACTACAATAATAAGAATAAGATGGTAGATCAAAGTACATAGTAGAGATAAAGTGATGGATAAGATTGATGACACTTGCATTTATAGAGAAGATAAAGATAGGATAGCAAGAAAAATGATGATGCAAAGAGAGTTGGTATTTAGAATTCTATTATATATCTTTCTCACACCCATCATGAAAATTCTCACCTATCCTCGATAGACCAAATGTCATTTTCCCCATTTACTCTATATGAAGCTTTATAGTATGTTAAATTCATTGGATTAAGACATTCCTATCATGAGGACATTGTTGTGCCCAATCAAAAAAAAATTCTTCATTAAGGCATTTTGTAAAGAGTGGTCAAAGTCTTGTAAAAAAATTCGTCAAAAGTCAAACTTTCTAAAAATAAAAAGTTTGAATTTTTAGAAGGTTTCTAAAAATAGACTTGATTCAAGGTTTTCTAGACCTTTGTTGTCAAATGGATGCTAACAAAACTTTATAAAAATAGAATCTTTGTTTGGAAGGCTCTAGCTTATTCTAATTGGTCAAAAATACTTCCTAATCAAGGTGGTATGATCAGAATCGTCAAATCATTAGTATTTCTCTGGTAGGCCAATTTTTCTTTTTCAAAAGGAAAAGCATGAGCTTTGAAGTCATCAATGGAGGAAGTTCAACTGGAAGGTGTCAGATTCAAACAACAATGCACGCAGTACAGTGAATAGAGAAAGCAAAGAAAAAGTTGAAATATATAAAAAGTTCTAACTCTGGGATGTATAGGCAGCCTTGCCCAATTAAGGTGTCTAGCATTTGGTGCCTTAGTCATTTTTCGGCTTCCATCATTCATTGTTAAAAAATGGTGAATCTTTCCCATCAATAACCTTCACTCACCTAAAAAATAGGATAAAAGCAGCATTAGAGGCTAAGAAAAGCTAGAAAATATATCACTGAGGTTCAAACAGGTTAGTATGCTCAGCATCTAGATGTAGGTGTTTGTCGTCACGTGGAAATCAATGATCAAAAGGCACAGTTGGCAAAGGCGGAGATCAAAAAATCAAGGAAAAATGAAAATCATCAAAATTTTACTAAGGCATGGAAGCTTAGGCACCCCTGTCAAGGAGAGGCACCTAGCTTCTCATGACTTAGTTTATTTTTCCCCCATTTGAAAGTTCATCAAACTCCTCCATTATCCTAGTTCAAGTTCTCAGAAAATCAATTAGATGAAGTGTCAGGGGTCAAAAAATGGTTAATTCATCTCAGGTATGATCAAACTTTCCTAATTAACTACCTTTCAGTCTCTGTTATTCACCGACTAGCAGGAAACGATGCTCAAACTGGGGTCACTAGCTTTCGGCAAAAACATGCGAAAAAAAGAGTTAAAAATTTGAAAATCATGAAAAAATGGCTAAGGAATGGGATGATAAGCACCCCTGTTAGCCAGGGGTGCCTGGGATTTAACGCCTTAGAATATTTTTTATCCTAGTATGCCTTCTTTCTAGTTCAACCTTTGTCGACAATTTTGACAGCTCACAAACTCAATCAGATGATGTCAGACACTGGTATGAAGCTGAGGATGACTTCAGTAGTGGTCAAACATGAGATTGCCATGGTCAAGCAGATATTATCAATTGCTAATACCGAATAGATAGCTTGTCGAAGTCAGAGGTAGGCCTCACTGGAAGTAAAAGCAATCATAAGTTGAAAAATAAAGAAAAATGGCTTAACACTGTTGAAGTTTTACGTGTTTGATGATGTCATTGAATGTGTATGTTTTTGCCAAACTTGGTCAAATATGCTTCCTCACGCATGTTCTTTTTTTCCCTGCAAAGGAGTAATTCACCATTGCACATGCAAACAAACTCATATTTTTGCAAACAAAGTTTCTATCTTCATGGATAGACTTCAAAATTTTAGGGCTTTGCAAATAAAGCACTTTTTCATCTTCAAACTCTATTCAAGAAGGATTTTTGGCATTCATTCTTCACATTTTGCAGGTTGGCATCCAAAGGAGGAAAGATAGAATTTTCTTCTCATCAAGATTTGGAGGCTCAAACAGAGTGCTTTTTACTATTCTTCATGGATTCGAAGTTAGGAAGCATAAAGGCACACTTTTTCATGGTCCAATCTTTTAGGGCATCACATTTCAAAAATAGGTGATCAGCTTTTTCAATTTTTTTCAATTTGGGTCCATCTACTTTTTTCTCCTTTTGAAGATTGGAAAACTTATATTTCCAAAAAACTACTTTTTCAACAATTTTTTTGGGAAGCCCTCAGCTTTTTCAAAATATGATGAATTGGGTCTCTTCAGAGCGTGATTGTCTATAAAACCCAGACCTCAACTTTTTTCAAGGAATCTGCTTTTTGGAGAAAAATTAGCAACTTATTTTCAGCAGTTTGCGCAAAAATTTTCCAAACATAGGCACATTCATAGTCAAAATTCAAGTTTTTAAACATGTAGTATTCTGCAATAAAAATTAGGAGCAAATCAGTGTTGCTCCATGATTACTTGAGAACATTCGAAATTGACTTGCATCATGTGATTCCAATGCTTGATTTGCGTGCTTTGGAAGATAGAAGAAGACAAGGAGGCAATTACCATCATTTTGGTGGATATCTAGTTTATCAAATTATCAATGAGTGAGTCATCTTGTTGGGGCAGCGAAGATGTCCAAGAATATAACTAAAACTAGAAAAACTTTAACTTGATGCCTTTTCTGAGTTTAACTTGATATTTTTGTTTCATGCTTATGTATTCTTCGTGAAATGGAAAAAATCAAATGTATAGTTGGAACTTTCCCTACTTTTCATTTTAGTAGGTGGTTAGTTAGTTGTCTTGTGTTAGTTTTAGAAATAAACCTTATGAGTTGGAAAGTCTATTCAGCTTAAAGCAAGGAGATTTTAGGGTTACCTACTCCTTGTTTGTGTATAAATAAGGGCATTTGTGCCCATTATTTTTTGATGCAAGCAAGGTGGATCAAGGACTCTCACCAACTTGAAAATGTCTCAACTCAATCTGAAAAATAACTCTTTACAACACCAATTCTCTCAACTTGACACAAACTCCCTCCTTAAGCCTTGTAGCCCTCAATAGCCAAACAATGGAGAAATATTTTAAGGATGGCCATATAGTGGCTTGTCAAACTCCATAAAGGTTCACTACAGACTCCCAAACAACATATCAAAAGATCCCATAGGGTTTCTTTGACTCAACACCATGAACCAATAACCTACCTTGCTCCAAGGCTAGTCAATTAGCCCTAATTTGCAAAGGAAATCCCTTTCAAACACTTGAAAAACACCTAAAAACCCTTGAAAGTCATGAATTGTGACACAAAATATCATATTTCACAATTATTTCTTGGGTTCAAGCCTTCTATAACCCCAATCCATGAAACCCTCACTTCTTATGCAAACACCTAGGGTTTATTGAAATTCATGTCTCTTGGGATTCCCAATCACAACTAGTACATTCAACACCTTTTTAATACCTTTCTCAAGGTCTCAAAGCCATAATATGGATAGGTTCTTCAACAATTTCACAAAAACTCTAATACAACACCTCTTCTTCACATGAAAACTCTACTGCCCTGCCCTAGGGCACCTTACAATTGCCTGCAACTTATTCCCACAACCTTCTGATCATTAAGAACATTTAATCCTAAATTTAATAGGTCAATCTACCAAGTAACAGACCCAAACAGTAGGTGGATTGACTTTTACATTATTAGAATTCTGTCAAAACCCTTGATTCTTTGTAATAGGACAATTTTCAGAAATGTAAAGAAATTTTCAACCAGATTAAATGAAGGACTCTCAAAATGAAATCACATGAAAGTAAATTCACATAGCTACAAAAAATAAATAATTTAGACCATTCCCAGCCTATACGGGTCTGTACAACTCTTGCAAAGTTCAGAAAACTCAGAAAATTAGTAGGAAAGCATTGCATTTTATTGAATTTGATTTCACAACTTCATCAACAACCTTTGTTCGACCCTTTAGAGGCTTTTTATACCTTTTCCAATTAGTTCCTAACTGTCCAATGCCCTAAACAACTTTTTGAATTCTTTGACTTTCAAATTCCCAATAAGTTGCAAATTAACAACTTTTTTTTTAATCACCATTTACAACTTGTGTTTGCAACTCTCGCCTATTTTAACACCTAAGACACGAAAAATATATCCCATTACATATTAAATGGTCTTGATAGACCTTATTTAACATATTAGACTCAAAATATCCCCACACTAACTACTTAATAACCATTCCTAATGACTCATTACAAAAGAAGTTGGTCTTATTGACCTTATTGAGACAAAAACTCATCAAAACCTAGAGCCTACTCAATATCAATCTAGCTTGAACATTGTTGATCAAAGGTGCTCCTGCACCATTTTTGAAACTGTTATTGTGATAACAAATTGCTTAGCCTACTTTTTTTGCAACTTTGTTATTCAGTGTCTATTCACTTTGTGTGAGAGAAAGTTTGCAAGCCTACCTTTCCTACAAATTAATGTTCAATATAGTCAATGTTCAATCTTGTGTCAAGTGTAATCTGGTTTGATTGCACATTGTAAGCCTATCATTGCTACAATCTGCTATCCTAGAAGTGTAATCACTATTGGAAATTTGAGGAAGGAAATCTCATGCCTACTTTGCTCTGATCTACTATCTCAATCTCTTTTAGTATTTTGTCTTATGTGTTTTATTTTTATAATCTTTATTTCATTTTACATCTTATAAGAACAATGAGTCTTTAGGTGTGATCTAGAAGTGATTTCATTTGAGTGTATGTGTTAATCAAATCATTCCTCATTTGCTTTTGATTCTCAAGATCTGAGTTTACTTGAGTTGTCAGAAGTGTCTTTAGTTTAGGCCTAGTTGTAGTTGAAGTTCTGGAAAAGAGAAAACCTTAGCTACGATGCAAAGAGTTTTATAACCTTGTGCTCCTAGTTGAGAAAAAAAAATATTGGCAATAGTTGGGTATTCTTTTTTAAGCATCATTAGCGAAGAGTGAGCTTCCCTTCCTAATTTGGAGAGCAGTTCAACTATGCATAGTTGTCTGTTTCTAATCCGCATTCCAGAGGTGTGAATTGAAATGCCAAAAGTTTTTCTAGCACCAACCATGGGGCACAAGGCATAAAACTTCAAGAAAGCTTATGCTTTTTGTCAAGGGAATGACCATCTGGCACAAGAAGTCAAGCAAGAAGAACCTGTGATCCAACTAGAAGCAATGGGTGATAACAATAATACAAATGTTGGTAATAAACATGTTGATAGGAATCAGAAACGTCCACCCCCATTACCTTAGGGTACAACATTGGACCTTTGGCTTTGCGGGAAAATCATGAGTTACCTAAGGGATCAAGGAAGCACTTTAATCATAAGAGTTTTAACATTCTAACTCAAATTGACTAAAAGATCAAGGAGGATTAAAGACAAACAAACCTAAATTTCCTATCAACCAAAAATCTATCAATTTAGGTTTAGCACTTACTGACATAAAACTCAAACTAACTCAAAAAGGTTCCTCTAACCTATGAAAGTGAGTATGTGTGTCTACTTAGACGGATTTACCAATGGTTCCCATACCAAACTCCTCTCCTGGGTGATACTCCCCCTCCCCCACTAGAGGGTTTGAACCTTTCCTGCATCCAACTTAGAGAAACATGTTTGTATTTAGCGAATAACATATAAATCACATTCATCATATAACATATGCATCATTAAAGCATTGAAAAAGTAGTTCACCATAATGCATATTTATACATTTCATTCATCCATTGAAATTCATCAAGACATTCGTGTATTAAAAACATATTTACTCATAAAGGTAATAGTATTTGGTAAATAAACAACAAGGTGTAACATTTTTTGGCCCCCATCTTTGTGCACTTACCCAACACTAATATAATGCCATAGCACATTTATAGTCCACTAATCTATATGGTATACTAGTGTCCCATTTCTATTATAATTTCCCTCACATGTGTTGATATCCTTTCCACACACTATCATGCATGCACTTATAGTCATTTTATACAAAAAAATTCTATACAAAATTTGCTCCCCTTGATCTTCTAAGTCTTCTCATGTTAACCCTAGGTAATAGGTCTCTTTTCTTGGGATAAGTTCCACATTTTTCATTGGTAATAGTTCCATAAATGTAGATAACTAATATTAATTTTAACTAGTCAATGTATGGTATATCTTGGTTGTCCCACCTCTTGTATAAGTTTCCCTTAGTTTTGTGAGCATCGTTGAATTTATTGAGGGAATGGATTAAGGGTATATGATTCCCTCATCCTACCCTTATGTTATATTTGTGAGAGGCCTAATTTTCATCGTGGTGAAGTTCCACTCCCTTGTAGGATAATTATGGTGGTTGTATCACATGATTTGTAAGTATTCCACTTGTTCCACCTTACATGGAACAACATTGATGCCATCTAGTGTTATTTTTTTCTTTTTTTAATTGTTCTTGACATGATACTTATGTCACATAGCATTGTTGATGTCATGTTTTTTTTGTGTTTTACATAACATTTTATGTTTGTTAACATGTAGTACACCATGCCAATGTTGTATCTTAAATACTAAAGTCATTCTTGTGTTGTTCTTTCAAAAAAATATCACTTGGCTAATGTCCTAGGTGTGAGGCTTAGAACATTACATATTAAACTAGTGACAATGGATAACTTCTCATAGTATAAGGAGGTAATGTAACTTGCATCCTGTACTTGATTTCATTATTATATTTATAATGTGTTATTGTAATGAAACTTCAAGTGGGAATATGCTGGGATCAAGTTATATCTACCATATAAATCCATATTTCTAGTGTATTTAATTATGTGTGGATGGAGAATTAATGTATTTTCTTCTTATTACATCAAATGGGTGAGAGTTTATGGCCATGTGTGTTGGGAAAATAATAGTGATTATTATTCCCTAATTATCTAGGATTATTATTGCAAGAATATTGTAGTAATAGGATTTGCATACCCTTATTACACTTTTGTGTCATTTTTAGCCCTTTTCCCATGTGTGTGCTTTGTATGAAAAAATTTCCTATTTTGTGTAGACATTATTGTTCCCTATCCATGTATATCTCCTTTCCAATGTTGTTCATAATCTTTATTTATCATTTTAATTGTTGTGCTTTAATTAGTTTGTGATTTTTTTATGTCATAAACCTCAATTTATATGTCCCTTTGTTATTTATGTTTTTACCACTTGTTAAGCTTTAAGTGGCATGCACATATTTTTCCTATGTAAAAACCCCATTTTTCCCTTCTCAAAGCATTCCCATAGAAGAAAAAAATTAATGTGTACACCTATCCCTAGATAGCCACCTTTCAACCTAAGGTCCTATAGAAAATTGAGGTTAAATTTCATTCATGAAAAATATCCATAATTAATCAGCAACCATGTACCCATCCCCAAAATCCCCAAACAATTCTATAAGAATAAATTCCACCCTTGCCTCATTTTAATATAGGAAAAGTGAATCGTTCAATCGAAAAATCAAGGTTTTGCTATTTTTGTTCATGCATGGTATTTCTATAGGATTTAAAAATTTCCTAAGAAAAACTACCTAGACTGCCTCCCAAAAGAGTATGTGATTTCTCCATTGATCTAGTACCAGGATCAAAACCTGTATCTAAAGTACCCTATACAATGAATACAATGGAATTAATGGAGCTTAAGACACAATTGGAAGAGTTGTTATCCAAGCGATTGATAAGACACAGTGTTTCACCCTGGGGAGCACTAGTGATCTTCGTAAAGAAGGATGGTACCCTATGCTTGTGTCTAGATTATCAAATGCTTAACAAAGCTACGATAAAGAATAAGTACCCATTTCCACATATCGATGATCTTTTTGATTAGATGCAAGGTGCAACAGTGTTTTCAAAGATTGATTTGTGATCTGGTTATCACCAACTAAGGATCAAAGACGAAGATAATTTCAAAACTACTTTTAGGACTAGATATAGTCAATACGAGTTCATAGCCATACCCTTTGGACTAAAAAATGCACCTACAACATTCATGAACTTGATGAAAAATGTATTTAGAGACTGTTTGGATAGATTTTTATTAGTGTTCCTTGATGATATCTTAATGTATTCCAAGAATGAAGAGGAGCATTGTAAACATTTAGAGATACTTCTCAAATAGTTAAGAGAACACAAGCTATATGGAAAACTCTCTAAATGTACATTCTTTCAAAAGGAAGTGTAGTACCTAGGTCACGTAATTTGGGAGAAAGGGATCAATAGATCCAACTAAGATAAAGGTGGTGCTTGAGTGGCCAATGCCCAAAAGTGTACTAGAGGTTAGAAGTTTTATGGGTTTGGCTGGTTACTATAGCAAGTTTGTTGCCAACTTTTCTAGGATAAATTTTCCTATTACTTCATTACAAAGGAAGGGTAAGAAATTTGAGTGGTCAGAAAAGTGTCAAGCAACATTTGAACTAATCAAGGATAAGTTGACTACTTCACCAATACTGAAGGTACCTGATCCAGAAGGCAACTTTACTGTTATAACGGACGCATCAAGAGAAGGATTAGGAGGAGTTTTGATGCAAGAAGGATAATTCATATTGTATACACTCAAAATTGGTCTGGAGAATATTAATTAAATATTGATTATTTAATTAATAAATTTTTATTCCTCTATTATATAAATAAATCAAATTTATTTACATAGTTCCTTTCCTCTTAATTCTTCTATTTCAATTCACCTCTTTCATGATTTAATTAAAATGAGAAAGTCTAAATAATTTGTTCTATTTTAATTAACTTCCCTCTCACTTAATTCAAATTTTTAAATTTGAATTCCATCACATTTCTACATACTTTTCTCTAACCACCTTCCACCTCACCCTCCAACTCACCATGTGTCACATGAAAATGATTATTATTATTTTCTAAATTGGATAATTACTCTCAACAATTTAACCACCTTGAAGACACATGGCTTCATCCTCCAATTGATTCCTTCTTACACTTGGCAAAATGGTTTTATTAAAGGGAACATTTGCCTTGTTTTCTCCATCCTCTTCATTCTTCTCCGTCGGATTCTCCAGATTAAATCTTGATCACTCATGGCTTCCAACTCACCCAAGGCCTTGGAAAAATCTATAAATTGGGCCCAATTTACATCCTTTGCATAAGGAGCAATTGCATAATCTTACTCTACAAAATTTCACTTGAGTTTTAGAGCTTCATTTGCATTTTTAGCCAAGCATTTAGGATAGTTTGTCAATTTGTTTGAATTATGGCTCCTTTAGACATAGTTTAATTCAAAATTTAGACTCAATTTTCATTCCATTAGCATTAGCATAGTTTGCATTATCTTCCTTTTCATATCATTTTATGCATATCAGCTCATTTCACCATGTCCATTTATCATTTCATACAGTTGAGTCTTTTAATCATATAGATGTAGGTTTATAATCTGCATTGTAAATGGATAGGCTACTTGTTTCCTAGATGACATCTCAGGGATTCATGTAGGAATAAGTTCTGAGAGCACAAATTTCCAAGACATTTAAGATTAGAGGAGGATGCGAAGTTCTTAAAGAATTATGTTGTTAAACTATGTTTGATTTAGATAGATTCTAAAAATATAATACTTCCCATCTAAGTGTGCTTGTTTTGATATAATTCATGCATATTTTCTAACACACATAAATTGGCACCCACTATGGGGCCTAGCCCCTATTATTTTAACATTTTCTAGAAGTTATGTTTTGCAAGCTCGAACGTATAGTTTTCTGGCGCAACCGCGTAATTTTCTGGCGCTTACGAAAGATTCTTTGGCACTTTCACTAACTATTTCGATGCTTCCAAGAATTTATCTGGTGCTTTTGAGTCATCCTATGGTGCTTCAGGGGTTTTCTGTGGCACTTTCACCCTTTTCAGTGGTGCTTTGACCCAATCTTGTGGCGCTTTTACTTAATTATGTTGCGCCTCTGTTGTTTTGGCGCTTTTTCTTACTATTCGAGTGCTTTTGTCTATTTCTATAATTTTTCCCAAGAATGAAAATTAATGCTGGCTTTTCTATTTTGCAGATTGCATAAAACACTGTCAAAGATCATTTTGAAACTCCAGAATTATTTCCAAAGATAATCTATGAGAAATTACTAATGAATTTGATGCAAGGACTGGATTTTATATCTTTCCTTCTTGCTTAAATTAGGAACATAGATTAATTATCAAGGAATGAACACCATGTTTGATGCTTGTTTGGAAGGGTAGGCATATGCTCTCCCCTTAGCTAGGTGACCAAAAATATAGACCCCTTCCTTTTTCATTTATTCGTGCTATGTTTTGAACAGTAGGCATATGCTCTCCCCTTAACTGGCTAACCAAAAAGCCAAACCTATTCTTTGATAATCTGTGAGTTTGATTAGGGTATACAACATGGGTTCTCTCTTTATTCATGCATAATAAAGATTGATCGAACTACGAGTATACTCTCTCGCTTTTGTTTATCCTAGAGGGCCTGCCTTGGGGAAAAAGTACTCACCCAAGGGAACGACTCAACCGGTAACACTCTAAAGCCAAGAGTATTTCTAGTTGGGATATAAATGTGGATATTGGAGTAAATGCCAATATCACGCTGTTGGCTCCGACAAGAAGGGCAGCAATGGTCTCTCGCCATGTTGGGTCAACTCCTACGAATGGAAAGTCCTTACTAGAACCCTTGTTATAGAATTGACCAAATCCTTTATATGTTTTCTTGGTACAACACCGATCGGTGTGAAGGCATCCACATTCTCGCAATCTTTAGTAGAGATGATCAGTCTACCATGGGAGTTTCATGGAGGCTGGAAGCTTGGTTGACCTAAGAAGAGAGTGCAATGTAAGGGGGAGCCCGTGTAGCCAAGCTTCTAAATTCATTCGCTAAAGATAAGTGTAGTTGGGGTAAAGCCCACATGGAATTGAAGAGAATATAGTCCATCACAACTCTAGGGAATGTACGTTGTGCTTGATTGTGCTTGTCAAATTGTTCTCAAAATGAACCTCAAACGAAACTTTACACATTGGAAAAACTGCAGAAACTGTGATTCAAAATACATCATCTGGAACAAACCATCTTTTGACTGAAAACCAGAAAAATCAAAAAAATCGGAAACAAACTATTACATACTCTGTTTGGCACTTCTACTGCTTTTTGTAGCACTTTCACCAAATTTTCCAGTGCATTCACCCTCTGTTTCAATGCTTCTACCATATTTACCAGTGCATTTACCCAAAATTCTGGTGCCTCCCAACTATTATGTGGTGCTCTAACCCTTTTCTGTGGCACTTCCACCTATTTCTGTGGCACTTCCAAGCCATTTTGTGGTGCCTCTGACCTTTTTTGTAGCACTTCTACCCTTTTGGCACTTTCTTCCACTGTAATGATGCTTCCACCAAAATCCAAAAACAAAAAGCTGAATAAAATTCCCATTTGTCATTTTGCAACTAGAATTCAAACACCTCCCTTGGTCAGAGTCATTTTCAGCATTGACAAGGATCTAAACATGGTTTTTATCCAATGACTTCACGAAAAATCAAAATTCGAAACCAAAAAGCATAGTTCTTAGTCCAGGAGACTGTCAACGTCTTTCCATGCTTTGCGATTTTAGGGATAGATTGCTCTTCAATTTTTACAGAAAAGCTTCCAAGAATAACCCTGGTTTGTATTCGTTTTATTATTGCCAAAACCCAAGACTCTTCCAAAGAATTGAACATCTCGTCTAGAAAGGAAATTTCTCACCAATTTCACAATTGAAACCAAAATTGCAAAATCTCCTCATATTTGTCCCTTAGAGTCCACAACTTTGTTAAAATTGACTTATCCAAGTGAAACATTTTATCTAAACTTTGATCAAACATCTAAAATTTCCCATCATCATCAACACACAAATTTGATCATCAAAGTTGAGTTTCCCATCAAGGATTTATTATCATTCATCATTGAAACAATATACTTTGTATCAAATTTCATCACCTTGGTTACATCAATAGAATCTATCATTCTATTCGACCTAGGTATTTCCTTGGCACTCTCAAATAATGATCAAATTTTAGCAAACATTCATCACTTGTATCCTCGTTTTAACAAGGTCCCAAAAACAAAAACTCAAGGGTAAAAAACTTGACCCTCCAAATATCATGGGAGAACCAGAGGTAAATCCCTTTCACCAATTTTCCCAAGATGACATGGAAGAGATAACAGAAGAATAAATTGAACAAGCAAACCAAGACCCAAAATTCCATAAATTACTAGAAAAAGTCTTTGAAAAGGATGGGGAGAAATACCTTTTGATGTTAGCCAACCAAGGAGCTAAGTTACCAAATGATTTCGATGTTAACAAATTGAAGAATGTCCCAAAGAAAATTGAAACTGAAACGCTTACCACATACCAAATGACTACCTTGACAAATCAGATGCAAAACCTTCAACAACAACTCCAAGATATGCAAGGTGGCACTCCAAAAAGATACTTGTTACAAGATATTTGCCTGTATCCCTTGGATAGAAGGTTAAACATGATACCATTTCCTCAAAATTGTGAATTGCCAAAATACGACAAATATAATGGGAAATCAGACCCTATAGACCACGTGCGAGAATTTCAAACAATGAGTCTTGAATTCGTGCATGAAGACACATACTTAATTAGACTCTTTCCTCGTAGTCTAGGGGGTCATTGCATGGAATGGTTCTCGAAGTTACAACTAGGCATAAAATCCTTCCAAGAACTTGTCAATAGATTCATCATACAATATTCTTATAACATTGCACATGAGATAACCATGAAGGACCTTTGTAATACCAAACAAAAACTAGGAGAATATTTTCTTGTATTCCTCCAAAGGTGGAGAAGGTTATTCGCTTGTTTCGCCCGTCCCATACCCGAACAAGAAAAGATGGAAATCTTTATCGATAACCTTAACAGTGAGATGAGCTATAGATTGCAATTACAATGTCCTCCAAGCTTTGAGAAGATGGTAGAAAATGGTGTTAAAATCGAAGAAGCCTTAGTCAAAAGAGGGATGTTGAAAATTCACAATGAAGGATCAAACAATGCTAGTTCATCTAACCATCATAGCAATGAAAAACCCAAATTTTGGACAAGGAACAAAAATTCCAATGATGGTAATGTCGAAGCACATAATGCCAAACACATCTTTAACTTGTCAGGAACTACAACTAAGGTAGATCAAAACATCAATCAAGAAACTAATCAAAATGTCTCCTCATCCAACAATCAAAGTGGTCACAATCAAGGTAACACCCCATCAAAATTTCCACCATATCAAACACAATCAAACTGTCAAAATTTCACCCGTTTGGGTCAATCACATGAATCTACATTGAGGGAACTTCTTGAAAATAACCTCATAACACTACCTGACACTCGAGGCTTTGAACCTAAAGTAAAATCATCATGGTGGAATGATGCCCATTACTGTGAATTTCATCAATGCAAAGGTCACCTAACGAATAGCTGCATGCAATTGAAACATAAAATACAAGACTTGATAGATGCCAAAATTATACGAATAGAGGGACTCCAAACAAATGCAGATCACAAAGCATTCAAAAATCCCTTACCAAACTATGAAAAAGGGGAATCCTCTACAATGAATAACAAGGAAAGGAACGTAAACTATGTCCATGATACCGTCATAAATCATATCTCAACAGCGAAAAACCAAATGAATACCATTAAAACCAATGATCATCAAGACATTATTGCCAATGATAATATGATTTATGACGTTCCAATTGAACAAGAACAAGACATGGTTATCCTTGAAAATCTAATCAATGACACCAAATTTGACATGAATACTAATGATACTCAAATCAATGTCATCAAAATCAATGGGAAACAAGACAGTGTATCCGTGAATGCGACCACCAGAGCACAGGCCAAATATGTCTTAAAAGGAGGTTCATCTAAAACATCTGCAGCCTTGTCCAATCAATACAACATAGTGGACCAATTACAAAAAATCCCTGCACAAATATCAATATTGGAATTGCTCAAGATTTCTCCTGCTCACAAAGAGATCTTGGAAAAATCCCTAGTGGACACAACAATGCCAACGAATCTAGAAGTTTGTCAATTTGAAGCCATGGTGGGACATTTAACCGCACCACATTGCTTATCCTTCTCTGAAACATTTATCATCCCCACAATGTTGCTCTCCATATCGAAGTCCTAATCCATAAACATCGTGTCAAATGTGTTCTGATAGATGGAGGAGCTGGCCTGAATATATGCACTTTAAAGCTTGTTCGTGCCGTGGGATTTTCTGAGAATGCAATTGATTCAAAGAAAAATATTACAATAAAAGCATATGATGATGAGGAAAGAGCTTCACAAGGGTTGATCATCCTACCCATACAAGTGGTACCAATCCAAAAAGATTTAATTTGCCAAGTCTTAGACAAGGATCTGACCTATAACATACTATTGGGTCGACCATGGATCCATGAAATGTAGGTGGGCCCTTCAACATATCACCAATGTCTAAAATTTCCTTGTGGTGGCTAGGAAATCACCATTTCGGCTGATTCAAATAGTCCTTAGTAGTGCAATACCTTAAAATATGTCCAAGATATCTTTGTACCTCATAATAGAGAAGCTTCCATTTCTACTACTTCCAATGAGAAGAGCCAGTCAAGTTCCTCATCCAAACCATTGGTCATTTACACAAATCATGAAAGCCAATCCAGTTCCACATCTAAAAAGTCTGAGAAGAAAGAAGAAGCTGCTCCATCCACATCCTCAAATCCTAAAGCCCAATTGAATTCCTTGTCAAAACATTTTGATGAAAAAGTCCAAGTCAAAGACAAAGGTGTTGGTGAATACTTTTTTGAATGATCCTTGTGTCTTTCACACTTTTCTTCTCTAAAGGTCTATGGACAACCCTCTACATCAACACAGCAAACCCCACAACCAATTACCAAATTTGATGGACAGTTCATAAAAGAAAGTACCAACTTTGATGTAGTAGAAGATAAAGACATTCTAAATTGGCTTTATAAAGATGAGGAAGAATCCCAAGCAACAACTACCACTGTACAGACAACTAAATATGGAAAAGGTTTCACTATCTTGGAAAATATGGGATACAAAGGAAAAGGTCTCGTGGGTAAAAGAAAAGAGGGAATTATAGAACCAATTCAACCACTTTTAATCAATCCAAAAGATAAGACTGGACTGGGTTATAAAGAGGACACAAAAGAGAAGATGGTTGAAAGAATCCTACAATTACAAGCCAATGAAGAGAATGAGACTAATTCCAATGAATATGAGTGGGATTCACTATCAGGAGAGTCTTGTCGTGACAAGGATATTGATCTAGTACATAAATATGCACCCCTACTTGAAGAGGGACAAGGGTCAGGTTTGAGACCGTTTGAATTTGGATCGCAACACCTTGATGATTCTAGTGAAGATGATTCAACTTGGAGTGAAATAGATAATTTGGAAGAGAGTTACCTTCTAGACCTCGATTTTGCTATTGGACTAATGGAAGAAACCGCTATTCGAACCCTTACCATTTCTAACCTTAACCCGTCAAGTGACTACTTACCCTCGGTACATCCTGACCTTATAGATTGGGACCTAACCGAGCCATTTGACATCCCTACATTTTCAAATGATGACACCATCATCAATTTCCTTTGTGCCAATGATCATGAAACATACTCCACCAATGAACATCGTAACAAGGCTTCCACACAAGGGAGTATAAAATCTTCCAACTACAAAATTAATAATACATGAAATAGATCTAATATTGAAAACCATTCAATGGCAATACTAGATTTGGAAAAAGTAAAAACAAAGAGCACATCCAATGGCGAAAACCTTCCTAAGGCGTCAAAGGATGGAAGATTTGATACTCTCCTAGAACACTTTCAGGAAAGATCCAAAGTCTCGATTGAACCTACATAGTCTGTGAACATCGAAAATGAAGAGACAGTGAAGAATATCCATCTAGCAGCATCCTTGACAAAACAGGAAAAGTCGAGCTTTCTCAAAATTTTGACAGAAAAACAAATCAACTTTGCTTGGTCATATGTGGACATGCCGAGAATTGATCCAGAACTCATCATGCATCATCTATCATTACCTCTAGGAGTGAAACCAGTCAAACAAAAGTTGAGAAAAATGCACCCTCATATCGCACTATTGGTAAAGGCGGAGTTGAAGAAATTTTTAGATGCAGGATTCATTAGACCTATTGATTATGTCGAGTGGATATCCAATATAGTACTAGTTTCAAAACCTGATAATAGCATTCACATCTGCATTGATTTCTGAGACCTTAACAAAGCTTGTCCTAAAGATGATTTTCCTCTCCCCAATATAGATATCATAGTAGACTTGATAGCAGGGCATGGAATGCTATCACTGATGGATGGCTTTTCTGGATATAATCAAATCAAAATAGCCCTAGAAGATCAAGATAAAATGACCTTTACTTGTCCATGGGGAACCTTTTGTTGGAACGTCATGTCATTCGGCTTGAAGAATGCGGGAGCTACCTACCAACGTGCCATGAAAACAATCTTTCATGAAATGATGCATACCTTCATGGAAGATTATGTGGATGATTTACTAGCCAAATCATATACCAAGGAGGGACATCTAGAAATTCTAGATAAAATTTTCACCAGATTGGAAAAATTCAATGTGCGGCTAAATCCCAAGAAGTGTGTGTTTGGGGTAACTTTAGCTAAACTCCTAGGGTACATAGTTTCAAAAAAAGGGATTGAGGTAGACCTTGCCAAATTCAAAGCTATTATGGAAATTCCACCACCAAATAACATTAGTCAACTTCATTCTCTACAAGGGAGGTTTCAGTCAATTTGTAGATTCATTTCACAGCTGGCAGACAAGACCCATCCCTTCACTCATTTGCTGCATAAAAATGTTTTATTTTGATGGGATGAAAAATGCGAAGGAGCCTTTAATCAATTGAAACAATATTTGATGAATCTGCACGTCCTAGTACCACCAATAGAAGGAAAGCCACTACTACTATATATTGCTACAATAGAGACATCATTGGGAGCCTTATTAGCACAAGAAGATTCAGCAGGAAAAGAATGAGCAGTTTATTACATCAGCAAAACATTAAATGGCTATGAGATCAACTATACCTCCATTGAAAAGGCTTGTCTAGCAGTATTATTTGCTACCCAACAACTACGACACTACATGCTGACTCACACCATCAAGTTGATAGCCAAAATAGATCCTCTCATATATCTCCTTAGTAAAGCTAACCTGACAGGGAGATTGGCTAAATGGGTTATGATACTTAGTGAATTTGATATCCAATATGTAGATAGGAAAGCCATAAAAGGACAAGAGATTGTTGACCAGCTCGTAGAGGCACCATTACCAGATAATCATCCTTTACACATTGAATTTCCAGATGCTAATGTTCTTGATGTGGCTGCAAAATAGTGGACACTGTACTTTGATGGATCACATACCCAGCACGGATCAGGAGCCAAAATTCTATTTGTCACCCCACAAGGACATACCATACCAAAATCATACAAACTGATGTTCCCTTGTACCAACAACATGGCAGAGTATGAAGCATTAATCATTGTAATCAAAACAACGGTAGAATGGAAGGTCCTAGAATTGCAAGTGTATGGAGATTCTCAATTAGTCATTAATCAAGTCAATGATGATTATCAAACAAGAGATGACAAACTATTGCCTTACAAGAGAATGCTAGATGATCTCAAGAAATACTTTGTAGATATCAAATTTGAACAAATTTCAAGAGTGGACAATAAAGTCATTGATGTCATGGCTATTATTGCTTCCTTGTTACAAATTCTAGAGAAAAGAAGCTGTTACGAGTTTTTGGTGGAACAACTGTTTTCCCCTGCTTATGATGGTACTGAATCCCATGTAATCTATCACCTATCTGATACCAACACCTCAATCTACAGTGAGATTTATACCTACCTGAAAGATAACACTCTTCCACCTGACTTGTCACGAAACCAAAAATGCAATCTTATTCGTCGAGCCACCCAACATACACTTATAGCAGATGTAATATATTGACGAGGGCTTGACGAAACTCTCTTACGATGTCTGGAACATGATGAGTTTGAAATAGCTTTATGAGAATTCCATGAGGGTGTATGTGGAACACATTCAAGTGGCCTAACCTTAGCCAAGAAAATTCTTTGTTTAGGATATTATTGGCCAACTATGGAAAAAGAGTCTTTCCAGTTTGTGAAGAAATGTCAGAAATGTCAAATTCATGGCAATCTCATCCACACACCAGCACAATAATTTCATCCTTTTGCATCCACATGGCCATTTTTTTAGTGGGGACTAGATCTTGTTGGTAAAATTCATCCATCTTCATCAAACAGACACAAGTTTATCATCACAGCTACACAATACTTCACGAAATGGATTGAGGTTGTTCCTTTAACCAACATAACAGGAAAGCAGATTTCATCATTCATCCTCAACTACATTATCTGTAGCTATGGAATTCTCCAATCCATAGTCATCGACAATGGAAGACCGTTCAAAAATCAAGACATGCAAGAATTGTGTGAGAAGTTCAATATTCAACACCGCTTCTCTACACCATATTATCCCTAGGGGAATGGTCAAGTAGAGGCTTCCAACAAGACTATTTTGAAGATTTTGAAGAAAAATTTCAATGACTCGGGACATGATTGGCAGATCCAGTTAAACCTTGCCTTATGGGTGTATCGCACCAGTATTCACACACCACCTTATGCTTTGGTATATGGTTCTGAGGCCATTGTGCCTATTGAAGTTGAAATACCATCACTCTGAGTTTCCTTAAAAGGTACCATCCCTGATGAAGACTACCAGTCTCTAGATTACAGGAACTAGAACTGTTAGATGAGCGGTGCCAACATGCAGTGAATCACCTGAAAACTTACCAACAATGTATGTCAAGAAATTACAATCACAAAGTCAAACCCAGAACATTCCAAGTTGGTGACTTAGTGTTGAAAGAAAACCCCCACAATCAGCAAGATAGAGAAAAGAAAGGAAAGTTTGAACCTAATTGGTTGGGGCCCTTTGTCATTGTATCAGTTTACGGTTTAGGAGCGTATCAGTTGTCCATGCTAGAAGGGGATCAGTTTGAGGATGATCTGTATAGGATCTAGACTAAATTGCAGAAATGAATGCTTAATTTTTACAATGATTATTCCAAGTTAATTAAATTTGAATTCATGCATACATTAACAAATTTATGCATTAAAACTTCAAAAGAGAAACTGAATACGAGAGAGAGAAGAAGAGAAAGTGCAAACAGTGTTTGATTATGGAGTTCATCACAAATGTGACTACGTCTCCGGGTCTGCTCCAATGGAGTGAGACCAATCCGATTAATCTCCAAAAATAGAATTACAATTGCACCAAAACCATTTCTTCCAGCACTTCGGCAGCATAACCATACTCTGATGTACGAAAATGGCTCCAAGAATCTCCTAGAACTCCTCTCTGTATCACCTAGCACCAGTTTTCCTTGAAAATTATGAGTAAAAAAACTCACTCTCACTCTCCCCTTTTATACATCAAATTTACCAAAGTTGGGTAATAACTACTTGATTTTTACAAATCCACATATCACCCATATAAGGCAAGATTTTCAAATATCTTCCTTATTTACAAATAAAAATCTCAAATCCCCCACAATAATCTTTTAAAATAATTTGGAGCCCTTAATTTTTTTTCATTTCTGGGCTTTTATTGTTGAGGTTTGTTTTTATTTATTTTAAATTCAAATTAATATCTAACAAAATAACTATTTAGTTAGATAGTTAGGAATTTCGGTTCGAAAGGGGTTATTAAAAACTAATGCCACCCACAATTCAAGCCGGATCATTGGCATGTTGGTGGCTCACTGTTTTGGTAAGCCAGCGGTCGCAGGTTCCAACCCGGCCGCTGGCTTTTTAATAGCCAATATTCAAAATTTTAATAACAAAACCAAACGCCCACTAATAATTGTTAGATCCGCGAATTTGGTGGACCGGTTGTGGTTGCGGACAGTTCGGAGGAGGTCGTGTGTTCGAATCCTCCAAACAAACATTTTTTAAACAAACTACCAACTTCCCAATCGCTGGAGGATAATGAGAGAGGCCACGTGGCATGCCGAGGAGGTGCCACGTGGCGAAGCCTAGTTCGATCATTTCGATGACATGGACGACGATGAAATGATGACGTGGAAGCTGACTGGGCGCCGACAGTGTGCTGACGTGTTATGCTGACGTGGACTATGTGACTAGGCTGCCACCTCATTGCTGACTGTATGTACAGATGTACGGAAATGACACATGGCACGATTCAATTGGTCCGTAAAATGCTGACGTGGAAGCCACATGTCAAGATCTGGTTCGGCTATTTTGGTCTGTACAATACGGAATGCTAACGTCAGCATCCGTACAGTCCACCTCAAAAGTCAACTGAAAACTTTGACTGCTGATAAGTTGAGCATACGATGTCGGATTTCGACGAAATGAACGATGTCGGAATTGTCTCGACGAGCTCTTCACGATGACGCTAATTTCGAAAACTTTTGATGACATCATTTTTTTCACTTCCTGGACGCCCTCTGATTCTAGTTTGACCCAAGGTTTGACTGGCCATAACTTTCACAAACGGACTTCTTTTCGCTCTGTTCGAGTTGCGTTGGAATCAAGACATCGAGCTCTTTTTGATGGTGCAGATTCTGGAGAAACATGAGACACTTCAATTTTCACTAAAAAATGTCCACCGGATCAGAGGAACCCATGAACAGTCTTCATCTCAAGAAATTTTATGCATAATTCAACCGTTGCATCGATAAAAAGTCCTCAAGAAATCCAAAAACATCAAAAAAAGTCCTGAAGAAATCCAAAAACATCAGAAAATGTCCTGAAAAAATCGTTACCCTGGTGAAAGCCTAGCAGACAGGCATCTTGGTAACGACAAAAAAATAAAAAAATGAAAAAATACAAAAAAGTGAAAAATCAAAAAGATCAAAAAAATCATAAAATCTAAAAAAGTGCAATAAAAGCAAGTGGTGAAAACCTGGTGACAAGCGCTATTTGTGAAAGGTTGGGTTTTTCCTCTATTAGAACGTATGTTGATCACTGGCTTGGTATTGTTACCATCTACATCCTTCATTCGAGCTGCATATGCATATCTTGTTGTGTCGGTTATGTCTCACTTTGGCTCTGGAAAATTGTACATATCCATAATAAAACTGGCTTGTTTCCACTGGGGGAAAAATCCTGACCTTGTTGGGGGCAACAAATCTTGAGCTTAAATCAATAGACAAACAACAGGAAGGCAAACACAACAAAAACATTCATCATAGTGAAATAACACATGGAACATCAATCACTATTAGAAAGGTATCAAACATCCTTGTCACATCAAAAAATCCAAAAATAGCTCAAAAATCCAAAAAATCCAAAAACAGAGTCACCTTGTTGAATTGCGTTGTTGCAGTTCGTTGTAATTAAGTGTTTGTTCATATTATGGTCCTATAAATCAGTTGAGTTGGTCGAACTACATGGTATCTGCGTGTATAATGTAGGAAAGGCTTATCTTTGATCAGCCCCTGAGACCCCTAGGATAGGTCTTTAGGTTAGTTCCTTGGTCGAAATCTCAAAAAACACCTAAAAATCAGAAAATTGATAAAATCCCAAAAACAACAGAAAATCGAGGTTACAAGGATGATGCTAATCTGAATTGTGGTTTTACCACTTCTACACTAGTGTTCACATTATTTGCATTGTGATTGATGTTATCATTTATCAGGAGCAATTCAAGGATGTCAAAGGAATAGAAAAGCTATGATCGAGAATGATATTTTCTTTGTTTGTTGCCTATGAATTAATCATTACTACTATGAGAATCGTCATGGGATGTGCTCTACAAAGTATCACTGATGACATAACAGATTCACATAGGAAAACAGTTAACTCTTGTCTGTTTACGCAAGGAATTCTCAGGTCATCATGGTCTAATTATACCTAGATGCTTGTGCTAACTTGCACTATCAAACGTCATGGAGGTACTACTCAGGTCATCAGGGTTCAATTTTACCATCGATGTTTGTACTCACTTTCAACATTTTTAAGGATCAATGATGACAATAAGCACAATAAATCAATGGGATGTCATTATTAGGATTGCATAGCTAGGTTACATTCATATTTGGTTGTTGTAGTGGAATTTATAGATTTTTCTAAGGCTGATGTTGTTTTTATCACTAATAGATTGAGTACATTTGACATAACCAAAAACATCATTTAGAGGCATACGCATTAGGAAATCAAACATAGCAGGCATTCATTTAGGTCATTAACCATATATTTGCATTATGAAAAATCCAAGAAAAATAAATGCATTTGATCACATTATTTTCATCCATATGCATCTAGTCATACATCCTAGGCATCAATATATGTAAAATAATTACTCATTCATTACATACATGCATTAGAACATAATATTTGCATCACAAAAATACAAAAACATAAGTTACCATGCATATCATACATCCATAGGATCATATAAATTCATTCATTATTAGCATTATTTATCTCTGCATTAACATCATCTTGCATATCATGCATCATACATCAATGCACCAGAAAAAATACAAAAATAATATGTAGACATTTGCATAAAACCGCATAGGATCATAACACATAACATACATGGCATCCATATAATATCATCATCATAAAACATCGCATAACATACGTGACAGAGAAATTAAGTGCATCCATCATAAACCAACGCATAAACACATAGGATCATCACCATCACTGCATATATATCTCAAAAATATGTCAAATGTACAAGGATATTTGAATGTCAAGAAATACAACATCAAAGGGTGATATCATAAAAAATCAGTGTATACATCATGGAATAGCATAAAATGACTGAAACTATGTAGTGCTGCCTCTCGACGCCTCTAGCCTCACTGAACCCGTACCCCCTGCTGCACCGGAGGTCCCTGCACCTAGATCTCTCTGATCCCCTAGTAGTGGTTGTGTCACACCCATGCTCACTGTCTGAGATTGAGATTTGCTTGTCCAAGATCTACTAAAGCTCTCTCGTTGCTCGGGAGGAACCAACTCATGATATCAATCTCTATAAAATTGGACCTCCTGAGAAGTGTGATGTATATGCCTGAAATAATCAACTGCTCCCGTAGCTGTTGCATCCTACTGCAACCTCTCTGCGAGGTCCTCTGCCTGCTCAACCCGCCGTCTCAAAGCATCTCTCTTTGCAGCCAGTGTTGTAACCTATCCTTGGCCCTGTATCTATGCCAACTGTTGTAGGATGACATCCCTCTCAACTGTCAAAGTCTGAATCTGACCCTGTGCCTATAAGAGTTGTGCTTGCACCTAGGTCAACAACTAGGTTTGTGTCTGCAACTGCCCCTATAACTATGTAAGTTATCCCTGAATAGTCTGCACCTGTGTGTAAGGCGATGATCTGTGACTGCTACTGTTGGGAAGGCAGGCATATATGTACACGCTGATGTGATGCTGCCACCAAGGATCGCCTCCTGCGAGGCACTTTGACGTCTAAACATGGATGTGCTTTGCCTCCTCCATCTCCTCCATCTCCTCCATCTCCTCCATCTCCTCCACCACCATCATCACCCTCATCATCACCCTCATCTCCACCCTCTCCCTCCTCATCTTTGCCATCTTTGCCTCATCTCCGCCTGGGTGGTCTATCCTCATCATCCTCAAATGGTGGCATGGGATCATCAGGCCCTAAAATCCTCAGAAATGGATGATGACCAAAATACGTCGTATACTCCTCACTCATGTATCCCTCGACAATCTCTAGATGATAATCCCAGATAACCAGTTGTAAATGTAGATACTTGTCACTTGTGGCATCATAGGAAAATGTAGGTCCCCACTTAGTTGTATCCTACTATTTGCGGGAATACAAGGCTGATCCCTATGGCATCCCCTGCACTTGACCATACTGCCTCAACACTCTTCGTAATAGGAATCTCTCGATAATATACCAAGTTCATCCAATCAAGTACCTGGCAATCATAAAGTATGGAACCTCTAGGTGATCCTCTGCTCATTGCTCGCAATCCACGTATGGTCGCCAAGTAACTACATCCAAGTCGTCCAACACTCATCTCCAATACTCTAGTTTTCCTAGCTTATGTTGGATAACTACACCTATATAACAATAAATGTATGGCCTCCTGAATGGTCAAAATTTGTCTATCTCTAGCTGTGTCATCACAATATGCTTCCAGGCCTAGACCTGAAGCAATGTAACCCCAATAGACAAGCTGGATCCTCCCAGATATACCACCTGGTGCAGATCATGATATAGGTGAGCAAGCATACAAGATTCCCAAGCAAAATGGGTCCCGAACTGAACCATCTGCTCCAGTGTGCACCCCCAACCAACAAAAAACCCCTTTGCCCTCTTGTCAGGACATAAAAAGCCACTGAAAAATCCTACAATAATGGAAGGAAAAGGTACATCACTAGCAAATATCTCCAACCACGACATCCAACATCCAACAATCTGATCATCATGAAAAAGTCGGTGTAGTGCATCTATCCCTCCCTGCTCAGTAGAGTCATAGGTCACAATGCCACCAACCGCAGGAATCCGTAAAATCTTGTATACATCCTCTGGCGTGACAGTCATCTCTCTAGTGGGCAGATGGAAAGTGTTGTGGTCGCTATGCCACCTCTCTGCTAGTACTGTCAACAATCCCTGGTTAATCCTAATCAGGGGAATATCAATCAAAGCAGACAAACCACATCTCTCAACATCTCTCTCAGCATGGGATAGTTGTGGTATCATCTCCCATGTTAGCAAAATTTGCTCCTGAGACTAAAGATTATCTAAATTTCTCTCCTATCATTTTGAAAACATCGCAAATCAACATATCAATCAAATCAAAATCATCAAATCAATCAAACATCAAAATCAATCAACCTACCAGTCCTATTGAGATTTTCATCAAATCTCGTCAACATTTCATTTTGATTCTCGCCTATCATGAGATCAAGACATCATCGTCATTAGTGTATCTCGCCTATCATGAGGACACTAAATCATCTATCCTATCATCAAAAACTTAATCAACAATTGAAAGCGACTAAACATCAAAATTCAGGGAGAAACTAACACACATCTTCATTTTGTCTTGAAAGTGCCGAAATAGATTGTGGAGGCGCCATTTTTGGTGAATGTGCCATTTTGTGGCTTGGAGGCACCATTTCGGGTGAAAGCCCCATTCTGTGGCTTGGAGGTGCCATTTCTGGTAGAGGCGCCATAAAATCATGTCGAGGCGCCATTTCAGTTGAAAGTGTCGGGGGAAAGGGTAAAAGCGCCATTTCCCCTAAAAGTGCTAGAATAAAGCGCCAAAGCTCCAAAACCCTAAAATTTGAACTATGACGACTTCAAAGCGCCATTTTAGACCTTGGATGCGCCAAAATCAGAAGAGCCATTATAGACCCTAGAAGCGCTGGAGAATCTCTCCTAAGCACCAAAACTATTGGTAGAAGCACCAAAAATCCTAAACTAGGTGCCACGAAAAACTTTAGAAGTGCTAAAAGATTTTGAAATTTTAAAATTCGAATTGAAAACATGACAAAAATTCATTTTCGAAATCATAAGGGAAGTTTCAAAATCTTACCGAAGGTTCGTATCCTGCTGGCCGATTGTGCCGTCGTACCCGCTCGAATCGATGACGCTGCAGAGGGATCACCATCTTGCTCAGGAGCTCCAAAATGATTTTTCCCTCCAAACAATTTTCAAATTACAATTTGCACAAATGAATTACTTTTCACTTTTTACCTCTTAATAAAGGCAATTAAGGGAGTGATTTCAGTGGCTTTATTTTAATTTTTTGAGAGGCAATTAATTGGGGCAGCTTGAAAATCTTTCATATCGGGAGATAAATCACTGGAATATTATCCAAACAGGATTTTATCATCATCGTCATCATCATCATCATCATCACAAATCAATTGAAATTTTCAAAAATCATCAAAAAAATCCTTTTCATCACAAATTTCTCGATTTACCTCCTGAGGGGGCATACAGTCATAAATCCTCTGAAAACATTGTCTGGGGCATCATTAAATTTTTTAGCAGTGCTGGTAAATTTTTCTTTGAAGTAATGTGTAAACACATCACTTCAAAGAGGGGCAAAATGTATACACTCAAAATTGATTTGGAGAATATTAATTAAATATTGATTATTTAATTAATAAATTTTTATTCCTCTACTATATAAATAAATCAAATTTATTTACATAGTTCCTTTCCTCTTAATTCTTCTATTTCAATTCACCTCTTTCACAATTTAATTAAAATGAGCAAGTCTAAATAATTTGTTCTATTTTAATTAACTTCCCTCTCACTTAATTCAAATT
Organism: Sequoia sempervirens; assembly: GCA_007258455.2. Lineage (NCBI taxonomy): Eukaryota > Viridiplantae > Streptophyta > Pinopsida > Cupressales > Cupressaceae > Sequoia > Sequoia sempervirens. The sequence continues at coordinate 73,005,754 of VDFB02075321.1, forward strand.
TTTAAATTTGAATTCCATCACATTTCTACATACTTTTCTCTAACCACCTTCCACCTCACCCTCCAACTCACCATGTGTCACATGAAAATGATTATTATTATTTTCTAAATTGGATAATTACTCTCAACAATTTAACCACCTTGAAGACACATGGCTTCATCCTCCAATTGATTACTTCTTCCACTTGGAAAAATGGTTTTATTAAAGGGAACATTTGCCTTGTTTTCTCCATCCTCTTCATTCTTCTCCGTCGGATTCTCCAGATTAAATCTTGATCACTCATGGCTGCCAACTCACCTAAGGCCTTGCAAAAATCCATAAATTGTGCCCAATTTACAACCTTTGCATAAGGAGAAATTGCATAATCTTACTCTACAAAATTTCACTTGAGTTTTAGAGCTTCATTTACATTTTGAGCCAAGCATTTAGGATAGTTTGTCAATTTGTTTGAATTATGGCTCCTTTAGACATTTCATAGTTTAATTCAACATGTAGACTCAATTATAATTCCATTAGCATTAGCATAGTTTGCATTGTCTTCGTTTTCATATCATTTTATGCATATCAACTCATTTCACCATGTCCATTTATCATTTCATACAGCTAAGTCTTTTAATCATATAGATGTAGGTTTATAATCTGCATTGTAAATGGATAGGCTACTCGTTTCTTAGATAACATCTCAGGGATTCATGCAGGAATAAGTTCTGAGAGCACAAATTGCCAAGACATTTAAGATTAGAGGAGGATGCAAAGTTCTTAAAGAATTATGTTGTTAAACTATGTTTGATTTAGATAGATTCTTTAATATAATACTTCCCATCTAAGTGTGTTTGTTTTGATATAATTCACGCATATTTTCTAACACACACATATCTTATGAATCAAGGAAGCTAAAGCCCTGTGAACAAAATTATGCACCACATGATTTAGAATTTGTGGCAATGGTTCATGCATTACATATGTGAAGACATTATTTGATGGGAAATCCTTTTGAGTTGAAGACCAATCATCACGAATTGAAGTATTTATTCACTCAACTCAATTTGAATGCATGAAAAAGTAGGTGGTTGGGGTTGATATCAAACTATGACTTCAATATCAACTACATCAAAGGGAAAGAAAATCGAGTAGCTAATGCTTTGAGTCAAGGAAGACATATTGCATTAATGGTAATAATTCAAACTAGCTTTAAGGGACATGTGTTGCAAGAATCCTTGGGTGAAAAATTCTACCAACAAGTTAAGCAAGCACTCACAAAAAATACACAAGATACAAGATATGAAGGTTTTCACTTTGAACCAAATAGATTACTAAGGTTTAAAGGAAGAGTATATGTCCCTAATTTAGAGGAGTTAAGGAACCTAGTGTGGAAAGAAGTTCACAATGCACCATACTCTAGACATCTTAGTGTGATGAAAATGTTGGTGTATGTGAAGTTGCTATATTTTTGGAAGGGTATGGAGGGGCATTCTACAAGATTTGTTGCAAGATGCTTAGAGTGCCAAAGAGTAAAAGAAAAATATCATCACCGTGAAGGTCTTTTGTATCTGCATGATATACCTTAAAGTAAGTGGAAATTTATTAATATGGACTTTGTGCAAGGTCTACCTATGTCAAGGAATAAGCATAATGCCATTCTAGTAGTGGTGGATAACTTAACTATGGTAGCACATTTTATTATGAGAAATATAATTGATGGAGCTCCTGTTGTAGCTCTAAAATTTATTCAAGAGGTGTTTAGATTGCATGGGATTCCTGAGAAGATTATTTCAAATAGGGATGCTCATGTGACATCTAGATTTTGGCAAACTTTATTTTCTTCACTTGGAACTAAGTTAAATATAAGTTTAGCCTATCATTTGGAAATGGATGGACAAACAAAAGGAGTAAACCAAATGCTTGAAGATCTACTAAGGATGTATTGCATGGATCAACAATACAATTGGGAAGACTACCTACCATTAGTGGAATTTACATACAATAATTCTTTTTATTTAGCAATCAAGATGGCTCCTTTCAAAGCATTGTATGGCAAAAAATGTCAAACTCCTATAAGCTGGGATAAGCTTGAGGATAGGATAAGTCTTGTGCTAGATATTTTATCAAAAATGGAGGAGCAAGTTGGAATTATTAAGCAAAGGCTAGTTGAAGCCAATGATAGGCAAAAAAGCTATGTAGATTCTAAGCAGGTACCCATAAATTTTGTAGTAGGGGAAAATGTGTTGTTAACGGTTAAACCTCATAAGAGTTCCATCAAGTTTGGAAAGTCATCCAAACTAGCTCCGCACTACGTAGGTCCTTTCAAAGTTCTTGAGGAAATAAATCCAGTTTCTTACTAAATTGCATTGCCACCAACTCTTGTCAAGATGCACAATGTCTTTCATGACTCATACCTTAAAAATTACATACTAGGGGATAACCATGTTATTTATTGAAATGCTTTATAGGTACAAGACCCGAGATTGGTAACAATCGAGCCTCTCAAGGTGCTCAGAACACATAAGCTTCACTTACGTAATAGAGAGGTTCTGCAATGCAAAGTTTAATGGGATAAGTATGCAGAAGATTCAACCACTTGGGAAGACTATGTTGAAATTAAAAAGAAGTTTCCTCATGTCTTACATGCTTTTGAGAGTTCTTGAAAAAAAAAATAGTTACAATATGCTTATAGTTTATATCTATATTTGCTACTTAAAATCATTGAGGACGATGATTCAAAATGGGGGGATATGTTACACCTCATTGTGTTATTACTTATTTACTTTTTACCTAGTTGGGTGAAAATTCTTTATACGAGTGTATTTATGCTTTATGTGATTTGGAAAAATAAGGAATAAATGTTGATTCAATTGATGTTATGAAATGATTCTAATTGTGAAATATCTGATGCAAAGGAATGTATTGTTTTCAGCTAACTACCATTGCAAAGTGTAAGTTGGATGCAACAATTAAATCAAGCCTCCTAAAGAGAGGGGAATTATCACTCAGGGAGAAGATTTTGGTCTGGTAACCTCTGATAAAGACCTAAACAAAGCTTTCACACACACATCTAATTTGGTCAAGTCAGGATAATAGCTAGGGAAATGGTAAGTTACATTTAGTCTTGCTCGTGGTTTGCTTTGACATCTCTTTCTAGGAGTATAAGTCTTGAGTATCTTCATAATGTTTGAGTTCTTCTTTATGCGTTTTTATTTATCAATGGGATATATACATAATATATATATGTGTGTGTGTGTGTGTGTGTATGTATGTGTCAACAATAAACTCATACACATGAGTAAATGCACACATGAGTATATGCAAATAGACGTATCTATGCATGCTCATGAACAGATTACCCATATGCATGGGAATATCAATTAGACAGGGTGACAGACAGACAGACACACACACACACACACACACATATATATATAAACATTTCGTGTAAATATGTTGATCGATATGACTGTGAATATATGTATTTAAAATATCAAGGCGAGGTATATATATAGTATATGAATGTACACACACACACACATATATATATTAACATTTCGTGTAAATATGTTGATCGATATGACTGTGAATATATATATTTAAAATATCAAGGCGAGGTATATATATAGTATATGAATGTACACACACACACACACACATATATATTAACATACATGTATGTATTGACGAAAAGGGTATGTCCATACATGTATATTAATATATATAAATAATTAAACATATACGTATATATATGCACACAAACAACAATATGTGAATGTATATTCATTTCTCAAATAATGTATTATACAAACTTGGGAATTGAGAAATATGGCATACGGAAAATTCACCGCCAACAATTCACCAATGGAAAATTCATTGCTTACAATTCATCATGGGAAATTCACCACCATGAAAAATTCATCAACAAGTAAAATCCACTGCCAACAATTCACCGCTACAGAAAATCAACCGCATTAATATTTTTTATTTTCATTTGTATTATATTAAAAAATATTAATGCGATTAATTTTCCTCGCGGTGAATTTCTAGTGGTGAATTTTCCTAGAGCCGAGAAATATATATATACATGAAAACGTATATACATATATATATATATACATTTATAATATATTATATATATACATACATATATATATATATAATCATTATATATTAATGATAAATGTTTTCAATAACGTTGAATTATTTAAACCAACACATAGCATATAAAACATAGCTTATGCTATGTAATGCGTGCAACATATTATCAAAGGGAACATTGCTTAGTAAACAATGCATACATTTATAGTAAGTGATGTTTAAAACATTTAAAGTGTTGTATTGTGAATATGGACAATGCATATTATAGTGCTAAGTATCCAATGCAAATTAGCGTGCAAAATATTTTCCAAGACTTCGTTAAAAGCGAACATTAATAAATGCTAATGTACAGGAAGAAGTCGACCAAGTCAAAACAACAATAATGACCATGATAAATGGTGCGAGAGGCATAATGTGATGCCAAATTGAGAATGAGATGAATCGATTAGAAGTGTATTCTCAATATGAATTTCTAGAATGTGAAGCATTTGAAATATGTGGAAATAGTCTTGTGTACAACTATCTATGTAAGTCGACCTATAGAAGACAAATACCTTGTTTTTTTGAATATCTTGCACTTGTTTTTCATTTGAGAAATACAACTCATTCATCATGGCTATGTATGTGTTTGCTGAGTATTAATTTTAGCTGCCACGTTTTCTTTTCCTTGCTGAGTCGAACTATTTGAGTTGAGAAGTGTCATTCCTCATGCCTTGTTTCTAGCCTTTAGTTGTTGATTTTTGTGTATAAATAGAGGAGCTATTTACCTCATTTGGGGCGCACATCTGCATTCTTGTTGTGATATTTCTGAGTTGTTCTTATTTGATTTTTTGAGTCGAGGGAGTTTGAGAGTTGTGAGAGTAATTTTAGAGTGAGAATTAGTGAAGAGGGAGAAGTTTTATTTGGGAAGTTGCATATTAATTTAAGGGAAGCTGAGAAAGGAATTTGGTTCAATCAAATGGATCATTGCATAAACAAGCATGTTGATTTTTGTTCTCTTATACTTTTTATGTTTGAAAGAATTGTGTGACTATACTTGTTTTGTTTGGAAAATTAGATCAATTGCTTTTTAGGGAAAAGTTATTTTAGTCTTATGTGCAAGTGAAAGATTGCTTGATATACTTAGAGTATGAAACTATTTTTCTTATCATGTTTTTGTACATATTCCATATTAAGGAATAGGTAGTTATAGAGGGAATAAGTACTATATTGGGCAATTAGCTTACATAGCTAATGGTTAACCTAGTTAAGATTTCTAAGAGACAATTTGATTTACTTATAGAAGTGTCATAATTTAACATAGAGGTTATAGGTTATTCCTGGGGTTATGGTTACTCCATGGCGTAAGGGAATAGCCTATGCATAGGTATGAATGGTCAATACAAATCTTGTTGGGAAGGTAGGTGAAGTTTTATGACATCCACTCTAAATATTGGGAGATGAATACTTTGGCCAAAGTAGTGTAAGTTGCCACTCTTTACATTGCCATTCACTATGATCTAGGTTTACATACTAGGTAGAGGAATGTCATATGTGTAGGTTGTATCCACTATGTGACAGATCTAGATATGTAGGACACAACACCATGCTCGAAAAAGGTCAATTTTTATTATGAGGATACCAAACCAAACTCTTTTTTGAAGGGAAGGGCCATCTATTAGTTTGATAGATGTGTGGGGGAATGCAGTTAGTCCAAGGTTGGAAGAAAAGTGCTTGAGTGATGATTCTCCTCATCAATAAGCGACCAAGATTTGATGGAGGGCACTTGGACCATTTGTACATCTATTGCCAGTAACTCTACAAAGTCTTGTTTGTGTATTTGTATCCATTTCTATGGAAATATTGTAAAAGGGAAATGTTATCATGTTAACATGAATTATGTAATCATTGCTTTGGAAAAGTTGTAATACTTTGATATAATGCAATGGAAAAGTTTGGAAAGATATTTATTTCAAATTTGCATGCTATCTTTATAGTTTTGTAAAAGAAAAATTCTATTGCTCATATTGATTAGATGCTTAAACTATTTAATTGAGGTTAAACTTAGGAAAGTTATTGTGTAGAACAATGGGCATATTACAAAGATCCATTTATAGCCAATGGACTTCCTTCCTTTGGGTAGATGTGCAAACTCCTAGGTATTACAAGAGTATAAACCCATCATCTCCTCTTGCATGAATTGTATCCAAGATTTACTATCATATGCAATAACAACTTCCATATAGGATCTAGGTTTATCATCAATAATTAGTAAAGGGAATATACAACAAAAATATAGTGGGTTATACCTATCAATTGGATTCTATTTCCTTGTGGATCATTCGAGAATATGAGTATGGGTCTCTTCTTGTTCTTGAGTTTGCTCAACTTCTTCTTGGTTATCTTCCCTAACCTCTTCAACTTTCTCAAAATAATCATATGAACCCTCTTCTTATTCCTCCTCATCCTCAAATTCATCTCTTTGTTGTTCAAGGTGTATCTTCTTCCTTAGTCTCAAAATGCACTCTCTTTTACTTTTATTTATCTTTTGGTCATTCAAGGTTAAAAATAGCTCTAAGTTCCCTAAACATCTCATCTTTAGAATAGATGATTTTCTTGGTTAGTGGATTCCAAAGTTTATAACCCTTAACATTCTCACCATATCTAATGAAAATACTTCTTTAAAATTTTGGATCCAACTTTGATCACTTTTATTTAGGCATATGAACATAAGCCTCACAACCAAAAACCCTTAAATGTGGAACATAATGCTTCTTACCTATCCACACTTCATAATCAAGAGCCTTACAAAGTGATCTATTTAACAAGTAACAAACAATACTCACAACTTTTTCTCAAAATAATTTGTTTAATTGTGAACCACTTAACATGATTTTGGCTCTATCCATAATTGTTTGATTATTCCTTCTTTACACCCCATTTTGTTGAAGAGTGTACGGATTATTCTTCTACATAAAAATACTTACAAGCTTGCAAAATTAATCAAATTCCTTCGACCAATATTCCCCTCCATTATTTGGTCTGAAAACCTTTATCTTACAATGTGATTTCTTTTCAACTAAGGCTTTAATTCCTTAAAATTAATGAAAAATTTAGATTTATGTCATAAAATAAATCTAGTAAAATCTTGAAACATCATTAATGCAAGACACATAATATCTATATTTTCCAATAGATTCAATATCAACATGGCAAAAACATCCAAATGAATAATCTCTAATTTAATATTAGCTTTATTACCAACTAAAGGAAAATATGCTCTATTTTTTTTACCAAACACATAATGCTCACAAAAATCATTTTTCTCATTAGAAAGAAAAAATATATAACTTCTTATTTAAGATGGTTTTTAAACCAATTGTGGTCCAATCGATGATGCCACAATGTACATGTATCTTTAGTTTTCTCAATTACATTGGTAGAGCTAAAAATAATGGTGATATATAGCCTAAATAAATTTCTCATCCTTGTCCCTCTCATTATCACCAAAATCCCTCTCACCAATCGACAACCATGCTTATCAAATGTTACATGCATACTTGTATCATTCAACTTAGAAACTGAAATTAAATTTCTAGCTAATCCAAGAACATGTAAAACATAGGGAGGGATTTTTAACTTCCCATCATTCAAACACAATAATACCTTTCCTCATCCAAAAATAGGATATGAACTATTATCCCCAAGGTATACTTCTCTTCCATCATATTTTTCATATATGGAAAACCACTCCTTATGAGGAGTCATATGATTGAAGCATCCTGAACCAATCAACCAATGTTTGCTAGATATAATATTGCATGAGGAGAGTAAAAATTCATTACCAAAATTTGAGGACTTTTCCATGGTGAAATCCCATTGCTCCTTTTATTTTTACATTCCTTCATCACATGTCCCCTTTTACCATAATTCTAATACTTTATCATATTCTTTTTACCAAGAGTTTTAGATCTCCCCTTGGACTTGTCCTTAGCCCCCTTTTGATATCCCTTAGAACCTCCTTCCTTACACCTTCCCTTAACACGGAAATCATCACTTGAACCCTCTATAGTGGCTTTCTTCTCCATTTCCTTTGACAACAAAGTTGTAACATTGTCCATCTTTGAAGTGTATGAAAGGCTATCACTAAAAATAATAGTCATGTTTCCTCATGACCCAGTCAAATAATATAGAAGCATAATACACTTATCTTCTTTATCTACCTTAATATCAACAAAAGCTAACTAACTCAAAACCAAATTAAATATATATATTCAAATGCTTTGTTATCGACTCACCCTATTTCATTTTAAGAGAAATTATTTTTCTTTTCAAATATAACTTATTTACTAGACTTTTTGCTTGGTAGATATCACTTAGAACTGTTTCCATAGATCATAAGTTATTTTCTCTTAAAAAATATTTAGTAGGAAAGAGTCTACAAGACAAATTTGGATGGTTCCCCATGATTTCTTATCCATTTTATCCCACTCATCTTGATCTATCTTGTCTAATTTTTTTTTTCCTTTGTTGCTTCCAACCACTGGTCCCTCTCTTCAAGGATATCCTCCATTTTTAGCTGCCATAACTCATAACCACTTCCATTGAACTTCTCAATGTCTAATCCAAATGAAGATGTAGCCATGGATTCTACACATAGATCTACAAAACAAATTCAACTAGAACGCCCTCTATATCTCAAAAAACCTTCATTGTTCCACCCAAGAAGTAAAACTAGCTAGACTCTGATATCAAATATTAGAATTGAAGGTGAACACTATATATGAAAATTTAAATTTAAATATAAAAATGATCTTAAGCAATATATAACAAAATGAAGATTGCAAAAAATTAAATTAATAACACAAAAAAATATGGAATAGAAGAAAAAACACTTAACATAGTGTTTATATGGATAAACCCTTTCAAAAAAAATCCACCAAGAAGAGTGGCTTATGTATGCATTATTTTAAAAAATAGTGATTACACACAATCCTTCCTTTCTCCTCTTCAATCTTCAATCCTTCAGTACATGTATAAGCAAAAATTCATACTAACTAATTGCCTTGCCTTACTACCACCTTAAGCACAACTTATATAACATTTTTACCTCATAAATGAGGTGTCCAATTTGGTTATCATATCCCAACACCCATCCTTGAATAAACCAAATATTAACGATAGGATAATTTAGGTTGGAATCATTTTACTCACCTACTTGATTTGGGCACTTGGTCGTTAGTTTCTAAGCAACCTAGTGGTTATTGTTTATAACCACATGATGTTTTAACTTTAATAATAGCCACACAAGGTGACAACATTTCATAACAACCTCATAGGAATTTGGGCACCCAAAACCTCCAAGCTTATCTTTTGGTAAATAGTAACTTATTGTGGATAAAAAAAATTACCAATTCGTAAATTTTTTTACCCTATGAGTAAAACCCAGATGGTAAAAAATAATCATTGTTGATGGAAAATTCCTCATCTCTTATAAATAAATTTCAAACAATATTTTTTTATTAAGAGGGGTAAACACTTTTGACTTGAAGCTATGGACCCGTGAGATCACAAATGGGGGACCTCATCCCCAATATAAATTCTCAATAATTACACCCCAATAGGGTTTGAACCTTGATGGAAAGAATAACAACACAACAACTTAACCAACACACCATGCCACTATTGGCTAAATTTCACACAATACTAGGATTAAATGAATACACAAGATTTATAAGGTTGATGACACCTTAATCCTAACATTGAGAAGAATCACAAGAATAAGTTATCTACGTTCCACCTAATTCATCAACAATACATGTATTCCATAGTTGAAACTTTATTTCTATTACTTTGATTGTGTTGTTGAGATTCAATTGCGACTATATATATATATATATGAAGTATGAAAGAGACAAAAGAGACAACTATCAAATGATAATTCTTCCACTTTGTCAAGTTTGGAGGTGATGCTCTAAAATGACCCCCTTTAATTATAAATATTGTATACTATTAAATTTCTTAATAAATATGCCCCTTTATGAATTAATCTTGGCTTTTTTTTATGTTTGATGTTCTATGTAAGACAAAACAAGATGGATTGGGGGCCAAAATAATGTAATATTGTGTGTACCAAACCATTGAGATTAAAAGCAAGGCATGTATGGAAAGAAGACATGTTTTAAGAAACAAAGGAAAATAAATCAAATGGAAAGAGGCTTTCATTTTAATATTTGTCTACACCCACCCTAGGTAAGCTTTATGGATTTGTCCCTAGTCCTACTCAACCTCAAATTTGTTAGTATTTTTGAAAAAAACATACGATAATTTCTACATATTTATATGACTATTAGTATTGCATAAGTGACCTACATTGTAAAGATTGAATTTACTCATAGTTCAAAAATAACATTACAATTAATAACTTATAAACTAGTAAAAGCATCTAAAAATACTATTGAATATTCTTACACACATATATATATATATATATATAAATTGTCGTGTCAACCAATCACTATATGAAATGACTTTGTCAAAAAGACATAAATCTCAGTGCTTGCCAATAATATCCCAGTTGACCACCCAACCCTTAGGAATATTTTTATTAATTATTGTAATCTTCCAACTTAATTTAATATTCAAAAATAAAATTTCGAATTCATTCCATATTCCACGAATAAAAAAGCAATAAATTCAAATCTTGTTTTGAATTTCAAATAAAAGAATAGTTCGTAGTACTGGTGGGTCCCGCACATTTTCAAATTTGCAACACGTCGGCCTGGGATAGCTTAAAAGAAAACAATGCACATATCCTAACCTACAGATCAAAAGAGACGTTGATATAAATTCAAATTAAAAATTCTCCTCTAAATCCACCTTCCCCATATCTATGGCATAATAAATCTCCTCTCTCAATTTCTTACTGTTTCCTATATTCTGTCTGAGGGACAAATGGAAAAGCATGACAATGTGCACTATCTGATGTTAGCAGTAGTTTCTGTTCAAGGGTTTCCAAATATATCAGGTATGCAAGCACTGCATATGGAATTTTTCAGACTGTCCTAGAAATTTTTGTGGTCTAAATCTATATGGGATTTCCTAATATATTCTCTGGAAACATTTCTTCTTTAAGCTTTGGGAAAACTGTTCACTATAGACTGATGTCCCAGTTATGAAGATCACAGACTGTATGTTTTTAAGTATTAGTAAATGGGTCTATGATATGAATTTTTTTTCCCATCTTGGTCATGGTTATGTGTAGCAAGGTCTTTTTTCTTTTTCATGCATTTCTGAAGTTAGTTGGTCTAATGAAAAATGCTCGTCTGATGTCTGCATTGAGAACACATATTTGGTTAATGTATGCCTGTTGTACTGTTAAGCTTATAGGAGCAATGAGATGGGTTTCTGTAATATTTCTGAGCTATGGATTGTTATACAAACAGGTGTGCCGTTGTTATGTATCTCCACGGGTTTTCTATTATGAGTCCAGATTTCTGAGATAGGTAGCAGTGCCCATCTGTTTCAAAAAGTAGTTTCTGATAAATGATTACCCGTGAGTGAAAAATGAAGGCCGAACTGAGTGGAAGATGGTGTTTGGTTTTATGTGTACATTTTGGGTGTTGTGTTCTGTTATCTGGGAGGGTTTATTTGGTTAATGAGTGTGAGACCACTTATTGGCATTGCTTGGGGTTCTACCGTTGAGAAACCTGGCTTTTACAAGTTCACGCTTGACAGAGTCTGGATGGAGTACATTTTGGGTGTTGTGTTCTGTTACCTGGGAGAGTTTATTTGGTTAGTGAGTGTGAAACCACTCATTGACATTGCTTGGGGTTCTACTGTTGAGAAACCCGGCTTTTACAAGTTCATGCCTGAGAGAGTCTGGATGGAGTATATTTTGGGTGTTGTGTTCTGTTACCTGGGAGGGTTTATTTGGTTAGTGAGTGTGAGACCACTCATTGACATTTCTTGGGGTTCTACTGTTGAGAAACCTGGCTTTTACAAGTTCATGCCTGAGAGAGTCTCAACAGTAGAACCCCAAGCAATGTCAATGAGTGGTCTCACACTCACTAACCTAATAAACCCTCCCAGGTAACAAAACACAACACCTAAAATGTACACATAAAACCAAAAACCATCTTCCCCTCAATTCGGCCTTAATTTTTCATTCACTAATCATTTATCAGAAATTACTTTTCGAAACAGATGGGCACTGACTCATAATAGAAAACCCATGGAGATACATAACAATGGCACACCTGTAATTTTTAAGGTCACCACCAAACCAGACACCACTTTAAAAGTCTACAGGAAGATTACCTTTCCATTTACATTATTGTTTAAAGAGGCAACACAATCCCCATCTAGATTTAAACCTATGTTTCCCCCATGAAATACACACGTCTTCACCATCAGGCCCACTGAGGATGTTGTAGGACATGGACCAGGCTGCCAGCCATCTACTCTATGGCCTCTCATAGGTGCTGATGGCCCCTGGATGCTTCATCCTTGAGCCATCAGCCTTCACAGATTCTGCCTTTTCCAGAGTATGATTGAAACTTTAACATTTTTTGTCTATGTTTAAAGTGAGTGATTCTTTTTTATTTTCAAACATTTGGGTTATCTGAGTTTAAAAGTAGTTTGGTAGATATGGGAGGAGGCTTTGTGATCTATATCCCTATTGCATGCGGTGTGTGTTATCTGTATGAATTTGTATATGGCTCTGATGTATTTTGGATACATGATTATTGAGTTTATTATTCAATTTCTTTTTTCAAATTTGGTTTGAGTTTCTGTGGCAGAACAAGTGCTCCCAAACATGGATTCCTCAGACTTCTCAAGTCCACACGGCAGAATCACAAGCTATTAGATGCTTCTATTTGAAAATCAAGAGCTCATAAAACAAAAGCAGCGTTTCAGGAAAGATTCTTAAGTTCTTTTTTTCCTTTTCCTTTTCCTCCCTGTTTTGATTACCTTCGTTCAGGTTGAATGGGAAAAGCATTGAGTCCCCTAGTAAAGCAAGAGCTTGCTAATCTAAACAAGGATCCAGATAGGAGGCGAACATCTATGAATGTTCTCAAAACATATGTGGAGCTTCTAGACACAAAAACTATCCCTCTATTCTTAGCTGAAGTATCAGACTTCAAACAAAGTAAGGCTTCTCGCCAGCATGCCATATCCCTCTATGAAGTACTTGCCAGAACGCATGGTAAAAATATTGTTCCTCACATTGGAAAAATAATGGGCACAGTTGTTAAGGCACTATCCTCAAGTGCAGGATCATTGCCTCTACAACAAGCTTGTGCAAGGGTTGTTCTATCCATAGCCAGATATGCCATTGATCCTCTTAGCACAGACACCCAGCGTGAAGATATTATAAGGGGTCTATGTAGTCCCTTGCTTAATATACTCATGGGTAAAGGACAGCCATTGGGAGCTGGTGCGGCATTGTGTTTGCAAGCCCTTGTAGAGTCAGATAGTTGGAAATTTGCTTCAACTGATACTGTGAACGAGTTTTGCACCAGAGTAACAGGTGCGCTGGAGGAGAAAGGAACACAAACAGCTGCACACATGAGTCTGGTTTGTTCTCTAGTCAAATTGAATAGTCAGATTCTTGAAGCATATGGGAGGGCTTTGATTAAAGCAGGGATCAAGATATTGGAAGACGGAGTCAGTAATGAGAGCTGGCAGCAGTGTGTGGATGCACTACAGATGATCAACAGTCTGTTGAAATCTGTGGACATTGGCATTTTGGGTTATGAACTTCGTAGTATAGTTGATTATTTGGATAAATGCTGTTTGGACAAAGTGCCGTATGTCAGGGATGCAGTTGCTGAAACCCTTCAAACTGCAAAGGCAAAAGTTTCTGATAAGGGCTTAACTGATCTTGTCTCCTGTCAAAAAGTAAGAATGCCATCGTTCAAGTTATCTCCAAGTAACAAATTCCAAAGAAGACTATGGTGTGAAACTGATCCTTCATGTGGTTCCTCCAATACTCCTACATATGGATCCCAGGAATCATATGTTGTCTCCTACGCCCCTTCTTCAGTTTCTTCTGGAGGTTCTATAGATAATGAATTGTGCTCTTCTCCTTCCATGCAGTCTGATGCAGGTCAGCAAGATTGCAGAGTATCAGAGTACGGTGTAAACAAAGTGTGGAAACAAATGGAGTTTGAGAATGGGGGTGTTGACATTTCACTAAAGGATGGTATACTATCTATGAATTCAAGAGAATGTGATGCTCAGTATGGCAGAAATGGAGAGTCTAAACAAATTTGGTCACATATTAATTTTCAGCACCACCATGAAGACAACCTCAAGGATTCAGGGAGTAATAGGTCAAATGATTTTCGTGGATTTGAACAGTATGACACTGTAAGTGGAGATGTATTTGCAAATAAAAGCTGGAAGCCAAACACGGTTTCTGATACAGATACAATTCAAAGGGAGCATGCCCAAAAAGGGGCAGAGAAAGATGTACCAACTCAAAAAAGTTCTTTTCTTAGAACCTCTATTTTCTGCTGGAGTAGGCAACCCAATCCTTTAGAGCACACTGTCACTCATCAGGTATGATAAAATATTGTTAATCTATGCAAAGGTATTACTTCTTTCACTTTCAATCTTGAATGCAGGGTATTTGGTTTCTGTCCAGCGTTTAAATTATATATATACATATGATGTTTTAGCAGTGTTCTCAATGCTTTCGTTGAGATGGCAAAATTATTGATGGTGCCAATACTGCCAGGTGTCAAGTTTCCCATTGACAGTTGAGGACTTCCATATTTTTGCTACACCAAAGAAAATCATCAGGTCTTTGCAGCAATCTTCTCCTGACACTGCACGTGTGAAAATGCAGGCTATGAATGAACATAAAGATGATGAGTATGAGACTTCAAGTGAGTCAGGATGGCCTGAAATGGATGATCTGGGTTGCAACAGTAATGATCATGCCCTAAGCAACCTGGAAGGAGGAGGTGCTAATTTTACTCCAAAGTCTGGGGGATTGCTTCCCTATTTTGAAAGAGTAGGTGATAAGGTTTCCAATGGGAACAATGCTCTAGATGGAAGCACAGAGGGAGGCAGTTCTCTGTGGTCATCAAGTGGACATGGGGGCAATTCTTTATCATCATCTTTTTCTACTTCTCTTCATGTTGATGAGAAGAAAGAGCTCAAGTTAAAAGACACTAAGCCAATGAGTGATCTTAAACGATACGGTGATGCAATCCATAGAAGAGATACTAACCTGTTATCAGTTTTTAAGTGGGTAGCAGGTTCAATATTACCTGCCAAAGCCGAAAGGGTAGGTGGAAACTGCATCAGATGGAAGAAAACAAAGAGCTATATGCAGCTTATTTTGAGAGGATTCTTCATTCTTGGCATGCTGGTTTTTCCTGCAGCTCTAATGGCTGCTAAGTCCTTCAGCATGCAAGAAGAATACCAGCTCTTGGTTCCTACCTAGAAAGGCTGCAATATGTTTCCAGACCATGGCATATGCTATAACAATGTAGCCTGTGTCTTAGGGGTATGGAAAATTGATTTCTCTGCTATTATCTGGTTCACTATATAAAGTAGAGAAAAATATTGGGTTGCTCATGCCTTGAACAAAGTTAACACTATTTTGAGTCTGCTATTTACTTTGTCAATTTCTTTCTTGCTGAAAGTGTTCTCATTTCTTGTGAGATCAACAGAAATGCTACTTTATATGGTTGCAATCTCAATAGTACAATTGGTTCATGAGTTTTTCTTACATAGAGCTGAGAATGTTCACCCTTGAATCACAATGCTTTAAGAATACAGGCTAAACTTCTCATTACGTAGAAATTCTTATTTTCTTTGTTACAACTTATATGCTATTGATGTAGATTATGGTTCAAGGAGGTAAGCCTGTCCATCTATGTGGAATCAGTGCAAGGTTTGGCGTTGCCCTCTACATCACAAGTAAGAGTTGCATTTCTAGCAGCTAAATACAAAAATGAAATTTCTACTGTTAAATCCGGAAGATAGTAAAAAATTGCTGTCTATTTTATTAAAAAGCTCTGTTTCAGAAACTCTGTTGTTTAAGAACATTGAAAACAGAATATTGTTTAGGCAGCTGCATACAACTCTTAAAGCTTTTCAAGCCCTGTCTTTGGATCTAAAGTCTTGATGTTTGATATACTTTTGCATATGATTGGGTTGCAAGCTATTCAATTAAAATATTGTAGCTCTAGTCTAAATTTTGGTATTTGAACATCTTCATTTTTTGAACATTTTATCTTGTCGAATTGCAATGTTTTTCTTTAGTTGAATAATATTATGGATACTTCTATTTAATTCAAATCTAGTGTATTTGTGGGATAGTGTTATGTTAGATTTGCACTTGCAGATCTTAATATGACTAGAACTATGCACTTGCTATGAAGGCAGAGCTTATGCAACATGTGCAGTTTTAGTTAGATATCTGACATATACTGTACAATGAAAGCTTGCTTAGTTTGTACGACAAATAACCATGGTGGGATAGTGTGATGAACTGCACTTAGTGGACTAAAAATGACCTCTTATTAATGAAGAGCTTATGCAACGTGCTACTTTAGTTCTTCTAACAAATGCTTTAGTCTCAAAACACATGGAATGGAGACTACTGCATCTCTTAGATGGGCTGATCTTATATGCTGCTTGCATCTAGCATATGGGAATAATAATGGAAGTCATGACGAGTGATTGTGCTTTACTGTTGGAACCTTATATTATCTCCCATTTTTTTACACGTTCTTGAATTTTTATGCCAGGAATTATTTGGGTACAGTATTTCGTTAAGAAAAGATGATAATAGCAAGCAGAATGTTTTAAGTATTGAATGCTCAAAGAGCTGACAAATTCATTATATGTTGAAAGAAGTGTGGGAAAATCAAAATGCACACCATTGTATCCTGGCATTGGGAACTTGAATGATGGAATCGAACTGGAAACTAAAATAGCTTTTGAGGAACACCTTGCACTCATTGAAGCGCATTGGCTGGAGGATAACCATTCTAATTAAGTATCAGGGAAACACATAACTGTTGAAAGAAGATTGATAGGAAGAGAAAAGATGCCCCTTTTCCCCTAGGTAGGAAGTAAGAGGGTTTACCATACTATTCTTTTAGACGTAGTAGGTATAAGATCAGAGAACTTTGTAAAGAAGGATTCGATAATAACCACCTTGACATGAAAACATATTGTGACCAATGGATGACATTACATACCAACAGAAATCACACGAGAGGTTTCCACAACAAAAGCAATACAAGCCTCATAAAGCAATACAAATATGCTTCTAGAAGAAGGAAGCTTCAAGAAGAAACAAGTGTCTAGAAGAACACCTAGAAGCTTCCACAATAAGAAAGTACAGCACAACTAATCATTATGATATTTTGATGACAAGGAGGAGGTTCATAAGGCATGCCATTTGTCATTGGATGAGTTAAGGGGGTTATATATTTAATGGTTTGTAAGGCACAACACTTGCTTAAGTTTTTGCAATTGAGGTAACATGCTAAGTGGGATTGGTCCTAGGGAAAAGTCCATGGTTAAGTGTGCTTGAGTTAGAATAGTATTGGGATGGATGACCTCCCAAGAAGTCCTAATGCTTCACCCTCGTGAGCATCACCTAGATGCAATGAATGCTAAGTGGACCATTCATGCTCATGACACTCAAGAATATGGGTTGATGAGTTTGGCTCAAAAACTACACAATTGAATCCTTACAATGAGGCCATGGTATCTCTCATTTTTATGCAACAAGTAAATCTTTTTCTTCCTTTGCCTTTAAGGTGGAATCTCTCAAATTTTATTCATTGCTTGCTTAAAATATAATAGATTCTTATTGGTTTCATTTCAGTGAATAATTCATGTTTAATTGTTCATATTCTAACCCTTATACTTGGACAAAATATGTCTATTTTTGGTGTAAACAAGAAAAAATTTGACACATGAAGGCATAAAGGGTTTTTAAAGAAACATTTAGATCTTTATTAGCCCTTAAACCCTTAATCAGATTTAGCATGAAAGTAAACAAGTGAAACAACAACACATCAAAACACCTTGCACAATAGAACATCAAATTTACATGGAAAACCCAAGAAGGGAAAAACCACTGTGAGGATTAGCTCACTATATAAATGAATTGCAACACCAAATATAATAGGCTCACTGTCAGATTAGAAATAGGAAAGAAAGAGGATTGTTACAAAGAAATTCATCTGAGAGCAACAAGAAGATCCACCACAACTCTAAACCATCCACATCCTTAAGCTCATTGCCTTCACTAACTTCAAGTACATTGAAAATGTAGACACCTTTTGCTCACTGCTTTCAGTAGCCTTAGTCGTCAAAGCTTGCACTCACATCACAACACTTGATCACATTTTGCACCATAACACACGACACACAATTCTCCAACACTCCCCCTTGCATTTATACCATCCACAACCTTGAAAACATTCTCCAAGGTTGGCTATGCACCTCAAACGTGCAATTATAAAATAGGTCGGCACCAAACACTTTCATAGTGGAAAGGACAACCACACCAAGGGTTTACTAGGACCCAAATATACATCACCATGCTACTCAACAATTCACAATCCACAAGGTACCTCCACAAATAGCGTTAGCATGCCAGGTTGACCAAACCTGAACTAACACTACAAGTGATTGCATACACGCTTCTTTAGGTCATGCAGACCACATCGACACTCCACATTATCCATACAACATCTCAAAATATTCCAACATCATCAGAATATT
Source organism: Sequoia sempervirens (assembly GCA_007258455.2). NCBI lineage: Eukaryota > Viridiplantae > Streptophyta > Pinopsida > Cupressales > Cupressaceae > Sequoia > Sequoia sempervirens. The sequence continues at coordinate 73,024,582 of VDFB02075321.1, forward strand.
CTACAACTGTCACAACCACCTAAAACTGAGAACACCATCATTCCATGCAACTAGACACTCTGGCACAGACATCCAACTCACTAACCAACTTCATGGAACACCTTAACACCTGAAACCTTAAGGGAAAGTAGATACAAACATTATAAGCACGTCCCCAAATCCATAAGACAAGAAACCTCAATGCGGAGCAATCTCATCTCTCCTAGACAACCTTCTTCACAGACACACAAATTGGTGAATACAACTTGTTATTGCCATATAATCTAGAACTTGCAACTTTGGATATAACATCTTTGTACACCTTTGATCAACACATCCAAACTAAACAAGCATAACTTCAAGATTGAAGAAATGCGAAGCAAAATACAAAACACCACTCTATCACACTGTAATCTCTTTTATTCAAATTTGCTCAAAAGCACTTGGAAACCAAGTGATCCAACTACAATTGCAACACTACTAACACCTCTTCAACACATCTACAACATCTGCAACAATTCTTATTAACCACAACACATCCATACTACCAACAATCTCATCAAAACAAGCAAGCTCCAACAATCTCCACAACTATACTGAAAGTTGACAACAATGACAACACCAACAACATTAGGTTGGAAACACTAACAACTCCAAGCTTCCAACAACTCCAATGCTAAGGGTTGACAAAAATGACAACACCAATAAGCTTCCAACACAATATTCTTTTAGAAAATAGAAGTAAAGTATGGGTACACAATCTTTGGATGATGTAAGAAGAATAGCCAATGGGTGTCACCATTAGTCAACATCCCAAAAGGAATAGTAAATGATGAATTTGTATGGATTACGAAAAACTCGATAAGGTAATTTGCAGAGACTTCTTTCCTCCACAATTCATTAATCAAGTTTTTGATAATTTGGATGGAAAACATACTTTTTTTTATTGGATAGATTCAAAAGGATAACCAAATCTAGGTAGAACAAGAAGATCAAGATAAAAACTATATTTAGCTCCCCTTGGGGAACATTTGCTTATAGCTCTCCCTTTGGGTTGTGTAATGCACTAGCCACTTTCCAATGCGTTGTACTTGTCATCTTTGTTGTATTATTAAAAAAATGTATGGAAGTGTATACATATATTTTACTAATCATGGGAATTTTTTATGGAGTCCTACATAATTTGTACAAAGTCACTACATGTGAAAAACATTAGTTGTCCCTAAGCCATGAAAAATGCCTAATAATGGTAGACCAAGGCATAGTCTTGGTTTGCCAAATTTTTGTTGAGGGTATACAAGTAGATCCAAAAGAGATTTGAGGTCATAATGCAACTATCTCCCACTAAATCACAAACAAATGCCAAGAATTTCCTTAGTTATGCTAGATATTATAAGTGCTTTATAGAAAAATTTATCAAAATTGCACTACTTGTGTTTTCCCTTCTCCAAAAAGAATATTTTTTCATGGACTAATGTCTGTCAATATTCCTTTGACATGGTCAGAGAAAAACTAATCTCTACTCTAGTCTTAAGATGCCCTAATTTGAGCCTGCCCTTCCATATACACACAAATGCTTCTAATAATCATATAGGAGTAATGTTGTGACAAAAAGAAGAGGAATGATGAATGCATGTAATTTACTATGTTAGAAAGAACTATACAACAATTGAAAGATAATTTGTTGTTATGGTGTATGCTAACAATAAATTCCACCACTACATTACTAGATATAAAACAATTATATACATTAAGCATTCAACAATTATATACTTGATCAATAAACTAGTAGTGAGCAACATAATTATTAGGTGTTGTTTCTTTTGCAAGAGTTCAATATGATAATAATTGATCAACCTAAAAAATCTAATATCATTGTTGATTTTTTGTCAAGGTTGTATATTTTAGGGGACAACCATGTGCTAGTTAAAGACGAATTCCTAAATCAGTAGTTGTTTGTTGTCTCCACCCACACACCTTAGTTTGTTGACACAACTAACTATTTAACCACATGGGAGTTTCCATTTGAATTTATTAGTAAACAAAGAACTTTTTAAAAATATAATGCAACATTTAAATGGTTAAATAAAATATTGTTTAAATACTTATTTTATGCAAACATGTATAGGTAGATGAGGTCTATGACATCCTTAGGGACTGTAATGATGAACAAACAAGATGAGACTATTTATCTTGAAGAATGAAAAATACAATCCTTTGTGCTCGATACTATTGGTCCTCTCTACATAAGGATTTCAAGCACTATATCAAGAAACACAACCAATGCCATGGGTAAGCCTACTCCTAGCAAAATGCCTCTACATCCTCAAAATATTCTTGAACCATTTTAAAAGGCGGGGATGGGATTTTATTGGACCAATTGAACTGGCATCCCAAGGAAGGAGTACATTCTCATATGTATTGATTATGTCACCAAATGGGTAGAAATTTAGGCTTCAAAATTTTGAGCTCGAAGAAAACATTTCTAATTTCTTATATGAAAAAATACTCTTGAGGTTTGAGGCACCTAGTTTATAATATTTTAAAATTACATTTTGAAAAAAATATACTAAGAGATACATACAAAATAAAATTTCTAAATTATTTCAATTGATTCCTCAAATTGTCAATAAAATTGGATTTTTGATAAAATTTTGATAGGTGCAAATGAGACTTCATTGAGGGTTTGATTTAATATTAGAGGGGTTCTATCTAAGGACGTTGTTTGATCTAATGGGGTTTGGTCTAATCCCCTATAAATAAAATATTTAGATGAAACCCCTCAAGGTTTAATCATTATTTTTTAAAATCAATATGTGATTTCAAGCTAAAATCAGGATGTCCCATATGTGGGACACACTATTGTGGTAACACAAAGTCTAATAATTAGAGTTTTATTTTTGAATTTAAATTTTGGATTAAGGTCTTTATCTTGATTATATTTTGGACTTGGAATGGATGAGGATAACTTAGATTGAGGATTGGTATGGAGGATTAAATTTGATTTGGATGATGGGAAGGATTAGGATTAGGGGATTATGATTAAGATGATAGAAGTTTGGGATTAGATTAGAAGATTTGGAATTGGATTATAGATTAGGATATCAGTTATTGAATTTGGTTCATTAAATTACATATCTTACAAATGACATATTCTTACTTGAATTTGGTTCATGACATTACACATCTTGATCCCATTTATGACCAATACCTATATATTTGACCCCAATCCCATTTACTACTAATCCATATATATTTGATCTTGATCCCTCAAAATTGCCATTCACCACCCTTGATTAGATATGTAGGTGCAAAATTGAACCAAGTCACTTCCACACATGTAGATATGCACCTTGGAATTCCAAAATTGAAAATTCAAACTACAAATCTAAACATTGTTAACCACTTCAATAGTAGTTGTGAGCTAACCTTGTGTATATTTTGTTGATTTTTTGGCTCACTTGTTGTATTTAAAGACATTCATTTATTTACTTTGAAATCATGTAGGAGTCATGAAAAGAAGCATGGAAGAGCTATTGATAACACATTTATTAAAGCATTCTAGTTGTATTATCTAAGCATTGTTAGATCCTACCATTTATGAGTCTTGCAATATTTAAAAATATTTATTCACCGTGAGATCATTTGGATTCATCAACAAGATCATGGTAGGGTCATTAATAAAGCATTTAAGAGATCATTCTAGCATCATTTATCGAATAATTATTATAGCACATCATTTTAGGTCCACTGCATACTTATTTGTTGACTTTGATCTCTCACTCATAGTCATAAAATTAGTTATTTAGGGTTTTGAGTGAGTAAAAGTTGATCATCAAAATTGGATAGATTCCCCAAAGATGTTCCTAAATATTGCATGTCCTTATGACATTCAAACAATATAAATTAAGATGAAAATTCTGACAATGCACATTCCACTAATTTATAGCCATCAATTTTAGTTCATATTCATGTGTTGGTTGAAATCCACAATTGTAGAAATTAGTTTCATATTCATGTAGGTGATTTACAACAAAAAAAATATTTATGGAATTTGATAGCTTCATCTAAGTCAATCTTAAAATTCTAGGATATTGATGAATTAACTTCTAACATTTATCACATCACTTCTATATTATAAAAAAAATGAACTAAATTAATTGTTTACAAATTAATTACATTTATTTAATTAACCTAAGTAATTTTATGTAGAGAACAAACCCCTACTTTTTTTTATAAAATCTTAGCAAATTTTTGCTATGTGCATTAAAATTCATGAAAAATCTTTTCTTTGCTAAAATAACATATTTTTTCCTAGTAAATTTATGCACATTACTAAAAAGTTTTAAAAAATCATGACAAATATTAACTAATACTAGTTAATGAAATCAATTACCATGGTGAATGCTTAAAAAATTGCATAGTTTCTTAGCCCAGTCTCCCTATATATTCTTTTATTTTTTATAATAGTAAGGTGGGGATTCAAGGGTGACAACTACTTATGGGGTTAAGGGGTAGTACCCCTTTAAGAGTTAAGGGGGTAATGATAAGGCACATTTCCATGGTAGGACAATAGCCTCAATTCTTATTACAATATAGGTAGGGCCCACCCCTCACCACGTAGCACAAATCCACTATCTAAAAGGCATTGGAGCACACATAGATTAAACATTTTAAAAATATCACATTATAAAATAAGACTAAAATATGAACATTTCCACCTTATATTCAACTATTAATCATATAGTTTTGATTAAACATTACATGTTTATAAGCATGTTCCTTTTAAAAGATTTACTTAGCCCATAATTTATTTTATCCATGCTATTAGGTTATGATCAATTGTTGATCATTCATGATCTAACACAAGCGAAAAGCAATTTTGGGCTAAGTAAACCTTTTAAAAGACACATTCTTATAAAAGTAAATAATTCAATAAAATTCATTAGACTTGTAGTTTCATAAAATTACACTCCATGGAAATTTTACACTTACACATTTAGCCCGCTGCATTTATGACACCTCACCACATTAATGACAAAACCTTATGAGTCAAAATTTCATGATTTCAAATCCATAAGGGACAATGACAAAGCGTTAGCAGTTCACCACCTCATTTCTTGTGAAGTTTTGAGTTGGATGCCTACACGACATGCAAACATCTACACAATGCACAAGCGTTCTTGAACTTTTCAAGTTTTAAATGAGGGAATCTCGCGAACTTTACCTATGAAACACACCATTGCAACAAAATTACGAGTGTAACAGATCTTCTTGCCCATGCAACCTCACAAAACTCCCCTTTTCAATTTCATTCTCATTCATTTTCACTCATTTCCACTTTCTCTTGCTCTCTTGCTCTATTCTCTTCTACATCTCTTCTCCACAATGAAGCTTTGTTGGATTCACCTCTCATCAACAGTCAAGGATATCTTGAAAGAATACGTCTCATCTATCAAATCAAGAGGGAGCCACAAATTGTTGGTAATGCTCTCTTGTTTCTTTGTCTTTTCTATTTGCAAATATATACTCATCTTGTCTATTTTATTCATAATAGGGGTTCTCCTCCACAACAGGGTTTGTTTCTATCACACATCTTGTCTATTACATTTTACATTCATCTATTTTCTATCTATCTGGCTTTCCATGGATGTGGAAACACCAAAATGGGGGTTTGATTGAGGTAAGCCTCGAAACAACCCCGACACTTTTCCTTGTCCTTGTTATGTGCAGGTTTGCAGATTCAAAGAGTTGGGTACTTGCACATTTCAAACTTTTAGCTCCTGATTTAATAGGGATGACATTGTGGGGCATAGACGTCCCCTTAATGCATTGTCGTCTATTGGTCATGACTCTGTCCTTCTGAGGGAAAAATTTGTAAGTCTTCATCTTTCTACCTCTGTAATTCCTTACCAGATTCTGTTAATTTTTTAGTTTTCACTTCTAGCTTAGTGTTTCATTATTGCAATATTTCCTATTTCATATCTTGTCACTTGAGCTTGTACTTTGAGGTAATTGATAGGTTCATTTATTAGCCTATTTTATGTTGCTTTTATGCATGCTTTCATAAAATTTAGACATTCCTTTAAGACAATACTCCTATGCTATGCTATCTTTTCATGCTTATTATACAACCTTAGACCTAAATTATAGTAATGGAAATATAGTTATGATATAGTAACATTGCATGGTTTATATGTGAGTATGTATGAAATGTGGATGGAATTATGTGTTTAATCACGATAGTTAGCTTTGTGTATATGTTTTGTGGATTAACCTCTTACAGCCTAAGAAGACACTGTAGCGCACAACAACTGGAAGTTGTAGCCCGTAGCAAAAGGAGGACTTGGATAGTGAAATAGGGGAAGTTACAGATCAAGCTGAGTGTAATAAGTACCATGTGGAGGCACCTGATAGAGTTATTCATGCATCATTATGATAGTTAATAAGGCATTGAGAAGAAGAATTCTTTTGTTGATAGGATTTTGGATAATTGTTTGTGTGTTCCACATGCATATTTGTTTTGCAGAGTTTCAATTCTATTAGAACTCTTGTCTCTTTTCACTTATAGTTTGAACAATTCAATATTAACTATATATTGTGATATCTAGAGAGTTATAGTTAATGATTTCAGTTAGGAGTTGTGTTTAGAATAAACTCCCTCGTGCTTGTAATAGCCGGTGGTTGAGTCCTTAGTGTCATTGATTCAATATTTTGTTATCAGTTACTTTTTTAGTTTTTAGTTATCATCTACAAAAATGTTGATTATTCAAAAATGATTTTCTTGAACACAATTTGTGAGGAAGATTTTGCATAATATTTTGTGATGCATAATGAATGAAGTTCAAGTTCATATGAATGCATAGAATCCAAAGATCTAGATTTGGTTTTAGTTAAGTGAAGACGACTACTTGAGCAAGACACTCAAGATAACTATTCTTCACTACAATTTTAGTTGTTTATTTCTGTTACTAGTTATTTATGTTTATCATTACTTCATAATTACATGTAAGTCAAAATAGAGTCTCATATTGTAAATTTCAATAATGAATGTTCATGTGCATGAATGCATTTAATTAACCTGTAGTATTCCAGAGGTTAGAATAAGTTTAGTTACTAGTTTGAGTAGTTTTGAGTTAGTTTCAGTAATTCTTAGTTAATAGTAGTTGAACTACAGGTTATGTTGTAGGCACCTATAGCCATTAGCAACAACTTACTTCTTTCATTGTTATGCATTTCTGTGATTTTCCAACGAGTAGAATACCTTGAATAGGATAAACTAGGTAACCTCAGGTCTCTAAAGGCATATATAGTGCAACACCATCACAAGTTTATAAACCTTGGTTAACAATTTAATGAAGTCCTTACAATGTTGAGTGGACTGTTCAATTAGTCATACCTCTGAATTGTGTGGTTTCTACCAAGTTTACAATATACTAGTTTAGACTCTACATTTTTGGCGCCATTTCCAGGGATGGTGATGCCTTCATAGACTTGTTTTTCCAAGCTTTCATAGTTTGCACTTTTTTTTTTAGCATTAGGACTGTTAGACTTAATCTTTTTCAAAACACCAGAAAGTTACACTAACATTGTGCAGGACTGCTACTATACAAAGCCATATTTATTGTATGTGGAGGTAGGGAGATTACTTGGAAAAATTCCTCCCCTCTACATGCCAAGAAGCTATAGCAGAAATTGGTGACTCCAGTACTCAGAGCGAGGGTAATATTGAAGAATAAATTTCTCTATCACCAACATCTAGCACACAAACACAGGGGAGATACTGAACCATGAGTGATGCAGTGGATGATCTTGAATGTGCAACCTTCGAGTTCTCAATCACCAACCAAGAAAGGGCTATTGTGTTGAAGAATATTCCTCCTTCAACATTACTAGTTTTTTATGGGTTGGTGAATGAAGATCCAAACACATTTATGTTTGAATTTGATGTCCTATGTAGGATTTATGACTATACTTCTGATGTTCATAGGCTCAAGCTCTTCCTTGCCACTCTAATAGATGCAACTCTAAGATTGTTTATGGGATTAGGAAAGGATGTTGTCCCTGATTGGGATACCATGATTAAATTATTCTTGGAGAAGTACCAAGACTATTTTAGAGGACTTGATAGGAGGAGAGATAACATTTTCAAAATGTCATAGAAGGAGGATTAGCTATTAGAAGATTGTGTAGAGAGATATCAGTTTGCCTTGAAGAAAAACCCACAAACCAAGTTATTTGAGGAATCCCTCAAGTTAGTATTTTTGAGAGGATTCAATGAGGATTGTATGGATGCCCTCAATCTTATTAGGCAAGGGATATCTCTCAAATACTATTTGAAAACATATGCAAGGTCTGCAGAAATTACTCCAAGACCTTCACTAAGAGGAAAAGAGGAGAGAGGACATCCACTATTGGCAAATCATCCACTGGGGTTTCAAAGATAGAGTTAAGCAATTTGTTGTCCAACATGAAGGAGGACATTATCAGTCACCTGGAAACTTAATTGGACACTCTCCACATCAAGAAAAAGCAAGAGGAAGCTAAAGCAATGCTCACTAAATACTACCCCAACTATAGGCAAAGGAAAGCAAACTGTAAATGCAAGAGGGTGGCTACTATTCAACAAGACGAAATTGAGAAACCTGATTTTCAACCACTTGAAGGAGAGGCTGGACAACTATTTTACATAACTCAAAGAAGGCCATGGCAACAAAGACAAGGTATGCCACAAGACCGTCTTAACTTCAATTCATCCTTTCCCATTGGAAATCATAATTTTTCTGCTTGGAATTCTCATCCCTGGCCAGCTAATCAAAATCAATGGAAAAACCCTCAACAATGGCCACAACCTCAACAAAATTGGAACCAACAACAACCAAATCCTTGGTCACAATAAAATTTCAAGGGTTCCAATTACAATCCCCAATGACCAACATAGTAGAACCAGTGGCAACCTCAATAGAAAAAGGCCAGAAGTGACAACAATAAAACATGAATTATTAGGAGCCTATGCTTCCTTCTCAGCCCAAATAACAAGCCATTATGCCTCTATCGAATCCTACATCTCAGCCACCTAGACCACCACAATTACTTGCACCATTTGCACCTAACCCCAACAACAAGCATGTCTAGTAGGCTTATACTAATGAGGCTATGTAGTATCCCACTTATGGGGTAGAGGTGAGTGATGTCCACCTCAGGATAGGGAAACAACTAGATGGACCTTCATCCCCTCAAATCAATGAGATGGAGGATGGGGAACCTATAGTTGAAGCTTCAAACAAATCATCTTTGGAACCTAAGTCAAATCAGGTATACCAAGCTACCTCAAGGCCAAAGCCTCCTTTCCCTGAATGCTTAGCCATTAAAAAACAACATATAATGGATGAGACAAACCTACTAGGTCAACCAAAGGATGTAAGCATTAAGATTCCTCTCATCCAAGCTATTAAGGACATTCCAATCTATACCAAGGCAGTCATGAACCTATGTCTTAAGAAACCAAGGAGAAAAAGGAAGGATACTCAAACAGTTCAAGAAACCTTGTTGATATCATGCTAGGGAGCATAACTGTCCCTAAATACACAAACCCTAGTAGTACAATAGTGGACGTTAAGATCAATGAGACCCTTATCAAGAACACCTTGATAGAATTAGGGGAAACAATCAATGTCATGACTAAAGAAACAATGCAATTACTTTAGTTAGCCAACCTTAGACCTACACAAATTTTTCTACAGTTGGCCAATAGGTCAACAGTCAAGCCTAAAGGAATTATTGAAGATTTAGTTATTGTATTAGATTCTTGAGAATACCCTTGCAGACTTCATAGTTTTACAGCCAAAGGTTAACCTTCCAGGATATCCAATCATCCTAGGCAGACCATGGTTAGCTACAATTGATGCATTCATAGGCTGTAGGTCTGGAAATATGATAATATATAATGGAACTATGACTGAGAAATTGGTCCTTTATCCTCCAGCCTAACCTTATGTTGATCTTGAGGAAACCATTTGGCCCAATTTAGATGAGGAAGCTAACTATTCCCTACAAAATTTGATGACAATAGAATGTGACCCTCTATTGGATGATTAGGATGAAGATGAGTTGATTGCTCATATAATGCAAAATGATTGCGAAAGGAGCCCACAACAACATGACTGTCTCACATGCCTACAAAACCCCTTAAAAATTATTATACCCGCCAATTCCTTAGAAGGAATATCTCATATATTTCATTCCTTACTACCACAATAGTGTATACCAATCATTCCTAGTCTTGACCTCTCATCTATGCAAGAATCATCCAAAGAACTAGAATTCATGCTAGGAAAATGCTAAACATAAACAATGCATTGACTGAAGAACAACAAAATTCCTTGCACATAATGTTGCAGGCACACACAACAACATATGCATGAGATTGCCATGATATGAAAGTTATAGGTCCTAACTCATTTATGCATAGGATCTATATAAATGATGGTTATAGACCCATTGCACAACCTCAAAGACGAATGAGCCCTACCTTGAGAGAAATAGTCAAAGTTGAACTTCAAAAACTCCTTGATGCAAGATTCATTTATCCTATATTTGAAAATGAATGTGTCTCACCTTTAGTCATTGTTCCCAAGAAAGGAAAAAAATGGAGAGTATGTGTAGATTATAGGGAATTGAACACAACCACTAGGAAGGACCACTTTCCATTGCCCTTTATAGATCAAGTGCTTGATTCTTTAGTAGGGAAGAAGTACTTTTCATTCCTAGATGGTTTTAGTGTTTAAAATAAAATAAAAATTTCTCTAGAGGATCAAGACAAGATAAAATTTACATACCCTTGGGGTACTTATGCCTACTCTATTCTGCCTTTTGGTTTATGCAATGCTCCAGCTACTTTTCAAAGGGAAGTGCTCAACATCTTTTCTGATTATGCTCATGACTGTATGGAGATATATATGGATGACTTCACCACATATGAGGAAACTTATGAGGAAGCCCTTAGCAATATGGAAATGGTATTAAAGAGGTGTAAAGAACACAATTTGTTCCTCAGTAATGAAAAATACTTTATGATGATGACTCAGGGAATTATTTTAGGGAATTTCATATCCAGTGCAGGGATTCAGGTTGATCCACATAAGATAGAAATCATTTACACATTACCTATTCTACAAAAGCAAATAGATGTTAGAAGCTTCCTTGGCCATGCAAGCTATTACAGGAGGTTCATTAAAGACTTCAGTCAGATTGTTGCACCATTATCTATTCTGCTAAATTAAGATATATAATTTGACTGGACGTCCGAGTGTCAACATTCCTTTAAAAAATTGAAGAAAGCCTTAACCCAAGCACCTATTTTAAGGAGGCCAAATTGGACCTTACCCTTCCATATACATATTGATGCTTCAAAATTTTCTATTGGAGCAATTTTGGGTCAAAAAGAAGGTAACAAAGAATATACAATTTACTGCATCAGTAAGAATTTTCAAGGAGCAAAGCTAAATTATACTGTAACAAAAAAGGAGATTCTAGCAATAGTGTATGCCATCAATAAGTTTAGGCATTACATCACTAGTTATTCATTTTTTGTCCACACAGACCATACAACTATTAGATATTTGATGAACAAGCTTGTAGTAGGGGGTAGATTAGTCAGATGGTTGCTCCTACAAGAATTTGATATTACAATAGTGGACAAGCCTGGTAAGGCTAATGTAGTAGCAATTTTTCTATCAAGGTCGCCAACACAATCATCAGAAGGGGTAGTGGATGAATCATTTCCAGATGAACACTTGTTTTCGCTCAACATACATATACCCCAGTATGCTGAGGGTATATTCCACCACACTTTTCTCCAAGGGAAAAGAGACAACTGGTACATAAGTTTTTTCCATACTCTTGGATATCAAGTTATTTGTTCTACACTAGTCCTAACAACATCATGAGAAGGTACATAAGGGAAGATGAAATATTTGATATCATGAAGGCTTGCCATGATGAACCATGTGGGGGTCATTTTATAGCAAAAAGAACAACATTCAAAATCCTCACAATTGGTTACTATTGTCCAACTCTACACAAGGATTTTGTCAAGTATACAAGGAGCTGTGATAGGTGCCAAAGAATGGGTAAGCCAAAAAAGAGTGATGAAATTCCATTAAAGCCTCAGTTAACACTAGCTCCCTTTGACAAATGGGGTCTAGACTTTATTAGACCAATCTCACATTTTTCTATCAAGGAATACATTCTAGTTTGCACTAATTATCTGACTAAATGGGTAGAAGTGAAGGCATTATTGTTTTTCAGAGATGGAAATGTGGCTAAATTCTTGTATGAGGACATTTTTGCTAGTTATGAAGTACCTAGGGAAATTGTGACTGATCAGGGTCCACAATTCACTTTAGACCTCATCACTAAATTGGTTGAAGATATCAAATTAGTCACAAAAAGTCAACACCTTATCACCCTTAGGGAAATGGTCAAGTGGAGGTTACCAATAGAGAAATTGAGAGTATTCTAACCAAGGCAGTGCAACTACATAGGAAAGATTGGGTTGCTAGGTTATCAGGAGTAGTATGGGCATATAGAACAACTTGGAAAAAAACAATTGGTTTTACACCCTATGAGCTAGTATATGAAAAACAAAAGTCCTTCCAATTGAGTTTGAATATAAGACATTAAGAACATCAATAGAGTTAGACATGGATCTCACAACAACTCAAAAGGAGAGGTTACACCACTTAAATGGGTTGGATGGAATCAGGATGGAGGCCATCCATCACACTGAGATAGTACAAAAGAAGAGGACAAAGTTGCATGATCAATATATCAAAACAAAAGAATTTAATGTAGGATACTGGGCCTTATTATATGATTCAAGGTACAAGGATTTCAAAGGGAAAATCCAATCCAAGTGGTTGGGACCTTATGAGATCAACCAATTCTTTCCTAATAGAGCAATAAAGTTGTATACTATAGATGTAATGAGGTTCTCACTCCTGGTTAATGGCCATCGATTGAAACTTTATAAGAAACCAATACAGAAGGAAGATTTTATTTTTTATCTATTTTAGTAGTATGGACCTCAAAATGATCAAGATACAGGTTCAAAAATATAGAGTGATGCCTCAACATCAACAACATATATACCAGGTCCTTCAGGTGATTCAAAAATTAAGCAACACAACTCAATCCCTGAGATCACTCAGGATTAATTTCTTATTCTACCTCACAAGAACACACAACATGATTAAAATGATGTACATACATTTCAAAGGGACCTATCTTATATATACAACTATCAACATTTAGAAAGGGCCATGTTGCACTAGGAACCTATAACACAATGACTGTCACAATCCATGAAGGGACTTGATGCCAAAGGTACTCGTAGCATCGTCTAGCAAAAAAGAATTTCAAATCAATTGGTGCCACATTAATTGTAGTTCACATATTTTCACCTCACAATTCTCACATGTAGCATCCATCTTATCATAATAAGTACCCGTAACATGCCTAACTTATTTCCTATTGCCATTTCAAAATTTAAATCGTTTGAACTATCACATCACCAACTCTTATCCGTCTATTTTGTTTCATTACCTTACATCCACCACCTCACCATTAATTCACCTACAATTACTTCTAGTCACATCAAATCATATTGTGGATACATGCTATTTAGCTTTCATGTGCAGTGTTCAGTTAGTCACCTTCGACAGGCACGCAAGGTACACTATCATTATTATCATAGATTTCTTAACGCTTTCATTATGTATTTCATATTAGATTAAGCATTCAATATATTCATAACATTTATTTCCATACTTTATAATCATACCTTCACCTATCACGAGTTGAAGTGAGGTCACTTCAATCCTTAAGTTGGGGGAAGGTATAATATCATCCAGTTTTTTTTTTCATTTTTCGCCACCTAAAACCAAATGCAAACAAACAAATATGACATGCAAACCCTTTTTATCCTAAAAATTGCACCTACTTTTTGCTAATAGTTTCAATTTCCAATTCCCTAATCTTGTAATTTTGAGCTAAGTCAAACCCAAAACCCATTTTTAAGCTCAATTAAGCTGATACGAAGAAGAAGGGGAGTTGCAGTTATAATATGGTAGTGAAAATGCATGAGGAATTATCGAAGTAAGAGAAGGGTTTGATGGTGGTAAAGTTAAAATTGAGCCAAATTTTCAAGGTTAACACATTGAGCAGAGGTAAAAGAGATTCATAATGGGAGGTGATGTTATTAGGAGAGTTTCGTTGGCTCACAAGCAGATACTAGAAGGTGCAATGGTATTTCCTATATTCAGAAGAGTGGGTTGGCTTGATTATTTCCTAAAGCTAACAAAATCTGAAAATGACATAGAAAGAAGATTTGCAGCCACATTGAAGCATGATGAGGCAACAGTACAAAAGGGTTGTCAGTAGATGCATTTGAAGTTTCCATAGCATAGGAATCTGGGTTGCCTAGGATTGGAGCAAAGTATCAAGTTAGGGCAGATACAGTGGCTGCAAGAGAAGAATTCTGTGAGTGAGGAGAAAATTTGGATTCGTCATCACAAGGTAAAAAGAGACTTTCTCTTCCATGGTTTTGGGCCAACTGTGCTTCCTATGTCATTAGATACCTTACTTGTGATGGTAGACAAAATATTTTATATATTGTAAATTTAAAATTGCTTAGTCACCTTCGCCATAATAGGCTACTAAATGTGCCAAATTTTCTTTATAATATGCTAAAAAGGATGGCATGTGAGTATTAGAGGAAACAAAGTGACACAACCTTATCACATTACTGTTTGATTTCCCTATTAGTAAAAAGAAGCTTGGAAATTCAATACCCATAGGTAGCCTAGGAATATTTTGTGAAATTTGAAGATATTAACAGTTTACTTGAGGCACCTGTAGTACCTGAAACTTTAGAGCCACAAGATGAACATATAAGAGGAAGTTCTCCTGTCTCAAGTACAACTTCACCTACCCATAGCCATGGTGAGCTCGAGGAGCACAATGTGCCAAAGTCTAGGTCACTAGCAGTGGAAGAAATTCCATCTTCTTCTAAACAACCAAAACCCAAGAACAAAAGAGGCCGTAATACATCTACAACATCCACACCTTCTAAAATAGAGAAGAAAAAGAAGGATGCTCAAAAGAAAAAGAAGGATGTTGAGAAGAAGAAACCTACACCTAGGTGTTTAGGTTGATTGAAAAAGCAAGGTGTTATGAGGGGGAGTGTGGAAAAACCTAAAGAAGAGGAAAAGGGAAAAAATAACAAGAAGAAGATGTGATGTTGGTTAAAATAGACTTAGGAGGGAAGGGAAATATCCTTGGAAATGCGCATAAACCTGTGAAGAGGAAGAGATATGTGTCTACCACTTCTGATTCAAACTCAGAAGATGTATTTGTTACCAAAAAAACACAAAAGAAAACCCCAGATAGTCCTACTTATGAAGACTATGGTTGTACAGGGGGCAGTAATGAGCAGTTTTTGGAAATAGACAAAATGTTTATAGAAGATAGAAATGTCAGCAAGGAGCTTTAGGAAGCTTTGGACAAAATTAAACATCTGGAAGAACTGGAAGAACTAGTGCAGAGTCATGAAAAGAGAGATACAAAAAGGGAAACAAAAATACAAAAATTGGAAGAAAAATTATAGACATATGACCATGGTACAAAGTTGGATTTGTTGGCACAATTGGCCATTACCAAAACAAGGGATGGAGAACTTGCATTATAAAATCAGAGGAATCCTCCCATAAAGACCCCAATTCACCATACAAAATTGTCTCTTGGTTATTAGCTATGTAAGGTGACTGATGAATTTGCACAGGAAAAAGAAAAGTGGAGGAAAGAAAAAAACTTTGATTGTAGAACATGCTAAAGTGTTGGAAGGAAAAAAGATCGAGCTAAAGAGATTAGCTGTCAGATTGGAAGAAGTGACAGATAAAGCTACCCAAATTATAAGATGCAAACCTCTAGCAAGAACATATGCACTATTTTTGCAAGAATTTTTTTTTAGTTATCCGTTTAGTAGGCTAATCAGTAACCAGTCAGTTAGGATGAGTATAAAATTTGAGTTTCTTAATGTTTTTGTTGATTATACACCAGAAGAGCATGATCAACTATGTGAATACTATTTGCACAACTATGTGGTGCCAAATGAAATAGAGTGGAATCCTCTAATGTTTGTAGGGGATCTCCAAGTAAGGGCACTAGCATCTTATTATAGGAATGAACAATTCAGGGGAGAAATAATGGAAGAATTTGAGGAGAGGGAGAAATCAATTGCTCTCCCAATAAGGAAAGAGTCTAAAAACCCTGATGCACTTATAAATGAATGGTTGAAACTCCTGGATCATAAAGGTGTAGGAACGAAAAATTATGAAACTAAGAACAAAGGATTATAAAATAATGCAAACATTAGCTGTGGGATTGTGTCAACAAAGTTATAGTTATATGCATAGTAGATGGAACAATTTAACCCCAAAGTTGCAGAGAAAAGAACCTCATTCCGTATACAAATTTACCACCATGCTTGAGAGGGTACACATATATATGAAAGTTGTTGTTGACATAGGACTTCTTTGGGTACCACTCACATTTCACCCACCTATGATACTCTATCCAATTCCACATTAGATTAGGGAAATAGGTGAAGAGTGTGAGAAGGCTGGAATCATCAGAATGAGACAACTTGCAACTTATAGAGGTTTCTACTTAAAGCAGATCAAGGGAGCTGATGTTGTTATGGACCTCAGGGAGATCACCTTGCATTATAATCTATACTCCTATTTTTTTGCTTGAGGACAACCAAAAGTATAGTTGGGGGGAATGATGGGTTCATTTATTAGCCTATTTTATGTTGTTTTTATGCATGCTTTCATACAATTCAGACAATAATCCTATGCTATGCTATCTTTTCATGCTTATTATACAACTTTGGACCTAAATTATAGTAATGAAAATAAAGTTATGATATAGTAGCATTGCATGGTTTATATGTGAGTATGTATGAAATGTGGATGGAATCCTATGTTTAATCATGGTAGTTAGCTTTGTGTATATGTTTTATCGATTAACCTCTTGTAGCCCAAGAAGACATTGTAGCCCGCAACAAATGGAAGTTGTAACCCGGAGCAAAAGGAGGACTTGGATAGTGAAACAAGGGAAGTGCCAAATCAAGCTGAGTGTAATAACTACCATATGGAGGCACTTGATGGAGTTAGTTGTGCATCATTATGATAGTTAACAAGGCGTTGAGAAGAAGAATTCTTTTGTTGATAGGATTCTCGATAACTGTTTGTCTGTTCCACATGTAGATCTGTTTTGTAGACTTTCAATTCTATTAGAAATCTTGTCTCTTTTTAGTTATAATTTGAAAAATTCAATCTTTAACTATATACTTTGATATCTAGGGAGTTATAGTTAATGATTTCAGTTAGGATTAGTGTTTAGAATTAACTCCCCATACTTGTATATAGCCGATGGTTGAGTCCTTAGTTAGTGTTGTTATTTCAATAATTTGTTATTAGTTACTTTTCAGTTTTTAGTTATCATCTACATATATGTTGATTATTCAGAAATTATTTCCTTGAACATAATATGTTAGGAAGATTTTGTGTAATATTTTGTGATGCATAATGAATAAAGTTCAAGTTGACATGAATGCGTAGAATCTGAAGATCTAGATTTGGTTTTAGTTAAGTGAAGACAACCACTTGAGCAGGCCACTCAAGGTAACTGTTCTTCACTACAATTGCAGTTGTTTATTTTTGTTAGTAGTTATTTCTATTTATCATTACTTCATAAATTGCATGTAAGTCAAAATGTATTCTCATATTGTAAATCTCAATAATGAGTGTTCATGAGCATGAATTCATTTAGTTAACCTATAGTACTTCAGAGGTTAGAATAAGTTTAGTTACTAGTTTGAGTAGTTTTGAGTTAGTTTCAGTAATTCTTAGTTAATAGTAGTTCAACTACAAGTTATGTTGTAGGCACCCGTAGCCATTAACGACAACTTACTTCTTTCATTGTTATGCATTTATGTGATTTTCTAGCCAGTAGAATACCTTGAATAGGATAACCTAGCTAACCTCAAGTCTTTGAAGGCACATATAGTGTAGCATCATCACAAGTTTACAAATCTTGGTTGACAATTTAATGAAGTCTTTATAATGTTGAGTGGACTATTCAACTAGTCATAACGCTGAATTGTGTGGTTTTTACCAATTTTATAATATACTAGTTTAGAATCTACAATAATCAAGGGATATTCGCTCCTTGTAGACTCTTGTCCTAGAGAATCAAGAGTAGCGAATTCCCTCCTTTAATTTTTTGGTGAATCTGACATGAACCAAATCATGTCAGATCTCTTTCTTCAAAATTTTAATGCTTTTGATAATTCCTTCTCTAAAGAATATTTTGATATGTTGGATGATGCCCTAGATGATTTCTTAGAGGTGTCCCCTTCTATCTGCAGATCTGCTAAACAAACTTCTTCATCACAACCGTCTTCTTATTTGCATGTTGAGGAGTCCATGAATGTAGTTGTAGTCTCTACAACTCCTCAAAGGCCTAAGATACCCATCATTTAGATGACCCTATATAGCCCGTATCCTAAGAGAATTCATTCTATTCATGGGGTTCCAATCACGATTGACTCGTTAGACCTTTACACGAGATTCTTGCAATCTATGACCTCCTCCTATAAATTTGTAGCTCATACTTATAATAATAGAAGGAATCAATAAAATTTAAATCAACCAACTTCTTTACAACCTTCTCAACCAAGTCTTCCTCCAACACCTAAACCTGCAGCTAAAGCACCTGGTGAGTATGATCTTGTCGAGAAACTTCGTGTTACTCCTTCCAAGATCTCATTATGGGATTTGCTTCAGATTGCTCCAGTTTATTAGAGTATGCTTCAAGAAGCTTTACAAAATATTCTCTTTCATTCTTTTACTAGGCTGGTAGATGTTAATGTGTTGATGGATCATATTTGTGTAGATTCGTTGAATATTACGTTCTATCCACATGAACTCCCACCTCCGAAGTATAGAAGCAAGCAAATCCTTTAATGATAATAGTCAACATTAATAACATTGGGATTAGGTGTGCTCTTGTTGACACCAGTTTGGCTCTCAATGTATGTAGCATTGAATTATTACCTAAGATTAAGATTGATTCATCTTCTCTTGCCGCTTCTTCCTTATACATTCATGGATTTGATAATGTCGGTTGACAAGACTTAGGCACGATAATATTTCCTTTGAGATTGGGACCCGTTATTGTAACCACCTTGGCTTATGTTATGCCAGGTCCTTTACCTTATAACATTCTCTTGGGAAGACCCTAGATTCATGCTTTAGGAGTAGTAACTTCTACTTTGCATCGTTTTATATATTTTTTTGCTAATAACAAGGTAATTACAATCAAGGTCGACCTTGATATTATACACCTTTGTGAAATGGAAATTGTTGGTCAAGCCTCAGTTGCTTCTACTCTTAAGAATTGTATTCATTCTTTATCTTCTAATGCGTTGAAATCTGCTTTGATAGTGCGTATTTTAAAGGTTTCTCCAGAGATGGATGTCCTTAAGGAAGAATGTCCCAAAGTAGGAAATCCTAAGTCTACCCCTTCCACTTCTTCTCCTGAATTGAACACATGTCTTAGTGATGATCGGGCTTCCTTGGACTATACCAAATCTTTTATCAAGGATTACAAGATTGATCCTATCCACCTAGACATTTTGCTGATCTCATACGCCTCTATCAAGAAAGTTGTTTGTCCTTCGGCTAAGAAAGACAATCATGCTCCTACTAAGGAGAATGGTTGTACCCCTATTGAGGAAGATAATCATGCTTCTATTAATGATGCTAATGTTTATATTTCTGTCAAGAAGGATGATTATGATCCTGTAAAGGAGTTGACGCTGTTTATGTTGATCCTCCTTCTTAGGAATTGCAAACAAGTTACAACCCTAGTTTCAACCTTCTGTCTAAGTATGGTTATGGACGCAAAGGTTGTGGGAATAATGAGCAAGGAATTAAATTCCCATAGAGTATTATCTTCGTGAGTGTAATATGGGACTTGGATACTATCATTATAAATTGAAATCTAGGAGGAGATAGTTGAATGTCAACATGATTTCCATTGAACCTTCTCCTCTTGAATTGATTGAAAATAGGGTAGATTCTAATGAAGTTCCTCTGGAGGTGTTCTCTTTAGAAGAAGTACTAAAATAATTCTTAGGTGTCTACTCTCACTTACCTTCTTATCACCATAAATCACGATTCCTGTATCACTTGAATAAGCAAGTGTATTTTGGAGAATCTGTTATGAGCATTGATGAGAATGCCTCTTTGTCTAATGTGGATGATAATGTTCCTATATCTCATCCTAAAGACCATAATACTCTCCTTAAAGGGGATACTTCTAATGTTTTCATGGACCCTAAGTCTTCTGAAGAAGTGATTAAGATTGGAAAGTGTCTTTATTTAAAAGAATCTAAACATTCTAATTTGTTACATTCTCATCCTGATATCTTTTCTTGGTCATATAAGGACATGCTTGGTATTGATGAGTCTATGGTGGTTCACAATATTGTTCTATGTCCTGATGCTAAGCCTGTTAAACAAAAGATCCAAAAGATGAATCCCAAGGTTGCCTTATTAGTCAAGACTGAGATAGAGAAGCTTTTAAAAGAAAGATTTATCTGTCCTATTGACTATTCGCCTTGGATATTGAATATCGTTGCTATCAGCAAGCCTGATAGCCATATTCATATTTGCATTAATTTTTGTGATCTCAATGAGGCTTCTCTTAAGGATGTTTTTCGTTGCCTAATATTGATATATGATTGTAGACTCAATTGTAGGCCATGCCTTATTATCATTTATGGATGGCTTCTCGATTTATAATCCAATTTGTATTAACCTAGAAGATTAGTAAAAGATAACATTCACTACCCCTTGGGGTATCTTTTGTTATGTAGTCATGTTGTTTGGGTTGAAGAATGTTGGAGCAACTTACCAACGGGAAATGCCTCTCATCTTTCATGATTTCATTTATAAGATCCTATAATATTACGTCAATGACATCATGGCTAAGTCTACAACTTGTCAAGATCACATTGAAAATCTTTGTCTCATCTTTGAAAGGCTTCAACTCTATAAAATGAGACTAAATCCTCTTAAGTGTGTCTTTGGTGTGGATGTCCATAAGCTTTTGGAATTTATCATCTCTCATCGTGGAATAAAAATTGAAACAAATAAGATTGATGTAGTAGTTAACATGCCTCCTCCTAAAAACATCTCTCAACTATGTAGTTTGCAAGGGAAGATTCAGGCTATTTGTAGATTTGTGTAACAATTGGCTAATCGTAACCCTTCCATTCATGCGTCTATTGAAGAAATATGTTTGCTTCTAATGGGATAATGAGTGCAAAAAATATTCTGAGTCAATCAAAAGTTATTTGGCCAATCCTCCTATCCTAATTCCGGTTGTGCAAGATAGACCATTTTTGCTTTATATCTCTGCATCACCTCATACCTTAGTAGCTTTATTAGCTCAACATGACGATGATGGTAAAGAAAGAGTGGTCTACTACATCATCTATATTCTATTTTATTATGAAACTCGTTATTCTGCTATGGAGAAATAATGCCTCACTCTCATTTTTGTAACACAAAAGTTATGACATTATCTTCTTCATGTTGAAACCCATGTTATTGTGAAAAGTGATCTTCTTAAACATTTGTTTACTAGAATTGACCTTTATAGAAGTTTGGAAAAATGGGTAATGTTGCTCTTTGAGTTCAACAACAAGTTTGTAACTCAGAAATCAATGAAAGGTCAAGTTGTTGCCAATCAATTGGCATAAGCTCACTCATCTCACTCCCCTAATCTGGATTTATTTTTTTAGATGAAAATCTCTTTGTAGTAGACCATGAATTGATATGGGAGATGTACTTCGATGGATCAAGATGTCAAGCTGGATTCAAGGTAGGTGTAGTTTTGATCTCACCTAAAGGTAAGCTAGTTCCTGTATCCTTTCGATTGGAATTTCATTGTAGTAACGTCACCGAGTACAAAGCCCTTATTGTCAGCTTGCTTGCCATGATGACATTAAACATTAAACATCTTCGTATTCATGGTGAATCTGAGCTTATTGTAAATAAAATCATAGTAATGTATTAGGCTAATAAAAATAAGATGTCTTAGTATTGACATTTGGCATTATCCTTGCTTGATCATTTCTCCTCTTTTACAATAGACAATGCCCCTAGGAGAGAAAATTGATATGTAGATGCAATGGCAAGTGCAACCTGCTTTGTATCTTTAGACAATGGTATAAAAGAATACCACTTTGTGGTTTACATTCTCCGCTCTCCTACTATCTCAGATCAACCTGATCATGATGTTCTAGTGAGTGCTCATGTAGATTCAAGGGAATGCAATTCTCACATTATAATTATCTGAAGACTGGAAATTTTCTCGATGATGTGACTAAAATGCCTACACTAGGATACAAAAACTTTCAATACAATATATTATATTATATGATGTTCTTTATCGAAAACCTTAAAATGGTCTTCTTCTTCGGTGTCTCACGAAGGCTAAAATACCCCTTGCCCTTCAAGAAGCCCATTCACGCTTTTGGGGTGGACATTTTGGTGATAAGTCCTTGGTGCGTAAACTGATTCACATGGGATACACTTGGAAAACAATAGAGCATGATTCCTTTTCCTTTTTCAAGAAGTGTCCTCAATGTCAACAACACAACAATCTCATTCGAGCTCGTGCACAAGAGCTTCAAAATTAGATCTCTCCTTGGCCATGTGCAAAATGGGGGTTGGATATTATTGGAAAAATATCACCTCCTTTTTCTAAAGGATATACATTTATCATTACCACTACTGATTACTCTATGAAATGGGTCAAAGTTGTTACACTTTGATCCATTAACGCTAAAACAATCTATAGCTTTCTTCTAAACAATATCATTGCTCATTTTGTATTGCCTTCTACCATTGATTTTGATAATGGTACTTAATTTAAGAACAAAGAGGTGAAGCAATTCTTGGAAAAAAATCATATTCAACATAGATTTTCTACACCATACTATCCTCAGTCTAACATGGCCAAGCTGAGACATCTAATAAAACTCTTGAGTTGATTCTCTAAAAAATTGTAAACAAACATGGTAAAGATTAGCATACTCAATTAATGTATGCCTTGTGGGCCTATCATATGAATGTTCATACAACTACTAGTACAATGAGTATAACCTCGTGTATGGTGTCGAGGCTATCATGCCATTAGAGTTAGAAATTCCATCTTTGTGAGTTTCCCGTAAAGGATTGATTGATGATTCCACTTACCATTCTGATCATTTGTATCAGCTTGAGTTGCTCGATGAGCATCGATTGCAGGCCCTCAAACATCTCCAAGCTTATCAACGATCTATTTCTAAACATTATAATCAATGTGTTCTTTCTCAAAATTTTAAGGTAGGTGATCTTGCTCTCTATGAGAATCAAAGAAATGTAAATGCACCACTTGATCAAAACGGGAAGTTCAACCCTAATTGATTAGGTCCTTACATAATCATCTTCATGTATGGTTTTGGTGCCTATGGACTATCATCTATGGATGGAACGCCTCTAAAATAACTAGTCAATGTAATGCATCTCCATTGATACTATGCATAGTGTCTATGTGGCATGCACATGATGCTCATCCCTCAGGGATTGTAGTTTTTTATACTATAAAATTTCTTCATTAACACATTATCCTTGAATTTTGTGTTATGATGTGAACATGTGTATGTAATTAATTTCTTTAATTAATTAATTTTATTATGTTGTGTATCTATGTATTATATTTGATTAAGTATTTTGAGTTATGCAATTAGATAATCATTGTATTTAATTAAACATACATCCAATGTGTGTTTATTAGATCATGATAGCATCTAATCTAAACATACATCCGTAAATATAAATCCATCACATAATCATACATGAAAGTCAAAGTACACATAAGAACACCATGATGCCACACAAAATCTCATATACATATCAAAATGGCATGTACATGTATCGCACCACTATATCAAAATGTGATGATTGTATATCTGTATATGTTTGTACATCAAAATAATGCTATACATAAAAAAAAATATGATCTGGTATATATACAAAAATTGGCATACAAAATGGGCCTCTAGCCCTTAGGTGCATGGCTCCTTGAGCCCTTTGGCTCTAGAGGTAGTGGCAAAGGTGGATTTTGGATGGACATGTATGAATGGGATCGATGAGATGACATGGAAATGCTTTGTGCCTGCAACCCTTGAATCTCTCCTTTGAGCTTCGTCATATCCTCTTGTAGCTTCGCCTCCCACTCACGGGCCTACTATATCTCCTCCTGGAGCTATAGCACCTGGGGATCAACGAATAGCCTCACTACCTCTGCCTACCTATCGAGGTCATCGAGTTGGCTCTACAAGACATCACGTGCCACTATGACACTCTCTACCCATGTCACAACTTGATCTCGCTCAGCTAGTGTAGTGTAGAGCTCTATAGATTGTTGATCCCACTACCCAATCATAGCGGTGAAGTCAATGGTCCTTTGGATGGACTCCACATGTACCTCCTCTTACTTTTTCCTTAGTTGCGCTATAGGATCAAAAAGGTGGGCATGTTGCCTCATTGAAGCTAGCATGTAGGCATCCAGGACACTCCCCTGGATTGGTACAACTAGGGCCACCTCTTTTATGCATCACCCAATGAAGGAAATCCATTCCTGTGTGCCCACTATAACCATAGAGAAAGTGGACACTATTAGTACTATATCATATCAAAACATGTATGTGTATATATATACATATATATGAGAAACTTAATTAAAAGTACTAAAAAGAAATAGCTTATATCACATTTGTACCTTGGTTCCTAGCCTGTTAGTGTGGATGAGGGGGGTGCTATGCTCGACCCCTTTGCTGCTACCAAAGGATGTATGATTTCTTGGCCCAAAGGTCGAGCCAATGAGATAGGGATTTCCCATGGAGGTGATGACACCCTTCATTAACGTCTTGGCCTCTTTGTTGCCCCGCCTATCGCCGCTTCACCCTCCCCATTGTTTCTTCCACTGAGATCCTCACCTCTTGGCCCTTGTGCACCAACATTTCTCGCTGGGGCATCTATCAAAACACATTAGGGTCGAGCTGACTATCACCCACCACACTGCAAAACCATTGATGACACCGACATTGTCGGTCATGATGACAAGAGGCTGGTTGTCATTGTTTGACCTTTTGTTACTTGTAGGGACATCTGTGATGGTCGCACGAGGACAATCGCTTGCATGGACTGCACTCCTCACAAATCAAATGTACATGGGAGGTGTCAAAGGGATGGTCTGCACCTGCTCGAATTGCTAAACAACCTGATACCAGTAATATGGGTTGATGATGTGATCTGACTGCCTCACTAGGAATCATTTATGTTGCATCCTCTGTAGTTGCCACCTGTCGGTGGACCAAATATCCATCCTCCTATAGGGGGTTCCATCTAACCTTCCACACCCACAAATAATCAAACTATAGTCTCCAAAAAGCAACATATCCATAGCACTAATCACACATTAGAGGGCATGCATGTGCCATGGGCGTACCATGTGCTAGGCCCTAGGGGTACCCAACCAACCTTATGCACCTGACATGCTCAAAATCCCACACCTAAAGTAGCGTGCAAACTATGAGGCTATGGTACTTGTAGACACATAAAAATGTCCTAAGCCTTCGAGTGTCATTTTTCTTCATCCTTGTCCTTCGATAATAATTTTAGTTATTCAATTATGTTTGATTATATTCCTCTATTAATTAAATAATTTTTAATAATTATTTAATTAATTCACTTTCTAATATTTATTCTATCCTGACCGATTAAATAAACTAATCGTGTCACTAATTTCTTCCTCTTCTTCAATAGTTAAATAAATTATTATTTATTTAATTATTTTGTCATCTTTCATCTATAGTTAAATAATTACCATTAATTATTTATCTATTCATGGTCCTTTAATTCTTCCATAGTTAAATAATTATTAAAATCATTTAACTATCCCATGCCACCTCTCCTAATTAAATAGTTAATCTAAATTAATTATTTAAGGTCTAATTTCTATCTCTCCTCTTTTATTTTTTAAATAAATAATTTGAATAAATTATTTATTTTCCACTTGTCCATTTCCTCTATTTTCAAATAAATAATTTGAATAAATTATTTATTTTCCACTTGTCCATTTCTTCTATTTTCAAATAAATAATTTGAATAAATAATTTATTTTCCACTTGTCCATTTCCAACATTTTCGAATAAATAATTTAAAATAAATTATTTATGCACCACTTGGTCAAAGATGCCCTGTCATAATCCCCTGTCATAACATTCATTTCCTGTCATAGCCTGCATGTCTTGCATGTCTGTCATAGCTGTTAGGTGTCATAGCCGTCAGCGTCATAGATTTTCCATGCATGGCATATTTTTGGTGCATCAATTCTGGACCATTGATCTTGACATCTTTTCTGAGACTTAATCTCAACCATCCATTTCGTAACATCCCTCTCATGAATTCCCATCCATTGATTTTGGAATCTTTCTAGAAGATTAATCTCAACCGTCTATTCGAATGGTTGTCTATAAAAGCAACCTTTCTTCTCTATTTTCAGCTTAACAGCTATTCTTCTCCAACTTTCTTGCTACCATTTGCAGGTTTTGCACAAGTATTTCAACAAATCTGAGGGCAAAGTTGCATAACAAGAAGAAGGAGAGCAAGAGAAGTGATTCAAGTTCAAACATGGGGAGTATTTTGATTTGATGTTTTAGTTTTCTTATGTTTTCATTGTTTTCTCTTGTTTGGATGTGGGTTAATAGTTTAGAGGTGTTGGCTGTCCCTTTATCTATTCTATTTGATTTCTAACCCCATCTTACATTTGGTGAACCTGACGTGAATCTTATAATTTTGCAAAGAAATTGGTTTGTTTTCTTGTTTGTTTTCATTGTTTTGCAGATTACAGCCAAGAATGCATACAAAATCTCGTCATCTTCATTTGAGCACAAAAGGATATAAATATCATATATTTTAAAACATTTTCTGGGTTTTGTAGGCCTCGTTTTTAGCTTTCCGAAACATTAAACGGTTTGAAATTTTGTTAAGATTTGTGAAAGTTATGGCCATTTTACTGATCACAGCTTTTTAAGATTTAGTTATTAAAATCCGATTTTTCTTTTGTTTATAATACTTTTGTTGTGTAGAATTTTGTAAAATGTTTTTTGATTTTTGAAGCTCTATGTCTTAGCTTTCTATAGATATCTACAATTTAAAGTTTTGTTTAGTTGTAAGAAAGTTATCACTATTTTTAGTTTGCTGTTTTCATTCAAGTTTTTTTTGGTTTACTAATCTTTTGTTTGTAGAGTGTGGCTTTGGAATGGGGCTCCCAAAAACTGCTTCTTTTGGAGCAACAAAAAAAAATTGGGCTCTTATTTTTTAGTTTGCTTTGATTTCTTTTTTTTAGTTTAGGTTGGTCTTTTTATTTTTTTTAGTTTAATTATTAACTAACTTTTAATTTGGTTTTTAATCTTTTGTTCTAACTTAGTTTTTTTTGCAGCTTTCTCGTTGGTCCAAGACATCTATGAAACTACTAATTTGTGGTTTTGCAGCTTCGTTAGTCGAAGACTCATTTATGAAACAATGTGTTTGCGATTTTTAGTTTAGGAACACTTCTTTTGGTGCATTAAAATGAACATGTGCTTGATTTTGTCTGACTGTGCTTGAAGGTGGTAGGTGATTATGCTCTCACCTTGTGAAAACTAGGTGATCAAAAAACCAACCCACCTTATTTTTGTCACCCTCACAATTTAATAATCAGTATCCTCTCCCTTGCACTTTCAAGTGATCACGGGTGTAAGAGAAATGACTATTATTTCTAGAAATGGGCCTACCTTAAGGGAAAAATTACTCAGCTTAAGGGACTGACTCAGCCGTGCCAGGCTAAAGCCAAGCCACTTCCAGCTGGGATATAAAATGGGTGCTTGAGGAAAGTTCAAGTACCACGAGTGTGGATGTGTCACATGGACGGAGTAGTACTCCCATAAACCCTATTGAGTGTAACCTCTTCAGGCTTGGAGTGCCACCTAATTGGTGATTAATCTCTCACCCCATGTGTGGCCACTCAAACGGATGCCCTAACTAAACACCTATTGTTTTAGAAGCCAACCATTTTCAGCCATTGCTTGGTATAGTGCAGGGTATAGTATCATGCCCAAAGATACTCACTACTGACTCCCTTGAGTAGAGATAGCAGTTCTTGGGAAGTGATGACCCAAGAATCGAAGTTGGCATGCTCGAATGGCGTTAATGAGAACGTGGAGGCCGGTGCCGCAAACTTCTAAGCTATCCACTCTCGAGGAAGGAAGGTGTTTAACACCAATCCAGGGGTATATCGGTGGGCTATATCAAGTATACAAACCCTTAGACGATTAGGATTGTGCTTGTCTCATGTGTGTTTCGCGTGCACCAAAACATCGTGCTTGTCAAGTGTTTTCTAGATTTTCAAACAATATACAAAATTTCACAAATCTGGACACAACCTCAACCAACTCGGACACTCAATAAAACATCAAAACAACAGTCTCAGCCTAGAAGTCTTATGTCAAAACCAAATCATGAAATTGCTCAAATCTCTCATTCCTTGTACACTTTAGCTTGCATCTTACCATAGGGTCATCTTTGCAAATATTTACCTTCATCCTTAGGTTTCACCATTTGCATTTTCAGTCATAAACTAAAAACTTAGGTCCTCATCTCATTTTGCATATTTTGGATTAGGACAACCTTACCTCACTTTGCAAAATCTTGACTTTCAAAATTAGGTTATCATTGGACTTAGACATCATTATCTCCTTTAGTCATTATCTTTTTGTGAGATTCTTCCAACTCAAAAGTCTAGTTAGGAAGACTCATTTGTCATTTGTCCTTGTCATTTAGTCCTTCAAACAAGTCCTTTGATATTCCAAAATTGAGACATAGATCAAGCATAGGGTGGTTAGGAAACCTTTTTTCCAAATCATTTTAGACCTTTGCATTTGCATACCTTAGATATTCAAATCATTTTAGTCCTCACCTTGCATATCTTTAAAATCCAAAATATTGTCATCATAGTCCTCATTTGGCATCTAGACTTTGCATTGGTCATTTCCTTAACCAACATTTTCACATTAGTCCTCACTATCACCTTGACATTTGACATCCTTTCTTAACAATTTATCACCTTGCATTGGTCATTTTCTTTAGGAAAACATCATTATCACCTTGCATTGACATCCTCCAAAAATACGAAACAAAACAAACAAACAAAAATAGTGTCATAACTTGTCATCCTAGTCTTCATTTTCCTTTGGCATTAGTCATTTTCTCTAGACAACATTGTCATATTGCATCCCTTATTGTCAAAAAATCCAAAAAAATAGTCTTGCATTGTCATCCTTTATTCAAAAAAAAAAAATCCAAAAACATTATTTCATCCTAGTTGTTATTTTGAACCTAGGCTTTTGCATTAGTTGCCTTTTTAGTTGACATAATCATCTTAGTCCTTATTTTGCACCTCATCATCCTAGTCCTAATCGTCACTTTCACTTTTCGACATTACACATTTCCTTAGATACACATTATCATCCTGTTGCATTGTCATCCTTTATCACACAAAAAGACAAAAACATAGGTTAGTGTCATACTTGCATTGTTATTATCTTCATTTGAGCAATTTCCTTTGATGGTGGAGACAAGACTTCAACGAAAGAAAAAACAAATGGAAGACTTTGGACAAGACTTTGACAACCACACCAACATCAACACCAATCCCAATGACTGGATCTTTGATGACCCATTTGGCAATTTGAATGCACAATCTTCCATGAACATGTCAAATTCTTTTCAAAATCCACTTTTTGAACAATTCATACAAAGAGACCAAAATGGACAAGTTTACATTGAAAACTTAGAGGCAGCAGCCCAAAATCCGGAATTCGCTTCACTTGTAGAAGAATTGGTCTTAAACGATCCTGAACGATACCTCGCTATGCTCTTAGACCAAGGCACAAGATTACCAAAAGGCTTTGACATTAATACCATACGACCTGTCTCTCCTAATCATACGACACAAAACACAACATCCCAACATGACACGAACAATACCTCGACCAATCACACTGTTGTTACTACACAAGTTGCTACTACCACCATTAATGTGACATCTAGTGGCACCATAAATCAAAACACCTCCTCTTCAACTAACACAACTGGAGGAACATCCACTATGACCATGCCTACAATGTCCACATCATCTACACAAATGCTAGGAGCTACCTTTTCACAGTCCATGCCTACAACTTCCACATCATCTTCACAAACAATAGGAACCACCTTTGCATCCACATCAGTAGGCACCACTTCTTCAAATCCTATGGTCGGCTCTTCATCTATGACAATGGGGGCATCTTCATCACATCCTTATGGTGGAACCTCATTTAATCCCTTTGGGAAAAACTCACGACGCGTTTTCATTCAAGGCCCTCAACACAACATTAACACATCATCACAAATGAACATCCCACATGGACAAGGGCACAATACACATATACCACACAGACACTTTCAAGGACCAAACACTACCATGCCACATGGACAATTCTTTCAACAAGGACAAGGAACTCAAATGACACAGCAAATGCATACCTTTGGACATCAAATAAGTCAGGGACCTCAAATACAGACAAACATGGTGGGGTTACATATTCCCACATACTCATCCCAGATTCATACTCAACAACATATCCCCAATCACAACTGGCAATATCAGCAAAACATACCTTACTTTCAGGCAACCAATGATCCCATCGTACACACCTTGCTAGCAAAAGTGGATGACCTTCAAAAACAGATGGAAAATATGAAAACCTCTGACAAGAAGACACAAATGCCATACGACTTATGTCCATATCCTTTTGATACAACTTTGTACATGCCACCATTTCCACATGGTTATGTGGCTCCAAACTTCAACAAATACAAGGGTAAAACAAATCCACTTGACCACATCAGAGAGTTCATAACAAGTTGTGTGGATATTGCTCATGAGCACACATATCTAATGCGACTATTTCCTAAAAGCCTCACAGGACCAGCGCTAGAATGGTTCTATACACTGCAACCTGGAATATAGTCATGGAAAGAACTTGCTGAAAAATTTGTGAAAAATTACACATACAACATTGACACAGACACCTCCATTACCAACTTATGCCAACTCACACAAGAAGATTCAGGTGAAACCTTTTTACCATTCTTTCAAAAATGGAGGGGCCTAGCGAGTCGTTGTCATATAGACATACCTGAAAAGGAAAAAGTTGACATGTTCGTACAAACGTTAATGGGCCCACTGAAAAATGGCTTGCGTGTTCATTGTTGCACAAATTTTGCAGACCTAGTTGAACGAGGTGTCCAAGTTGAACAAGCCCTCATAGCTGAAGGAAGACTAAAATACGGTCCTAAAAACACAAATGCAAACCCTCCTTTTGCTGACAAAACCAAATTTTGGGTTAAGAACAAACATGTTACCAACGATGGTGTAGTCGATGCTAAGGCTGTCAACACTATGGGTCCTATGATTACTCTAAAAGGGACACAACCACAAAACACACAAATGATGACACAAAACTATGTTGCTAATGCTATCCAGACAAATCAGAATAACCAAGGCAATCAAAACAATCAAATTCAAGGGCAGCCTAGACAACCAAGACAATTCCTTAGAAATCGCACATATACCCCTTTGGGTGAACCTATTGACGAAGTACTCAAGAAATGCGTTCAAAATGGTGTCATCACACTTCAGGACCCCAAACCATATGACCCTGGACAGTTTAAACCATCTTGGTGGGATGATAATGCATTTTGTGACTATCACCAAATAAAAGGACACAAAACATCTTCTTGTAAACAATTGAAAAATCTAGTACAAGACCTTATTGAAAAATGTATCATTGAAGTTGGAAGGCCATAGTTGCCTCTAATGTGGATCATACAATACACAAGAACCCACTGCAGGATCATGGTTCAGGAAACCCTTCTATGTCAAACCTTAATAACAATACTCAAGCCAACCATGCCCGTATTGCATACGACTATTCCGGGGGACCTATTATACATCACATTAGAACAACTGAGGAACATGTCTGCACGGTCACCATTAGAAAGGTCCCTGAATGCAATGTCGCCACTCGTGGTGGAAAGATCACCATAGTTGGCCCTCCTCCCCCTAGACAATCAAAGGTAACAATAGCTGGCCCGTCCACTTCACAGTCGCAATCCCGTCCACAAAACAAGCAATCCCAACCTAAAGGAAACTTTAATCTTATTGACCAACTTGGAAAAACACCCGCACAAATCTCTATTCTTGAGTTGTTACGCATCTCGCCTGCCCATAAGGCCATCCTAGACAAAAACACTGCAAGAATCCTCTATTCCCCAAGATATTGATGTCAACCAATTTGAAGCCATGGTAGGATATCTCATGACACCCCACCATATCACCTTTTCTGACCAAGACTATTCGTCATCCAAATCCAACCATAATGATGCCCTTCATATCGAAGTCTTTGTTCATAAACATAAGGTCAGACGAGTCTTAGTAGATGGCGGAGCAGGATTGAATATATGTTCCTTAAAATTGGTCAAGGCACTAGGCTTTTCTGATGCTTGCGTAGACGCCACAAGAAACATTGTTATCAAGGCATATGATGATGCAGAACGTTCCTCTCGGGGCGTAATTACACTCCCAATTCGAATCGGGCCAGTCATTGTTGACACCACTTGTCAAGTTCTAGATTTGGACCTGCCATACAACATTTTACTCGGTCGACCTTGGATCCATGCTTTGAAAGCCATTCCCTCCACATATCACCAGTGCTTGAAGTTTCCTTTTGAAGGAACTGAGATTACTATATACGAAGACCTTGATCCATTCCAATATTCTACCAACTTACGAGGTGTCTCAGAACGTCAAGTCCCTATCAATAGGGAAGCTCTGACATCTTTTCCTTCTAAATTCATTGATCCCTCAACACTCATGAAATCTTCCACTTCTTCATCCATCGCTTCCACTCCTACTTCTTTGACCACCATGACCACTTCCATAACACCTTCCACTTCATTTATCACCCCAAGTGTCGACCCGAGGTTCCAGATTCAGGATCAAGGATGTGGAGAGTACAAGCTGAATACGGCCTATTGCATAACCAAGATGCCCAAGTCTCCCCAAGTCTATGGCAAACCTTGTTTTAGAATACAAGCAAAAGAAACTTTCAGGGTTCCTCCAAATACAGTTTTCATAAAGTGGGGTGAAATGAGTCAAGAGGACATAGATGATATACTATCCTGGATTTATAGAGAACCACGAGACTTAACTCCCTTGCCAGTAACAATATATGGAAAAGGATACATCATGATAAAAGAAAAAGGTTATGATGGAAAAAGTGGTCTTGGCAAGGATAAAAATGGAAGGCGTGAGCCACTATCAGTTTCAGAAAGACCAAAACATCTTGGGTTAGGGTTAGGTCCATGAGAATCTGGTGATCCAAGTACCAATGTGCTTCCATGTGAGTTAGTGTATGCTTCAGACTGTGTTGAGACAACTGAGGACACCTCCTTTGAAACTGACTCTCACGAATGGGAATTTGGCTCTCAGCTATTCTTAAGTGACTACTGCCTTGATGAATTATTCCTTGAACCTAGCGAGCCTACATTTGAGGAACGATTTTGGAAAATGTTTAAGATTGATACAACATCAAATGATGTAAAGTCTAGATCATGTTCTATTCCCGTTCATCCCAGTCCTGACACACCAACCCAGTCATTCCAAATTGATGACAATCATTCAGAACCACCTGAACCGTCACTTGCCACTACTAATCTTGAATCTAATGCTACTCCCTTTGTCCCTTATTTCACTGGTGAGTATGAAACAAGTGAAGGAGAATACTGGATAGAATCCGACATAGAGCCAGATGATGAAAATTTCATTTTTAATGTCTCGACATCCATTTGCATGCTCTCCTTGTCATCTCCTCAATTTGCAAATGCTAATGATGGGATATCTTTAGTTTACCCTGACCTAATTGACTGGAACCAACAAGGCCCACTAGTAATGGACACTTTTCAAAATGATGAGGCTTTAGCAAAATTTCTCGGACTATGTGAGGGCATTCCAAATGGGGATCACAAAGCTGGATTTTCCATTGACTTGGATTGTGCTGCTTATTTTGGGGAGACTGTGCCATCCTCTAGTCGAAAAATTAAAAAGAAAAATAAAGTAAAAAATAATACGTCTCTAGGTGAAAACCGAAAGGCACCTTCTGACGACAAAATAGTAAAAATAAAGGACGTATCCGAGGGTGAAAACCTCCTTGAGGAACCTAAGGGTGGAGGATTGGGCTTTCTCCCCGTGGACAGAGAAAAATCAGCAATGCTTGTAGAAGACACCATACCAGTTAATATAGCTACTGTGGAAGACCCCAAAA
The DNA here is from genome assembly GCA_007258455.2 of Sequoia sempervirens. NCBI lineage: Eukaryota > Viridiplantae > Streptophyta > Pinopsida > Cupressales > Cupressaceae > Sequoia > Sequoia sempervirens. The sequence goes on from VDFB02075321.1 coordinate 73,059,215, forward strand.
TGGTCCTCTTTGCGGCGTCATTGACAGAGGTTGAACAACCAATATTTCAAAAGTTCTTCTCAGAACGCAAGGTAAACTTTGCATGGTCTTATGCCGACATGCTAGGATTAGATCCTGAGTTAGTATTGCATCACTTGCCATTATTGCTAGATGCCAAGCCAGTAAAACAAAATCTAAGAAAAATGCACCCACAAGTGGCATTGTTGGTTAAAGTTGAACTCAAAAAGTTGTTGGATGTGGGTTTTATCAAATCAATTGACTATGCTGAGTGGATATCCAACCTCGTACCTATCACTAAGTATACTAGACAGATTCGTGTATGCACAGACTTCCGAGACCTCAATAAAGCATGTCCTAAAGATGATTTTCCTCTGTCGAACATTGACATCATTGTGGACCTTACAGCTGGATATGAGATGTTGTCCCTTATGGATGGTTTCTCGGGTTATAATCAGATTCGTATTGCCCCTGAAGATCAACACAAAACTGCTTTCACATGCCCTTGGGGTACATATTGTTGGACTGTAATTCCATTTGGTCTTAAAAATGCAGGTGCTACATATCAAAGGGCAATGACAACAATATTCCACGACATGATACACACATTAATGGAGGACTATGTAGATGACCTTTTGGAAAATTTATTGACAAGAAAAGACCACCTTTCAGTATTGGACAAAGTTTTTAGGAGGTTGGAACAGTATAAGGTCCGGTTAAACCCAAAAAAGTGTGTTTTTGGTGTAGCATTGGGCAAGTTATTGGGATACATAGTCTCCCGTAGAGGAATTGAAGTTGATCCCGCTAAAGTCAAAGCTATATTGGATATGCCTCCTCCTAAGGGAATCAGTGACCTAAGAACGCTACAAGGTAGACTTCAATCCATTAGACGATTTATTGCTCAACTCGCAGATAGGTGTCAACCATTCCAGTATCTTCTACGCAAAGGGATCTCCTTTGTGTGGACAGATAAGTGTCAGGAAGCATTCAACCAGATCAAACAGTATTTATTGTCACCTCCAGTTCTCATGCCTCCTATCCAAGGAAAACCATTAATTTTGTATATCTCTACAACTACTTCAGCACTGGGGGCATTACTAGCACAAAATGACTATGAAGAAAAAGAGAGGGCCATATATTATATCAGTCGAACACTGGTGGGGTATGAGCTAAATTACACACCCATTGAACATTCTTGTTTGGCAGTTGTATTTGCAGCCCAAAAATTAAGGCATTACATGTTAAACCATAAGACACATTTGGTAGCTAAGATCGATCCCTTGAAGTACCTCTTGAGTCGAGCAACATTGACTGGACGTTTAGCAAAATGGATTACAATCCTCAGTGAATATGATATTCAATATGTGGAACGAAAATCCATCAAGGGACAAGTAATAGCAGACCAACTCGCAGATGCACCAATACCAGATAACCATCCTCTTACAACAAAATTTCCAGATGAGTCTATATGTCACGCAGAATCTAAATAGCCTTGGCAATTATACTTTGATGGATCTCACACTAATCATGGATTAGGAGCTGGAATATTATTCATTACCCCACAAGGAGACTCCATCCCAAGGTCATTCTGCATAGCATTTCCATGCACTAATAACATGGCAGAGTATGAAGCATTAATTACAGGACTTCGAATGGCTATCAAGTGGAAAATTAGGAATTTACAGGTCCTCAGCGATTCTCAGCTAGTTATAAACCAAGTCAATGATGAATATGAAACCAAAGATGAGAAGCTAATTCCTTATAAACGAATGGTTGACAGTTTCCTGACATATTTTCACAGACTATCCTTTGAATTGATTCCAAGAACACAGAATAAGGATGTTGATGCTATGGCAACTATTGGATCTTTGCTTGATATTCCTAGCAATGTCCCACAGTTTGAGTTTTTGGTTGAGCAGTTATTGGTTCCGGCTTATGATGTCCCCGAATCAGAAATGGTCTGTGAGCTTGTTGGTTCCAGTTCCCCCTGGTACAAGGACATTTTTGACTACCTTCATTCACAGATCCTTCCCCAAAACTTTTCCAATAACCAAAGGAAGTCCTTTATCCGCAAAGTTGCACGTTATACCATCATCAACAACACCCTTTACCATCGTAGCTTTGAAAATACCCTTCTTTGTTGTCTCAACACTAATTAAGCAAAAGCGACCTTACAGGAAGTACATGAGGGTATATGTGGGTCCCATTCGAGTGGCCCAACCTTAGCTAAAAATATTATGAGACTTGGTTACTATTGGCCAACACTAGAAAAGGATGCACTAGAATTTGTAAGAACTTGTCGCCAATGTCAGATTCATAGTGATTTAATTCACGCTCCAGCACAAGAGTTGAGGCCGATCACTTCTCCTTGGCCTTTTGCACAATGGGGACTTGATCTCGTGGGCAAGATTCACCCTACATCCTCCAATGGACACAAATTCATTATCACTGCCACTGAGTATTTTACTAAGTGGATCGAGGCCATTCCACTCACTTACATTACTGGCAAACAAATCTCCAAATTCATCCTCAATTATATCATTTGTCGGTATGGCATTCCACAATCCATCATCACAGATAATGGTCGTCCCTTCAAAAACCATGAAGTCCGTGAATTATGTCAACGTTTCCATATTAGCCACCACTTTTCCACGCCATATTACCCACAAGGAAATGGTCAAGCTGAGGCATCTAATAAAACCATTATCAAACTTCTTAAAAAGACTGTCAATGACGCTGGTCGTGACTGGCACATCCAACTCAACCCTGCTTTGTGGGCATACCGCACGAGCATTCGTACTCCCACTGGTGCCACTCCTTTTTCCCTTGTCTTTGGAGCCGAAGCCATCTTGCCCATAGAGGTCGAAATTCCATCTTTGCGAGTCTCCATGAAAGGCCTCATCACTGATGAAGAATACAGACAATCAAGACTACATGAGTTAGAAATGCTAGATGAACGCAGACAAAATGCATTGAATCATTTATGAGCATACCAAAATTTTCTTTGCAGAAGCTATAACAAAAGGGTGATGACTCGACAGTTTGACATTGGTGACTTAGTTCTCATGCAAAATCCCAAGAATCAGTCAGATAGGGAGAAGCCAGGAAAATTTGAGCCCAATTGGCTGGGCCCTTACGTCATCATAGCATCATTTGGTTCTGGAGCATATCAGTTAGCTACTCCTGAAGGTGAACAGTTGACAGAGCCAATCAATAGTCTACATTTGCGCAAATTTTATGCATAGCATCAGAAAGCCTATCTAAAAACCAGTAAAAATACAAAAAAAAAGAAAAAAGAAAAGAAAAGAAAGAGAATAAAATGAAAGCAAAAGAAGCCGAGAAAAATAATTCATTAATGGTGAAACTTGGTGATAAGATTGCTTTGGATAAAGTGCCGTGGTGAAAACCACAACAAGCCGGGCTCCATGTGTGGTCAGGTCATTCTTGCGTGCCATCTACTGTCACTCTATCTACCTTTGTCCCTAATGAACATACTCTTTTTTTTTTTTTTTTATAACACTTTGTCCTAATATCATGATATTTCTATCCATGGCTGACAATAGTTGAAATCAAGTCTTGCATATTGTCTGTTATCCATGCTAGTCATGCCTTTTCTTTACATTTCATTTTTCCCTGGCTCATACTCAACTTGACTAGGGGCAAACTTTTATCATGAGACTGCAGTGGGTACCGCACGTGATCCTAAAAATCAGAAAATGTATTGAAAAAAGACCTAAAAACTAGAAAATGTCCTGAAAAAAGACCTAAAAATCAGAAAATGTCTTGAAAAAAGACCTAAAAACTAGAAAATTTCCTTAAAAAAGACCTAAAAACTAGAAAATGTCCTGAAAAAAGACCTAAAAATCAGAAAATGTCCTGAAAAAGACCTAAAAATCAGAAAATGTCCTGAAAAAGACCTAAAAATTAGAAAATGTCCTAAAAAAGACCTAAAAATCAGAAAAAAGTCCTTAAAAAAAGAAAAAAGAAAAAAGAGACCTAAAAATTGAAAAATGTCCTGAAGAAAGCACGAGCTTCCAAAGGAATGTGGTAGAACAACGCGATTAAATTCAGGGCTGGTCTTGGGTTGTCTTTGTCATTGTCGAGGAACCTCTGTGTCTGCATTTGCTGCGCTAAGTGAAATGTCAGACCCCGAGGACATTAGATTGAGATCCCTATTCAGTTTGTCAAAGATAAATCATGACTCAATCACTTTGGAGTCCAACCAAGACCAAAGTCAAAAGCTTTGAAAAGGTAGATGTGTGGTCGAGACTTCACGAGGTCTCACGAGGTGCATGGTGGTAGATGGGCCCTCGAGGAGCCACACTAGGTCAGTCCATTAGGGTTCATTGCACAATTTTTGCACACACATGAAACAGTCTTTAAACTTGAATGAACAATCTACCCAAGTGAACTTTGACAATCTATCAATGGAACATGACAATCATCTTGGCATATCAAAATCAGTCAATCTCAGTCAAACTTAGTCAAGCTAGTCAAATCTTTCTTACTCTTTAGATGTGTCCTTCTGAAGGGTAGCCCGTCATTTAATCATTCCTTAGGATGTGTCCTTCCTAGGCATCGTCATCGTCATCTGACATTTTGAGCAATCCTCTTGACATTTAGGAACCACTCCTCTTGACATCAATGTTCTTTCAGATGTGTCCTTCTGAAGAACAACCCCCATCATTTATGCCTTAGGATGTGTCCTTCCTAGGCATCATCGCTGTCACCTAGAATTTTGAGGGATCCTCTCGACTTTTGCGGGTTTCTCCTCTTGACATCAACATTATTTAGGATGTGTCCTTCCTGAATTTGGCAATCTTCGACACTCATCATCTTGGCATCGTCAAAACCTTGACACGCTGCCATCTCGACATCAAACTAGACATCTGGTAGAACTCTTGGCATCCAGGACACACTTAATGGCGATTGGCACCCAATACGTTGATTTTCATCCCCATGTTACTAGTTTTTTTTATTGAGATCGACAAACGAGGATTTAGAGAAGCGGCTGGCCGGCGGTAATGCGGGGGTTTGTTTGTGTTTTGGCGCTCCTTGTACTGGTTTCTGTTGATGTCTTTTGACTTCGGGATTTAGAAAAGCGTGATGTATGCGGTAGGTGTTTTATTTTTCCTTTTGGTAATCCATGTTTGCTAGTTTCGAAGGGATGTCTTGGAAATGGGATTTAGAGAAGCAACGGCGTTTGTAACGCTTTCTTGTCTTTTTTTGCTTGTGGTTGGTTATGGCAAAAAGACTGGGGAAAATGTGCCTTTTTGTATGAGTCATGATCATCCTTGTCTGCGATTGCTTATCTCACGTGATGGTACAACCTTGCACACCTTGGTCTATGTCATATCATGGTGTTTGTTGGCCATTACAATAATCTGCCCAATGATGATAAATATAAAAATGTAAGTATGAAAGTTGGTTCCCCTATCTTTCTTTTTTTCATCTAGCTTTCCATCTTCATCCTCCCTTCTCTTCCACACTAATATCCATCCCATTCCAAGCTAACATTTCTTTTGTCTTTCATCCTCTAGTCTTCTCATCAATTTCGAGAGCACACCCATGTTCTTGGAACCCGTCTATCCTCTCGAGGGGGCATACCGTAACCCTCCTCATCATTCTTACTCATCTTATTTTGCATTGGGGCATGACTTTGACTTATTTTTCTTTGTCACAATGCAACAGGCTGCATTATGACAAAGAGGGGCAAAATGTAGACACATAAAAATGTCCTAAGCCTTCGAGTGTCATTCTTCTTCATCCTCGTCCTTCGATAATAATTTTAGTTATTCAATTATGTTTGATTATATTCCTCCTATTAATTAAATAATTTTTAATAATTATTTAATTGAATTCACTTCTAATATTTAATTTATCTGGAAATAGATTAAATAGAAGCTAATCATTGTCGCTAATTTCTTCCTCTTCTTCAATGGTTAAATAGAATTATTATTTATTTAATTATTTTTGTCATCTTTCATCTATAGTTAAATAATTACACCATTAATTATTTATCTATTCATCTAGTCCTTCAAGTTACTTCCATAGTTAAATAGTTAAAATCCGTTTAACTATCCCATGCCACCTCTCCTAATTAAATAGTTAATCTAAATTAATTATTTAAGGTCTAATTTCTATCTCTCCATTTAATTAAATTAATAAATTTAATTAAATGTTCCTCTTTTCATTTTCTCCAAATAAATAATTTGAATAAATTATTTATTTTCCACTTATCCATTTCCTCTATTTTCAAATAAATAATTTGAATAAATTATTTATTTTCCACTTGTCCATTTCCTCCATTTTCAAATAAACAATTTGAATAAATTATTTATTTTCCACTTGTCATTCCAACATTTTGAATAAATAATTTAAAATAAAATAATTTATGCACCATGAAAGTCCAAAGATGCCTGTCATGATCCCTGTCATAACATTCATTTCTGTCCTTAACACCGTGTCTTGCATGTAGGCATTAGGGTGTCATGGCCCGGAATCGGTAGTAATAGATTTTCCATTACATGGCATATTATTTTTTAGTACATCAATTACGGACCATTGATCTTGGCATCTTTAGGACTTAATCTCAACCATCCATTTAGTAACATCCTCTCATGAGATTCCCATCCATTGATCGGAATCTTTCTGAAGATTAATGAAAATCTCAATAGATCCATTCGGATAGTTTGTCACATAAAAGCAACCTTTCTTCTCCATTTTTAGCTTAACGGCTATTCTTCTCCAACTTTTCTTGCTACCATTTGCAGGTCTTGCACAAGTATTTCAACAAATCTGAGGGCAAAGTTGCATAACAAGAAGAAGGAGAGCAAGAGAAGTGATTCAAGTTCAAACATGGGGAGTATTTTGATTTGATGTTTTAGTTTCCTTATGTTTTCATTGTTTTCTCTTGTTTGGATGTGGGTTAATAGTTTAGAGGTGTTGGCTGTCCCTTTATCTATTCTATTTGATTTCTAACCCCATCTCACAGTACTCAGTGTACATACCACTAAAGGTTGTGGTAGAGATGCATTACCATGCTCTGACCCCCGATGAAGATGATCTACTGTTCATACATCGCTTGAATGTAGTGGAAAAGTCCCTCATGTAGGTGTGAGCCTCACCCATGCATCACAACGTGGAGGGTGAATATAACAACCATCACTCAACAGATGAGTGGCATGACCACCCTGCTTGATCCACCTAATGTAGATGTGACCCATGGTGTTGCCTGGGACCGTCAACTCGATGCAATACTATTGCCCCTCGTAGGCATCCTATGATGTCCTGCCCTTATTATATGCTATCTATCATCCGCAGAGGGGTAGACCAATGATGCAATAGACATCCTCCAAGGTGACGGTCATCTCTCCTATTGGTAGATGGAAGCTAGAGGTGCCAGCATCCCAACGCTCCATTAGTGCCATCAATATAAGTGTGTGAAAACAGATCTTCGACATGGTGTATATCCACCAAAGGTTGACTCATCGCAACAAATCTTGATCATTTGGATTCATATCATTGCAACAGTCTTGTAGTAATGTCAATAATGGTTTGTCAGTGTGCTCTCGGATCTCTGGCCAAGCCTACAAATATAAAAAGTTTCACATCAGTTCCTTCTATATCATTGAGAAATTTTTCAACTACAACAAATTTTTCTAAAGTTTGTATATGGGATGAAGGTGTGTCACATAGATGTCTTCACAATGTGCTAGTGTTTGAGGTCAAACACCTCTCAATGATAGTACGTGGGAGGGATGCCAATACGGCTGGAGGTCGCTGATACGTCTCCTAGATGAAAGGGCACCAACCAAACACCTCTTGTCGGTTGGACACCTGTGCTACTTGAGAAAAAAAATCTAAAAAAAATATGAAAATCACTAGTTGGGTCAAAAAATTTTGTACCTCGTTAGACTCATCACCCACCGCTGTCGCTGCATGGAGCTGCTCAATCATTGGAGCTGCTCAATCATTGGGGCTACGTACTCTCATCTGCGAGGTATTTTTCTGATTCTTCTCTCACAAAAGTCAACAAGATCCTCACCGTGAATAGTGAAATTAACCCTTCTATGGGCCCACCCGAGCATATATAGGTCATTTTTGCCCATTTTTCATGGTGAAATTGTTCCTTCCATCCTTTCTGTTTTCACCCCACCAAGCTGGGGGAAAAAATAGGAGGGGGCATATATTCACCTTTTCATCAAATTTTTCTTCCGAACCACCAAATTTTCTTAAGCATTCTTCTCACCATGGTAGCTTCTTCCGATTTTTGAAACTAACTTAAATTTGAGTTTTGTAAAATGGAACTTCACGTTTGATGTTGTAGTTTCTCGTTGAGCTCAAATGCTAGGGGTATCATCAATATTTTCGTACTCGAGACCTTTGTGACCTCTACAATATCCTTTTTTTTTTTTTTTTTTTTTAAAAGGGTAAAAACTTTATTGAAAATTAGAAGAGAAGATTACAACAAAACCCAGGCCACAAAGACCCGCCAAAAGCAACAGAGCAACACACATCAGCCTTCCTCATTGTGACCATCCCCATCTTTAGCTAGAATCCCTTCTAAATCCTGGCGGAGCTCCTGGGGAACCTGCTCCCACCCATCAATCTTCCAACCAAGAAGATGCTCAGAAGCCCACTTAGCCAAACAATCAGCAGCCCTATTCCACTCCCGAGGAATATGGACAAAGGATATAAACTCCATCAAAGAGCTAATCTATAAAATCTGTTGCACCATTCTAGCCAGCTGCCAGCTAACATCAGACACCGTCCGGTTATTTATCATATCAATCAGAACCTGAGAATCAGATTCACAAATAACTCTGCGCCAACCCAAATCATAAGCCCTCTCAAGAGCATAGAGAATCGCCAAACCTTCCATAAGGTTAATAGAATGCACCCCTTCGTGAGCAGAGAAGAAGAAAACCACAGAGCCCGAAGAGTCCCGACCAACTCCACCAATGCCAGCAGGACCAGGATTGCCTCTTGAGGAACCATCAGTGTTGATCTTCAAGATTCCATCCTGAGGGGGCAACCACCTGCCTAACCTTTGGACTTTTTGTTTTCCCCTCCTTCCCCTCTTGACACAAGCCGAAGCTGAAGACAACCCCTGGATTCCAAGTCTCTCCACCTTCTCAGCGTCCCCTTTGTCTAACGGGAAAGCCACCTCACACTTAGCTTCCACAGTCTCCTGAATCATAGCCCTTACTCTTTGCCAAACTTGTTGGAATATCAACCTTTCACCCTGAAAAATTCTACGGTTTCGTTCTAACCAGATCTGCCACAATATGAAGGTAGGACCAACATACCACACCTCCTGCAGGAAAGAGGTCTCAGAAGGAGGTCTACCAACACTGTTCCAAAACTCCACCAGCGAAGAGGCATGAACACACGGGGTTCTCCAGGCCTCCCACCACAGATGCCAAAGATGCAAAACAAAAGGGCACCGAAAAAACAAGTGGGAAGAATCCTCCTCCGCTGCCCCGCACAAAACACAAATAGAAGGGCCTTGAAACCCCCTCTTCTGAATATTGTCCCACGTCAAGCACCTGTTCCAGGCCAAGGTCCAAAGAAAGCAATTACACTTAGGCCAGGAGAACTTGTTCCACACTCTCTTCCACCAGTGAACCTCCCCCCCCTCAAGCCTGTGAGATAACAATCTCTGATATCCATAAGCAACAGTAAAGACTCCCTTAGGATTAGGATACCATGAAAGAACATCCCCCTCCTGCAGGGAACTACAATTCCTAGTAGAGAGGATTTTGTGCAGCTCAGCACAATCCTCCTCCATACCAACATCAGGCCACTCTCCAGGGTTCTTCCATCTCGCCATTCTCATCTGATCCCGGGTAGAGAAGGACTTAAAATCACTCACCCTTGACCAACCAGCGTCGAGGAATCGCTGGCATAAAGTTGCCAAGTTTGGAAATTGGGCAAGAATGGGGGGAAAGCCATCCCAAGAGTCAGACCAGAAAAGAGCTTCTGTCCCCCTTTTGCAAATCCAAAAAAGGCCATCCTTTATGAGAGCAGCCCCTTTCTTGAGAGTACCCCAAATCATCGAACCTTTCCCCCTCAAGGAGTACCGGGGAATATCACTCTGAGGGATCCCTGGAAAATACTTGTGAGATAAAATTCTAGCCCATAGATGATCCTGTTCCACACACCAGCGCCAATACAGCTTAGCAGCTTGAGCCACGCTGGACAACGAAGACTGCCTTAAACCAAGCCCTCCGAACTGCTTCGGGCTACAAACAGTGTCCCACTTGACAAGACTCCATTTGGATGACTGAAAGCTACCAGCCCATAAAAATTGCCTAGCAAGAGAGTCAAACTCCTTAATAAAACTCACCGGGGCAACCTGGATCATGCACCTGTAGATGGGGAGAGCCTGCACCACAGACATGAGCAACTGAACCCGCCCAGCAAAGGACAGCCATCTGTGGGTCCAGTGATTAACCTTCACACGAAATTTATCCAATATATTCTGCCACGAATCTCGATGAGGTCTTCCAACAGAGATCGGAATACCAAGGTAGGTCAAGGGGAGAGACCCAATCTGAAATCTCAAAATGTGAGCAATCCTCCTCTGAATGGCCTCTGGAGTGTTAAAGAAAAAGATGGAGGACTTTTCCTCATTGATCAATTGGCCCGAGGCATTAAGATAAACATCCAAAGCTTTGCGCATATTAGTAGCTTCTCTGATAGATGCCAGACCCATCAAAGCTGTGTCATCCACAAACTGCAAATGAGACTGTGGTGGTAAACCACCATTCCATCTCCATCCGAAATAAGCCCCAGCTCCACATGCCTTCTCATCAAGCGTCCCAGACCCTCGGCAAGAAGGATAAACAAATAGGGAGAGAGGGGGTCTCCCTGGCGCAAACCCCGAGACGCACCAAAGAGCTCTGAGTGCTCACCATTGATTAACACAGAAAAGGAAGTTGTAGTAACACAGCTCATTACCCAGCTAATCCAATCCTCCCCAAAACCAAAAGCGCGAAGAATCTGCTGAAGGAAGGACCACTGAACTCTGTCATAAGCCTTAGCCATATCCAATTTGATAAACATTGCCTTAATCTTGGAAGTGGCCATGGAATGGATAGTTTCAGTTGCAATCACCACCCCATCCAAAATTTGCCTACCCTCCACAAAACCGCTCTGTTCTTCAGAAATCAACACTGAAAGCCACTTTTTCAACCTGTCAGCCATCAATTTAGAGATAATTTTATAAATCACATTGCACAGAGAGATAGGCCAAAATTGCCTTAACCTATCAGCACCCTCACACTTGGGAATGAGAGCCAGGAAGGTGGAATTGAGAGCCCGAAGCATTTGCTTATTTGATTGAGACTCCTGCACCACTGCTAACAAGTCCAAATTGATGATATCCCAGAACTCCTGGAAGAACTCAATCGGAAAGCCATCCGGGCCAGGGGCTTTCCCCTTCTTCATCTGAAACACAATACCCTCCAGCTCATCAAGCGAGATGTCACTCATAAGATGCTCATTCATTTCTCTAGAAACGAGAGAAGGGATACACGACAGGACTTGAGCTTCCTCATCGAAACTCCTTCGCTCCTCCTCCTTGAATAAAGAAGCAAAGTATTGAACTGCTTCATTAGAGATCTCCTGAAAGGAGGAAAGCAGCTCACCCCTATCATTCACTAAAACAGAAATAGAGTTGCCATGTCTCCTGGCCTTCACCGAATTGAAGAAGAAGGCAGTGTTCTTATCTCCTTCCAGTAACCAGTCAACCCGGGCTTTTTGTTTCCAAAAAATTTCTTCCCTCAGCTCACACTCCTCCAACAGCTTCACAGCCTTGGCTTCTTCCAAAAGCAGCACTTCAGTCATCCCCTCCTCCCTAATCATCCTCGTAATACCAGCCAACTCTGCCTGAGCAGCAGCCTTAGCATGGAAAATGTTTCCAAAGCAATGTCGATTCCATTGTTTGAGCTGATACTTAACAAATTGAAGTAACTTAGCGAAAGTATACATTTTTGTACCATAGGAAGGTCTACCATACCTCCACCATTCAGCCACGTGATCATGAAGAGAGGGATCCCTAAGCCACATAAGCTGGAATTTAAAAGGAGGAGACCGAGGCACACGAGCCGAAGAGACCGCGAGCTTGATAGGCCAATGATCTGAACCCCTCCAATCCAAAATTTCAGACTTAGAGGACCACAAACCACCAACCCAGTAACAAGAAACCAGAAAATGATCAAGACGCTCAGCAATGCACTCCTCCCCCATCCTCCGATTAGTCCAAGTGAACTGGCCATTACTAGGCTTGATATCAACCAGATTTAGAGCTGAAATGTTATCTTGAAGAAGAAGAGCAGAAGGCTCCAGCCTCGCAATACCACCCCGTTTCTCATCCAACTTAGAGATAGCATTAAAATCTCCCGCCATTATCCACGGATGATAAGGAGCCATACTTCTAACAAACCTGATATGGGTCCACAATAATTGCTTACTGTGAAGCTCAGTAGGCGCATAAATATTGGAGAAAAATATAGCCTCCCCTGACTCAAAGCAAGAAGCAATCATGGAGATAGATGACTTGGAGGACATCCACCAAAGAGGAGAAATCTTCCGAGGATTCCATAAACAAGCCACTCCCCCAGAAGCCCCCTGAGCACCAATACATTGGCACTCACCATTCCCCCACAGCTTAGGCATCAAACCAAGCATACTTTCAGCCGACAGCTTAGTCTCCTGGAGAAAGAGCACGTCAGGAGATTGACTTCTAACCAAATCACGAACAGCTTTTTGTCGAGGGCCACTGTTCAAGCCCCTTACATTCCAAGATAAAACAATCATTTCAAGGGGCTCGAAAAAAGAGAATCCAAGGTCTTAACCGACCCTGACTCCACCAAGCTCTCCCCTATCATTTTGATCTTTTCCACATCCTTCTTCCTGCCAAGCTTAGAGACCTTTTCCGCCCCACCTTTTTTTAGATCCTTCTGAAAAATTCCCAAATGAGAAGACAACTTATTATTCTTACCCAACTCCGAGCCAGATCCCCGAGAGGGGTGGGCCGAAGCGTCTTTGCTTTTTTCTGGAACAACAACACAGCCTGGTTCCTCCGGAGCCCTCAACTGATGGATTGAATCCAAAATCCCAGACCCCTCAACTTGTGGAGCACAACGAACCTCTGAATAGAGCCCTTCAAGCCCTAGATCTTTCCCATCCTGTACTACATTTGGCAAACCCGTATGCACCTCCTGCTGAGAAACTTGCACTATCTGAACAGGAGACCCAGGCTGTTCAACTTCCTTAGTCCCTTGATCCAAATCCACCAAACCCGGATTCACTTCCTGCTGACTAAAATCATCCAATACCTCGAATCTATTAAAAGTGTCCTCTTCTTGCCTTTCTTTGAGAGTCCTCTTCTGCCCCTTATTTCTGTTTCGATTCCTGACAGGAATAAAACCATCCTCCCGAGCCCCACTACCCTGAATAAGATCCTTACCCTTATCCACCCTAGGTGGATAACGAGAGGGTTGAGCGTCCTCGGTCGCCACAGGCTTAGCCTTTGGACATCTACGCTGGAGATGGCCATACTCATGGCAAAATCGGCACCGAAACGGCAGGGTCTCATAGTCAAGCTGCTGCACCCAAGAATACTCTCCTGCACACACTGCTAAAGAATCTGGAAATGGTTTACTTAAATCAATTTCCACACAAAACCGGGCGTATGTCATTACCTTCTTGAATTGAGTCTACTGCGACGAGCCAATAGGATTCCCCAACATCGAGGCCAGTAAATGCAAAACATCCTCACGCCAGCACTCAACCGGGAGCCTCGGAAGACGAACCCAGACTGGAACCCGACTCGGAAGCTCCGCGGCCGGATTGAACCCTGCATGCCAAGGTTTAATGAATAGGCCCACTTGGTTGTAGAAATAAGGACCCCCCTCAAAAGTATGAGTTCGATCAGCCATACAATCAAAAGTAACCATGAAATAATTATTCGCTAGGAGTCGAATCTCCATCTCCCCCTCTGGCATCCACGTCCTCTGAGCCCAGGCTTCCAAAAATTGCAGCGAGAGTTTCAATCCTAAGAACTTACAATATAAGGAATGTCTTGAGTAATAATCAATATCCTCCGCCAGCATCTCCATCGGAATCACAACATTTGGTCTCTCTTTGCATCTTTCCAGGCAGCCATTAATCTTCAGAATCCGAGACCCCCCAGAAGAACCCATCTCCGGATCTAGGGAAAAAAGATTATTCTCAAAAATTTTAGAACCCTGAAGAGGGGGTTTTGATCCAAACGCCGACCGGAAATCCAAAATGGGGCTAACCCCAGATGTTTCTCCGTGAGACATGGATTCGATCTTGTCCCTTCACTGACATGCAAACCTTCAGGCAAAGAGGGCAAAAAGAAACACTTAGGAGCTAAGACAAGAAGCCCACTGTTCCTCCCACAACGCACCACAACTGAGGATGGGCAGCGAAGACAACAACACCCCCACCCCCAACAAAACCCCTCGAAGCTTAGAAAGAGGGACACTTTGCTCACGGGAATTCCACCCTTGCAGCCGAAATCCACCCCTTGCAGGCCAGGCCAATCTGGGTCGAGCCAAAAACCACCCACCAAAAACAACACCACTGCCCCCGTTCAAAAACAGAGCACAAAGAAAAACGGACAGGCAACGCCTCCTGCCCACCGCCATGCTCAAGCAGATCCTGCGTAGATGAAGAAAGAGCAACCCTGCAAAAATCTTACCTAAACCTTTCCGGCGCACTAGCGGCCTTTTATTGACCAAGGCGAGCTAGAGTAGCGAGCTAGCTGCGACCTTCAACGAGACATTTTTCCGACTCCTCTACAATATCAGCGCGATGCATAAAAGGTACCAGGTGCGATGTGCTAATGTTTTCTTTTCTACTTTAGTGTAGTTGATTTATCTCCAAAAAATTATCTCACTAAAGTGGGAGCAAAATATAGTGTCGTAAAATTGCACCTCGTGGCTATTTCACACTTGTGCATTTAGCTTGCTGCATTTATGGCACCTCGTCACATTAATGATAAAACCTTGAGTCAGAATTTCATGATTTCAACTTCATGAAAATGACAAAGCATTAATAGTCTACCACCTCATTTCTTGTAAAGTTTTGAGTTGGATGCCTATGTGACACATGGATGTTTGTGCGGCACACAAGCATCCCCAAACTTTCCGAGTTTCAAATGAGGGAATCTCATAAATTTTTCCTATGACACATGTCATTGTGACATAATCACAAGTGTAATGGCTCTTCCCACTCATGCAACCTCACAAAACTCCCCTTTTCACTTTCATTCTCATTCATTCTCACTCTCCCCCACTTTCTCTTTCTCTCTTGCTCTATTCTCTTCTACATCTCTTCTCCCTGGTGAAGCTCTGCAGGATACACATCTTGTCAAAAATCAAGGCTCTCTTGCAAGCATACAACATCTTGTCTATTAAGCCAAGAGGGAGCCATCGACTATTGGTAACACTCTCTTATTGATTTGTGTTGTCTATTTGCAAATATATACTCATAGATTGTCTATTTTATTTGTGAGAGGGATTCTCCTCCATAACTGGGTTTGTTTCTATCACATGTTGTCTATTACATTTTATGTCTCATCTATTTTCTATCTATCTAGCTATTCGTGGAGGTGGAAATACCAAAATAGGGGTTTGACTAAGGAAAGCCCCAAAAAACCCCAACATTTTTTTGTGTCCTTGTTGTGTGCAAGTTTGCGGATTCAAAGAGTTGCGTACTTGTAGATTTCAAACTTTTCACTCCTGATTTGACAGGGATGGCAACGTGGGGCACAAACATCCCTGTGATGTGCTATCGTCCGTTGGCCATGACTGTCCTTTTGAGGGTAGAATCTCCAAGTCTTCATATTTCTCCCTTTGTAATTCCTTACTAGATTCCATTAATTTACAACTTTTCCTTTCTAGCTTAGTGTTTCATTGTTGTAATATTTTCTATTTCATATCTTGTCACTTGAGCTTGTACTTTGAGGTAATCGAGGGCTATTTGCTCCCTATAGACTCTTCATTGTCCTAGAGACTTAGGAGTAGCGAATCCCCTCCTTTACAAGACTATAATAGAAATTAATGGTGAAAAATGAAATCCCTATTCCTTTACACATTTAAATTATAGAAATGGCCTACTTTCTATAGGGCCTCACTACCACTTATTCATGATACCTATAGGCTCACATGGATCAACAAAAATTCTAAACTTTACATTTTCCAATGGAATATAATTTGTATTTATTACAAGAGCTTTAGATGCTCCTACTTATTATTTACACATAATATGAGCATAAATGTTTTGATAATAGTTGTTTCAAGTGGACTTTATTGAATAGAAGAGCCATTGCAAGCATTATATAAAGTGAATACTTGTTAAAAGTTGTAACAAGATCTCAAATTCTTATCCATACTAGCTTTTAAAATTAATATTAGTACATGAACTCTACACTACTAGTATTTTTCATAATCATTAGATTGGAGCCCTTGTATACCTTGGGTTTTATAGGTCATGATAATAAAAAAGAACTCTCTAAAATTTAATTATATATAATTTATATTGACAAATCTTGTTAAATGTTAATTTCAAAGTGAAAATAGCCCTAATGTAAGTAAGGAATTAATCACCAGAATTTATCAATAATGGTGATATGACCCCCAAAAGTAAGCAATACTTTATTAATAATGACTGTATCGTCCCAAAAATAAGTGGGAATGTAATGTTAATGGTCAATATGATTAAGATTTGTAATTATATTTTAAACTATTGACAATTATGTTCCAATCATGCATCGTTTACTATGGTGAAAATAAGTGATTCAATCCCCTTTATAACTTGTTCTATTTGTCAAAAATGATGGCTCTGGTTTCAACTATTCACCATTTGACTAAAAATTGCCACTAAAAAAGTATTGATGTAGAGATATTTATTTCTTAAATAAATTTAAAATGAGAAATCTTACCTCAAACTTTCTCAATAAGACTTGCATTGATATATTCTATCTATTAAGTAAACTACTGGACAAGATGTGAATTCCACTCTATGAATTATTGACTATAACACAAATAATTATATTAAAATCTTGTGAGAAAGGAGATGGGGTCTCCTTTTATAACGTCCAACATTTTTGTAAGGATAAATATTTCAAGCTTTTTTTTTTATATCGAGAAGTGTCTTCTATAGTGGAGAAGCATCTCATTTTGTCACAAGTCATATCATAAAGAAAAAAAGCTAAAATTGACATTTATATTTTTTAAGTATAAAACCTATAACTCCAGAATAAATAAAATATATAGTACATTACATAATTCTATAATAAAATAAAACAAGTGTCACGTAGTGGCGACCACTTACCTTTGTAGTATTCTAATTAGAGATTTGTAGAGTTGGAATTAAATGTAATTTTTTGTAATTGTTGTATTTTAGTTTTGACTTTTGTATTTTGTGTTTTGTTTGATTAATAGTGTTGGTTTTTTTATATATTTTGGTTATTAATGTAAATATTTTGATGTTAAATATTTGAAAATAAAATAAATTGAAATAAATATTTATTGTTTTTAAAGTTGAATACATTTGAATATTTATATAATGAACCCATTCATTGAGAGAAAGAAGTAGTTTATGAATTATTTGTACTAGACATAACTATGACTAATAAAGTTGAAATTGAGTTTATTCTTTAGAATACATATTTGCTAAACATTAAATAATCAAATGATTTATTATTAAAAATAATTCTTAGATTGATTCTAGTTGATTTTGAATTTGATTCTAGTTGGATTTTTTTTTGAGATTTGATAGTGAGGAGAAATATTTTTCATATGTTATGGTTGAGTTAAATATACAGTAATTATGGCCAAAATTATGTTATCATTCACAATTTGTAATATTAATAATTTATAAATTATATTTTATTTTAAAACTAAAGTAAATAGATAATATTATAATGTGTATATTTTTTAAAATATTGTTATAATTATTATTATGGTGATTTACTATTATATTAATTGTATTAATAATAATAATATAATGTATTATTATTATAATTAACATGAGAGTAGTCAATTAAAATAGTTTTATTATTATGTGAAGGAGATCCTAAAATAAATAACCTATATTATATTTATATAAATATATAACATAAATTAATATTACATATAATATAAAATTAATGCTCATTGCCTACATAGTATGGAGTTAAACTTATTTACACCTACAAATTATTACTGTAATAATATAATATACTATATATAAAATGGAAATAGTATATATATATATATATATATATATATAAAATCTTATATACCTATATATTATAGGTTATAATTTTTTTTGAAGAAACTATATATATTAATATAAATTAATATAAAAATATACACGATGAAAAAATATTATTAATGAAAAGAAGAAGGAGCACATATATAATCAAATTATACCATAAAATATTAAAAACATAGATAAAGATATTAGTTTAATGGAAAGAATAATACAATTTTTTTATTTTTTTTATTTTAATAGTGTGAATCCAAATCTCTATGAAATAGTTAATTGATTTTTGTCAGATTTTCTTTAATGAAAAATAACAATTACATACATAAAAAAAATCATTCTTAAAAAAAGTCAAAATAAAAAAATGAAATGATTTTATAAAACAAAAAATAACACAAAACTTTTTTAATCAATCATATGCATAAAAAATAATTTTTATAATTTATAAAATTAAATATTTTATAAGTTGACTTTACAAAATTGAATTTTATTTAATTTTTTGTTTAAATATTGTTTCTGATTGGTTGAAAACTAAATTATTAATAATTAGTTAACTAAAAAAAAGCCAAACTCATTAGAATAGGACTATGTCTAAGGCAAGTACTAATAACTCTAAAATACGTAAAAACAAAATAATACATAAACAACAAATAATCATAAAAAATAAAATAAAATAACTTTTAAATAAATAAAATAATTAAACAAAATATATTTTTTTAGGATATCCCTTGTATACTAATTTAGAACCATCAACAACATCCCACTTAATAAGCCCGCACGGGTAGTAGAGTTGGCTTGAGTAGTGGGTTTGCTCCCCATTGGTCTTGCGTTCGACTCCGCTCCCAGGTTTAAGAGGTGAGACTTCTTGCCGGGATCTCACCCGAGTGTTATATTAAAAAAAAACATCCCACTTAATAGCCTCTCAATTATTCCACCCCCTCCCTATATATAAAAAACAAAGAAAACAAACCCCTCAATCCAAACATAGGTAACCTAAAATAAATATCTCTGTTTTAAAACTTCGTCACAGAGGCGAGCTACTCTACTCTCAAACCCCGATAAAACCCTCGAATAGAATCCAAAACCCAATGTCCCTAACTGCGCATGTAATGAGACGAGACGTTGCAGTGCAAACATGAAGACAATCACAGAAATCTGCCCTCTATTCAGCATCGCGATGCTCTAGTAAGTGCAATTTTCGTGGATTAATTTCATGATTGTTTGTTGATTCGACATATTGGTCACAAGTTCAGTTCTCATTTTAGATACCTCTATTGTTTTGTAATCCATTGTAATATCAAACTTGATAGTTACATTTTATGTTGAAATTTTTGCAGTGCCAATAAATTGGCTTCATTTAAAAAAGTCTTTCAATACATCTAGTTTTGGCTCTGATCACTGTGATATACTCCTCAGTGTCTGTTTCTGCAAGAAACCCTAATGCATGACATACCAATGTTTCAGCGGGCACTCCGAAAATATGTTTTTCATCCTGAATTTTCATTTTCTAAACAGAAATGGGTTGCCTGGGGTTCTCATTATTTAAACCTAAAACTGCTGCCATCAATTTTTGTTCAGACTGCTAATCTCTCTGGGAAAGCAGGGGTAAAGCCCCAGGCTGAAGTCCCAGAGGATGTGAAGCACCAAGTTCAGCAAGTGCTTCAAGAATATCTTTATTACACAAGGGATTTTAACTTTAGTGATGCCAGAGATATTAGCTTCAATGCCCCATGTTTTATACACAAGCTGTTGTCCAGTGTACGTCAACAGAAGAACTTAGCCCGAGCCCTCAAGAAACATCTGCTTTATAATCCAATTAATGAGTTTGAGCCCTTCTTTGAAAGCATTGGTATACAGCCTTGTGATATCTATAGCTTGTTGCCTCCTCATCAACTGTTTATGAAGGAAAGCCAAGCCTTGCTTGCAACTGTGTCAACTTTGAGCAACATTGGATTTCCAAGGCAGGAGCTTGGGAAACTTTACAAAGAGCACCCAAAGATATTCAATTGTTCTTCAAAAGAATTGCAAAAGAAACTGCAATTCTATGAGAATCTTGGAGTCAGTAAAGCTTCTCTTGTGAGAATCTTAATCTGCTGTCCGTCAGTTCTTAATGATGATGTGTATAGAAACTTGAAGGCACTTACTATTGGTTTGAATGGTTTGCAAGTGGAGAAAAACATAATTTGCTGTTTGATTGAAACAAATCTGCACAACAGGGGTACTATTTTGGAAAAATTGATGCTTTTGGTGGGTATTGGTTGCTCTCAGGATGATATAAGTAAATTATTTCATACCAAGAGTCATCTCCTTAACAATGGTTCAGAAGAATCTCTGCACTTTATAATAGAATTTTTGTCAAGCTTGGGAATTCAGAAGGAAAATATCGGCAGTATTGTCCTTAAGTGTCCTGAAATTCTGGATCCTGAACTAGTCGAATCTATGGAGATAAGTGCTGCAAGCGTTGGACTATACCAGAAGGAGGCAAGAGAGGACATTGATCTTCATAGCGGCAAATTGATTAAGTTTCTTGAATGCATGGTTGGAACAGCTTTTGAAAAGCAGAATTTTTTCAAATTCATTGAAGAACATCTGAAGAGCATGATGGTGAAAGGTGAAGATTTGGCTAATACAAAGAATGAACTAGTCGTTGACAGCTTTCAACAAAAGCATTCTGCATTTGTTGAAGAAATACAAATTTGTGAACATTTATATAGGCGTATTCCAAGACACACTCTGAACATTTTCTTGAAAGTAGGCTTAGCCAAAAGCTCTAAAAAGATGAATGTAGCTGCCAACAGGATTGAATGTACACCAGATAA
>VDFB02075321.1:73080418-73157866 GCA_007258455.2 Sequoia sempervirens
TTAGAGGAAATAATTCCCATCAACAATCTATTACTTATCTACAAGTTAATTTAGGATAACGATGATGATATATGTAATGTAATGGTGAAAAGATGAACCAACTCACTTAGTTGGATGAGATGAGAAG
Organism: Sequoia sempervirens; assembly: GCA_007258455.2. Taxonomy (NCBI): domain Eukaryota; kingdom Viridiplantae; phylum Streptophyta; class Pinopsida; order Cupressales; family Cupressaceae; genus Sequoia; species Sequoia sempervirens. Next base: position 73,080,546 of record VDFB02075321.1, read on the forward strand.
ATCAACACAACAGAATAATGTCAAACTACACTAGTAGGTTAAACACTTATTTGACAAAAAATTGTGGAAATAAAGTTTGAAATAGATGATATGGTCTTGTTATGGAATGCAATATTACAGGACAAGGTAAAACATAGTAAATTTGATGCTCTTTGGCTTGGACCATATTTGATCGTAAATAAAAATGGTACATAATCTTATTTTCTATAGAGTCTCAATGATGAACTTATATAATTTCTAGTGCGTGGACAATTCTTTACACCTTATTTTTCTCGAGGTAAAATATATTTTCCATCTACAATGTATTCTATGTAAATTTTTGTATAGTTTTTCCTTTCTCTTGGTTTTTTGCTTTGACTTTGTATCCTTTTGGTCCATCCCTATATTTGGCTTTATAGGAAATACTTGATTAGGCTTCAACTAAAGGCAGTTCAATCAAATTATCTTTGATTGAATCGTGTTTTATAACTACACACCATTAGGAACCATGGGTGTGTTGACTATGTTCGATGAAATTATTTTTAATTGAAGTTAATATGATTGAGCCTAGGTAATTTTGGGTATGGTTCATTTTTGTCTTTTTTGTTCTATTATAATAGTGAGACTCAATTATGCATCTCACCCCAAAATTCCTTGATCTTATTTAATTTCATTATGTATGCTCTAGTAGGTTTTAGAGAAATATGTCATTATACCTACTATTAAAATTAATCTAAATATAAAAAGTATGTTAACCTGTGCACTTAATATTAACGTTGCTATTATCAAAGTCATAAAAAAGATGAATTTATACCCAAATTTTCTACATAGATATTATATGAATTCATACCAAAGTTATGATTCTAAAAATAGTCCTTTATCAATATGAAAAAAGGCCAAAAGTTTTATGATGATAGATTTGAATCAAAGATTATATCAAAGAAATTGAGAAAGGACAAGCCAATTGATACTAAGGTTTTGATGTAAGCCCTTATGTTTTATGATGTCAATAAATAGTATATATACACAAGGATTTCCTATGGTGAAATAATTACAAGTAGTATGGTTCATCTCAATTTAATGTGGTAAATGTTTGAAAGTCTTAAATTCAATTACTAAGCTAACTTATGTGTAAGGATTTAGGCTCCTATAGCTATGCTCTTGCATAATAAAAAAATATATTAGAGAAGAAACAAACCCTTGTTGTAGTAGCCAATGGTGGGTGAGCTGTTGAAAAATATAACATACTAAAAAGTATAAACTTATTAGAAATAATATATTAGTCTGGCTTAATGGTGTTAAAAGCAAGGCTAGAGATCAAAATGAGATAATTTAATCTATAAATGCCTAGATATAATACCATAATACATTGTGAAACCATAACAAGAATGTTGGGTTGTATAAGATTAGAGAGGTAAAGTTTGTAGCCATGGATCCATACTTTACTTTATGTGTGAGCTACAACAATTTATCTAAACACTTGGGGATCGATGAAATTTAAAATACTTAGGGTTAGCCCACAAGTGGGACAAAATATTTTGTAAAGATACTCTTAAGTTACTACAAGTTCCAATGTTATGCAAGAAAGAGGTGGGGATCATCATAGGGGTAGTAGGTATCATTGGAGAAGTTTATCTAGGAGCTAGGCCATAAGGTGGAGGATAACTAGAAGAGTGATAGGTACCAAAAGGGGGGATACTAGAAATTATGTTACTAGATGATTTAGTAGTGGTAGTGGGAGAAGTAATGGTGGATGAAAGATCTATTGTAGAGCTAGTGATGTGAATAGATGAACTAGTCAATATAGAAGTAAATTTATCATTTGGATTTCTTATAAATTTTAAAATCGATATTGGAACCTCTTAAAAAAGTGGATGAAGTGCTATCGTATGGTTTAGAAAATAGAGCACACCCACTTTCAAGATATTCCACTCAAGGATAACCCTAGAGATGTCAATGCAAAGCAAAAAGAGATCTTGCAATAGGGTTGTCCTAGGAGTTGAATGTAAACTAATAAGGGGTTCAAAATGCAATGCAAATTATAATGTAAAATGAAATGCAAAACCCTAATTTGATGCAAAACTGACTAAATGACCTAGAAATGCAAATGAAACAACACAAAAAACTACATAAAGGATTGTGTGCACTTGGAAATATGGAGATGGTTGGATGGAGCTATGAAACACTGGAAAATTTTACTTTAATGCTAAGTGGGATTCATTCACCAAGCTGAGAGAATTAGTCCAAAATATGGGTTTTTGTGCAGGAATATGAATGTCAAATACTTATCCGAATTTGCAAAAATATGAATTTTGACTAAATCTAGGACTTATTCGCCAAAAGTGGTGAATCAGTCTAGTTAGGGATTTCTCAAGCTTCAAAGTCTGATCCTACTCTTCTTTTTCTACTCTATCCTTCTTGATTGATTTCCGGATTTGAAACCCTGATTTGCAACCTATAGGTGTTCTCCAATGTTCTTCAATGCTTGATGACAACTTTGACAACTTTGAATTATTTTAAATATTTCTTCCAATATTGATCCTTAAGAAATTTGCAATCTAGTCCTACAAATAAAACACAAAGGGGAGGGAAAAATGTTGTTGGGTTATTGGATAGGGGTTTGCCTTGATCAAACACCATTTTGGTAATCAAACCTTGAATTAGAACAAAATAATAATGGAGAATGATGAATGAACAAACTAAGATGTTACAACTCACCAAACCTTATCAATAAGATGCTGCAAACATGTGTGAGATGGCTCCAATGGATGTAGACCTTGAATCTTTCTTGAAGGTGATAGATCTTGAATGCAATGCTTGCTTGAATCATAAAACCCTACATCACAATTGTTAGCTCCAAAAAAAACATGATGCATGAAGTCCTTGACATGATGCTAGGAATACTACTCTAAAATGCTTGAATCCACCCTTGAATGCTCTTGAATATGCTTGTGAATTCTTGAATTCTCTTGTGAACTCAAATTTTCAATAAGAATGCTCATTCAACTTGATAGGTGTAAAATGAGTGAAAGAAACTTGTATTTATACTCAATTATGCAAATTTTTTTGAAATTACAACACTACAAGCTGACATTAGATCTAGGAGGATAAAATACCTCCAATAATTTGAATTAATTTACATTTTTGGGCCACATGGGACTCATTCACCCAAGGTGGCGAATGAGTCCCACTAGGCATAATTTTGGGACCATTTTTAAAAATGCTTAGAAAGGTGTGAAACCAGGTTCAAGACCCAAAGATCTAGGTGGGACTCATTCGCCCAAGGTAGAAAATGAGTCCCAGATCACTAAATCCAAGCCACACAAGCTGAAAACACCTGAATTATGATTGGGTAATGATTTATGTTAGGATTATCCTCGAAAAGATGCATTAAATGAGGCTTGTGGATGCAAAATAAGGCCAATTAAAGCATAAGAAAGCCTAATTATTAATGTCAACTCTAGAAAAGTGTGAAAGTGTGTTACAACACTTTACAACACTTTAGATAAGGCATGATTAAGGTTAAAAAGAAGTTTATTAGGTGTAATTAATTAATAAAACCTTAAAAAAGTGTGAAAGTGTGTTACAACACTTCACAACACTTTAGCAAGGTACCATTTATCTTCATTAGTTCACAAGGGCCCAAGACCTAATGTGAATGTGTCAAACACATTACAACACTAAATCAAGGCACCATTAAGCTCAGTTTTACATGGAGTTCCCAAACAAGCAAGGAAAAGCAAAAGGGATACTTTTTCCCCTACCGCATTTAGCCCCCACTTTAGTGAGAGGATTAACTTTCTTCAAACTAACACTAAAGTAGACAAACACACATCAAGAGGGGTCCAAGTAAGCCAATGCCGGTGAGATGGGATGGCAACAATAAGGAGGGGTGATCAAGCCCAAAGGATCAAGATCCCATGGAAAACCAACATAGGAACAAAAGAACAAACATGAAAATGATATAAGAGCTACAAAAAATCACATGCATGCACTATAAATAACATAAAGAAAATGGAACAAAAATGAAAAAGAAGAAAAAGGGGTGGATCAAGCTTCAAACGTTTATCCATCATGATGTGGATCAGATCTAGACTGTTTGTCTGAAAAATGCATACTCACTCTGAGGCAATGGAACTTTAGGTTGTCCACTGGGTGAGAAGTCCAAGAAGGTGGGGAACATACAATAATGGTTGGTATGCACTCACACACATGCAAGTGACTAAGGGAAAGTCATGCCCTCATTCAAATTCCCATCAAACCACACCAAAGTTATACCTCCTGATAACTTTGATAAGGCACCATGCAAAAATGATTTTCAAGCTTCATGAGGCAAGAAAAGCTTCATATGCTTGGAACTCATGAAAAAATAAGATGGATCTATAGGCATGCAAGTTGTGTAATGCAAGGTGGCCATATAACTAAAAAATGAAAATGAAACAATAAGGAACATTCAAGGGAGTCTTGCTTAGTTCATGCGAGGTCTTAACTTAGGGAACATTATGCCTAATGTCTCCAAGAGAGGACCAATCAAAGAATAGAAAATTCACAACAGGGATGCATTGTGCGAGCCAAGACACTAAGAGGAATGTAATATGCTAAGAGATCATGCTCTTGAAGGACATCACACCAATTTCAACCACAAAGAGAAAACATCGCATAAAGAAAAAGATACACCATGAACCAAAAATGCAAAATGATAATGCCAATTATGCCCCCACTTTAAAGAAATTGCTAAACACCATGTTGTGAGAATTATTTAAAGTAACAAATAAATGCAACAATGAAATGAGAGATAACTTGAAAGCCTATGCTAAGAGTCATATGTTTTACCAGTAAAGCTAAATCATCTGAAAAGAAAAGAGAGGGTTGCCCCCAAAATGAAACTCCAAACCACATAAGGGGATCTATGGATTTGGGTTCAGATGTTCTTGCTACAATGTTTTTTAGAGAGCTCAAAACTTCATCATTCCCCAAATACACATAGAACTAGAAGAATGTGAGAAAGAGAGTGAAACAAGAACCTTTCTGATCAACATGGAAGAGACATGAATTGTCTAGAGCGCTATGCGTCATCAAAAGGAAAACATAAGACAAAGAAAAAGAAAAGAAAAATCCTTTTGGGTCAACATGGAAGAGACATAAATGTCTCAATGCCTTACATCATCCCCAAAAGGAAAACAAAAGATAAAGGAAAAAGATAAAGGGGAAAGATAAAGGATTTACAACAAATGGAAGAATGAAGGTACAAATATAGGAATTTCACAAAGAGAGAAAGAGATACATCAAATTGAACATCATGAGGGATCACATTATGTACATGCAATCAAAAAATGAAAAAGAAATAATGGAAAAAAATAGTAAGGAACATGCGAGTCATCCTAAAGTAGGTTGTCCAAAACCCAATCATGTTCATTTTATACCAAAGGTGGACAACTATCTAAATGGACAATATCAAGTATTGAACTAGGGCCATCACTAGGTTCAGCAGTCTTCTTAGGAGAATTGTTGTTTAAGTTCATGGAAGAGGAAAACAATGTATTCAATTCATTATGAACCTCTTTTTCAATTTTAGCAACCTTGTCATCATCATCTAGGTTAATTACAACAAGAGGTTTAATGATAATGTCTAAGGAAGGGTTCAACTCTTGTTGTGGTTGTTGTATTGGATTTTTGTTTCAGGGTGATAGTAGAGTCATCAAGCATTGCCTCAGTCAAGTTTGGATTTTTATTTTCTTTGTTTATTTCATCATGTAACCTGTGAGCATGGGCACAATGTCTATGCCTATGATCTCTAGCACCTCTGTTTCTTTTAGTTTAGTTTTCAAGTTGTGTTTGTGTAGGAGCGGGTTGATCAACCATAGGTTTCTTTTCTTCCCTAAGGGGAGGAATGGAAGGAACCATGAGAGATTGTTCAACTGATTTCTCTTTGACCCTGTAAACTTGTTTTATTCTAGGAGGCGTGAGAGGATTGTTTTCGTTATCTCTATGTCATTTGTAGGAAGTAGGTGAAGGTTTTGTCTTAGGTTGGTCTTGGTTACTTGGAATTTCTTTAGGTTCAATCATGGTTTTTTCTATGATGATAGGTTTGATGGTGGGTGGGGACATGTTTTGAAGGGATATCTCTGCTATCTTCTTTGCATTGAAATTTTGATAAGACAAGAAAAATAAGTCTTCTCTTGGTTTTATAGGTTCTATAGGCTTGGGCCAAACGAAATATAATGAAAAGTTACCTTTGGAGGATAACGGGTTAAAGCCACTGTGATGGATAGTGAAAAATTCATTGTCAAAGGGAAAATTTAAGAATTTATGCACAATCAAAGGGAAAACATTCATGGAGTGAAGCCATGGATAGCCTAGCTTCACACGAAATTGGTTCGATTGCAGGATGATGGAGAATGAGATATCTAATGTTTTTGGTCCTATTTGTAAGGGAAGAGTGATCGATCCCATCGTAGGGCAAGTGAAACCATTATGTTTCTTGATCCATGCTTTTGATTTATCATATATATCTTGAAAGAGCTCATCCAAAAGTAAGAATTCCTAGGTGATTAATATCCCATTAGTGGGCTTGTCATAGATTCGTTCGGCTTTGTAAAGAGGATCATCAGGTGCATGTTTAAGTATATCATTAGAAGAGAAAGCAATGTCAAGAGGATTTTTGGTTGACCCTTATGAGGAATGACATCTATCACTCCTACCATGTCATCCATAGGATCACTATCTATAGAATCATGTTGAGCAGTGCCATTGTTATCGTCATCCCTATCAACATTCATCACATCATTCTTTATGTTTTTTCTGGATTTGACAAATGAAATGTTATGATTAGGCATAGGGTTGGTAAAAATTTACAAGTTTTGGTTAGGAGGGGAATGGAATTATTTCCTTATCACTAACACCTCCAACGACAAGATGATGAATCAATGAGGTCTTGCATAAGATGTTTAAGATGCTTACAATGTTCTATGGCATGTCCATTTTGTTGGTGATAATGGCAGTAAGAGTTTGGTCTATAGCTTGTGGGTAATGGTTTACTAGGATCGGGTGTTTTAACGAGAGGTAAGGTAATCATCTTCTATTCTATGAGTTGTGACATTGTGTTATGAAGGGTATCAGGTAAGGGAGTGAGTTGTCTTTTTAGGTTTCCATAGCTAAAGGGTATCACGACTTTAATAGTAGCTTCTTGGTTATTGACATTCTAAGTTGTTTGTTGAAGGGGGTTGAATTGAAGGAACTCTTTGTTTTGTTTTCTAAAATGTTGGGAATTGTTTTGGTTTGTGGGTTTAGACAGCTCAGTTCATCTAGAAGTGGACTTTATATCTTGACTACTAACCAAATTTTGATAATCATAGCTCGGGTAGTACACAAGTACATAAATGATGAAAATTTCATCATGGTAAGCTTGTCTTGGATTTTTCTTTACAATTTTTTAATAAACATATTTTGAAGGTGAGGATCGAGAACCTTGACATTGATTTGGGAATAAAGTGATTGTTAGCGTGAGATAAAGTAAATTATCTTTTCTTCTTCTTTTTGCTTGCATCTCATCAAATTAGCCAAGGTCATCTTAGGGGTCATATGCACTTGGAAATGGTTAACAAATTCCTCAACAATTTTGTTGAATGAATGAATTGAGTTGTTAAGGGTATGGTCCATACCAATCGTACTAGTGTCAATACTAGGAGTGGAAGAGCTAGGCAATCCAAGATCCACAATGATTATACTATCGTGGGATGACATGAGTCTCAAACTTTATCTCACTACAGTATTAGCAATAGTACACAAAATACTCATAAAAGGGCTACTAAATGCAAGATGAATGCAAATGCAATATAAGCTAAGAACAATGAAATGACTATAACATAAATTCTATAAATTGAAACAGAAAGCTAATAATAGAAAACTAATTTTTAGACTAGAAATTTGAATGCCAAAAAATGCAGTGAAAAATGTGCACATGGATTGATTTGTCCAGGGTGGTGAATGAGTCCCAGTAGGGATTTTTTTCAAAAAATTTAAAGTTTTTTAATTGATTTTTATGCTGTATGACCTGAATCCCAAGTGAAAATGTATATTTTGTTTGATTTTCAATGAAATGAGATGCAAAAATGCAAGCTATATGATCTTTCACTAATGCAAAATTAAAAACCCTAGAATGCAAATTAACTAATGCAAGCTTTAATGCAATGTTAATACAAATCTAGGATTATGATGCACTCCAAATCCCGAGGTATGATGTTCTAAATGCGAGGTTCACTAAAATGGAACCTCTTGAAAAGGTGGATGAAGTGCTATCATATGGTTTGGGACATAGAGCACACTTACTTTTAAGATTCCATTTGAAGGATAATCACGGAGATCTCAATGCAAAGGAGAAAGAGATCTTGCAATAGGGCTATCCTAAATGATGGATGTAAACTAATAAGGGGTTCACCACTAAGTAAGAACTTTGAAAGACAAATGCAATGCAAAGTATAATGTAAGATGAAATGAAAAAACCTAATTCAATGCAAAGATTCACTAAATGACCTAGAAATACAAATAAAACAACATAGAAAACTACAAAAGGATTATGTGCACCTATAAATATAGAGATGCTTGGATGGAAGTGCGGAACATTGGAATATTTGACTTTTAATGTTGATTAGGACTCATTTCACCAAGTTGGGAAATGAGTCCAAATCTGAGTTTTGTGAAGGAACATGAATCTATCAGTGTGTATACGAATCTACAAAAATGTGAATTTTGGTTGAAACCCGAGGACTCATTAAGCCCGGAAGTGGCGAATCGGTCAAGATTAAGGAGCTTTCAAAACTTCAAAGTCTAATCCTGCTCTTCTATATGCGCTTTGTCCTTCGATTGATTTTCAGGTTGCAAGAGCGATTTTTAACCTACGGTGGAGCACTCCGATGTTCTTCCCGATGCTTCATGACAACTTTGACAACTTTGAATGATTTGGTAACTTTTCTTCAATCTTTCTCCTTAGGATATCTACAACCTAGACCTATAAATCACACTCAAAGGAGAGGGGAAAATGTTGTTGGGTTAGTGGATAGGGTTTTTCCTTGGTCAAACCCCGTTCTAGTAATTAAACCTTGAAATAGAATGAAATAGGAGTGGAGAATGATGAATGAAAAAAATAAGATGTTGCAACTCACCAAAGTTATCAATAAGATGCTGCAAGCATGTGTGAGATGGCTCTAGTGATTCATGAACCCTTGAGCTCTTGCTTGAAAGGTGTGCTGATCTTGAATGAAATGCATGCTTGAATCCATAAAACCCTACATCACAATTGTTAGCTCCAAAAAACATGATGCATGGGGGTCCCTTTGCCGATGTTTGATGCTTTGAATGAAGAGCTCTAAAAATGCTTGATAATCTACCTTTGTGCTCTTGAATGCTCTTGTGAATGCTTGAATTCTCTTGTGAACTCCAACTTTGCTACATGGTACTCGGTGTTCAACTTACTAGGTGTAAAATGAGTGAAAGCACGTATTTATACTCAATTATACAAAAGTTCAAAGAAATTACTACACTACAAAAGTACGACATTAGATCCTAGGAGGATGAATCCCTAAAATTTGAATTATTTTGATTTTTTGGGCCACAAGACTCATTAAGCCCAAGGTGGCAGAATAAAGGTCCCCACCAACATAATTTAGTCCGTTTTAAAAGGTGCTAGAAAGGTGTGAAACCGGTTAGAACCTAAAAAATCTAAAGGTGGACTCTGTTTCCAGATTGGCGAATGAGTCCCGGATCACTAAATCTAGGCCACACAAGCTAAAAAAACCTAAATTATGATTGGGTAATGATTTTTGTCAAGATTATCTTCAAAAAGATGCATTAAATGAGGCTTGTGGATGCAAAATAAGGTCAATTAAAGCATATAAGAAAGCACAATTATTAATGAAAACCCTAGAAAAGTGTGAAAGTGTGTTACAAAACTTTACAACACTTTAGATAAGGCATGATTAAGGTTAAAAAGAAGTTTATTAGGTGTAATTAATTAATAAAACCTTAGAAAAGTGTGGAAGTGTGTTACAACACTTCACAACACTTTAGCAAGGTACCATTTATCTTTATTAGTTCACAGGGGCCCAAGACCTAATGTGAATGTGTCAAACACATTGCAACACTAAATCAAGGCACAATTAAGCTCAATTTTACAAGGAGGGCCCAAACAAGCAAGGAAAAGCAAAAGGGATACTTTTTCCATTGCCACACATATAGATCACATAAAATTATACCATGAAATATATCTATTTAGTGTGAAAGATTCACCACATTATCCAAACTCACCAACTCATTTATTATTTTTATAATTGACATGAGTATAATGATCATACTCTTCATTTTTTTATTATGAGTATTGAGATAATCTCAATTCTCATTGATTTGGGCCATGTTGGGGTTTAGAAAGCATTCCTTTTAGGTGGCATAAACAAAATATAAGAAAATAAAGTTTAAATTCCTAATTTCATATTGAAAAATTAGAAATCTAAATTGTATATTAGAGAAGAAAATGAAACTTTATTGTAGTAGTTGATGGTGGGTGAGGTGGTCAAAATATATCATACTAAAAATACAAACCCTTATAGAAAAATAATATATTAATCAAGTTTAATGGTGTTAAAAGGAAGGCTAGATTTGAAAATAAAATAATTTAATTTAAAAATCCTAAATATAATACCATAATACATTATGCCACCATAAAAAGAATGTTGGGCTGCATGAGATTATAGAGGTAAAATTTGTAGCCATGGATCCATACTTGTGCTCTAAATTCATTCTTATAATTAGTAGTGTTATGTTCTATAACTTTTCTTGATGTGTGACCTTCTACACTAATTGATCTAAATAATTAGGAATGAGTGACATGTTAAAATGTTTTAAAGAATTATTTTTAACACCCATGGAGCTATTGGCTAGAAAATAATAGAAAATATTAAAGTTAGCAAGTGAGTGTCTGAGTATGTAGATTTTTTACTCTTTTTATTATACCAAGTTTAAATGTGTCACTATAATTACCTTAATACTCCAGAATAATATAGTTTGAATGATTGAATGAATGAATTGAAGGTCTTTAAATACTAGCAAATAGAACAAAATTGTGTTAAACATCTTTTAGTTGATTCAAGCTGGAAGGGTGAAGGAGCTTAGTTGATCAATTTTAAGTTTAGATTTTAAATTGGACAAGGTCAAGTTCATAATTGTGGGGTTGTCCCAATAATCCTAGATTTGCATCAAATTTGATTAATGATCAAAATCCAAATAACAAATGACTAAATCAAAATAAGAACATATAAATGTGATAAATCAATGTATAAAATAATATATTTAAATAAATAGATACAACTATATATATACAAACAAACACAAATTTTTAAAAATAACATACTAGGACATCACCTTCAAAGAAATTTCACCGTTACACCTAGCCATATCTCAAATAAAACGTATTTTTCCCTTAATTTTATAAGGACTTATTGTTGCTTCATACTCCAACAAAAGTAGCTTTACTGCAAAATTTAATTTTATTGAGAGAGAGAATTCAGAATGTAGCAGTACGGCATTCTCTCATCTAATTTTACTTTCATTTTCATTTTATAATTCAAGAAATGAATTGAGAATATAGAAGGTAAGTCAACAGAATGTCACTCTGTTGTCTCATATTGCTTTTGTAATCGGACAGCTGAGGTAAAGTTAGCAGGAGAGGTTGGATCCCGGATCTACTCCCAACTTCTGGCAGTAGGATTTGTAGTAAGTGATATGCTTCTTGACGGTGTTAGGGTTACCACCGTTACATTCTATTGGGCCATTGACAGCTTGGATTGTGGATCCGAATCCCTGTCCAGAAGTGACGGCAGTATGGCAGTTGCTATTTTTCATCCAAAACCACAGTGCTGTTTTGAAGGAAATAGTGGGATCTTGCGCTACCTTCTCTGGCTCATTCAACCCGTCGAACCCAATGTCTTCTCCTGCTCGACCGTAGTTGAAGTTCCTGCAATACTCAACCTCAGCAGTGGTATAGCTGGGAAGCAGCAATGGAAGTAAGAAAAGCATAAGATGCACAGTCAGAATTGGTTAGTTACCAGGTTAGCTGGATCGGTCCCCGCCCGAAGTAGCCTTTGCCTGCAACGCATGAATACTGAGTGTTGGTTTCATCGCAGTAATCTTTCCGTGCGCCATCGATCTCTTTAATGTAGCAGAAATCTGCGAAAGACAATCGTCATCAGTCATCACTAATTATGGGAAATTGGAAATAATAGTCTTAGTTAGTGGTTGCAAATTGATTACGTACATCCAGTCTCGTGCGTTACATGGGCGAAGAAGGCAGCGAGTTCTCTCTTGGCGACGACAGAAGATCCGGAGGTGCCGAAGCCAGGGTAGGCTTTGGCGGCCTGGATGAAGTTATCGTAGGTGTAGAAATTCTTTCCAGCGCAGGAGCTGTCTGCACCGCTGAGAATGGCATCAAAGAAATCGTTGCTTATGATGGAGGAGACACCGTTGGGAGTGGGGCGAGTGGAGGGTGTGGATCTACTGTAACATGACCCTTGTTGGCAGCCAGTTCCGCAGAAATCATTCCCACTGCCGCAGTAGCCATATCGGCTACAGCACAATTCGCTCGAACACCCACAATTCTGTGCAGAAACACTGCCAAACAGCACAACAATCTCTACTGCTAATACCAACATCGCTTTTCTTGTTTCATTCTCCATCTCAATATCTCTCTCAATTACTTCGACTGCTGCTTCGTTGCATTTGTATCTCTATAGCTCCTCTTGTCCATATTTATAGAGTGGAAAATGCCTGTACATAAATGTTGAGCTGGAAGATAGACGCGCTTACGCACTTTACGCGTTCATATTCTCCATTTAAATATTACTCGCGCACATAACCTTCCGGGGGCATATTGCCAGTTGAACTAATATCCTTTGACTGGTGTGCGGCTCGTTATGTAATATAATTCAAAATTCCAAAAGCTCAAAATAGTGTGGCCTTTCTTCAAAACGGTCGAGGATCATTTTATTTCACAAATGAATCATAATTTGAAACAAAAAGTCCCATCTTCATATTAGAGATGGTTAAGTGGGCATTTTCGTTAAACCAATGAATATTAAAAAATTCAGGGTTTTTGTTTTACACTTTTAACGCATTTATTTTTCATTTTTCATTTGTACTTTTATTTTTTATTTTACATCAAAATCATTGTCTCAAACATTTATTTGAAGGTTAGAATTATTAATTTGTCTTATTATCATATTATGTATTTATATTATTATCCATTATCATTTGTTATTCATTATTATTTATTATTATCTATTATCATGATTTGTCTATCATCATTATCTATTATGATTAATTATTCGTATTCTTATTATCATTATCTATGATTAATCATTTAATTAAATAATATTCTATTATTTAATTAACATGAGCTAATTATTCATTATAAATTATTTAATTACAAATATTATAGTAATAAATTAATATAAGTATCTATGTTAATAAATTAATAAATTTCTTTACTATCCCTTCACAAATGATCTCATTCTTCAAATTATAAACTTCCTCATCAAAAAAATTACTAAATAAAACAATAAATGTGTAATTATCTTCTCACAAGTTAACTCATTCTTCAAATTAGTAACTTTATTTATTTATTCACTTAATGAATTAATAAAATCTTTTAATAACCTCTCATGAATTTAAAATGGTAATTTTCTATAACTTATTGAGTTATCTCTTGATCTCTCATGAAATCTCCACCATCCATTTGATCTTTGGAACATTTATAAAGTCATAATTTCATTGATTAGGGGAGATGTGCCTATAGTAAAGCACCCTAACTTTGCATCTCTCAAAATCCTATGTGGAAATTTCAAATCACTCCCAATTTTGTAAAGCGGTTTATTTGGCAACTCATGTGCTTATATGTTCGTTTAGGGCTACATCATCAAATGTAGTGCCACACCAACATGCTTTTGTTGGGGGTATCCAAAAGGCTAAAAGTGGGGCCGATAATTGGTGCACTAAGTTATGTGTTTTATTGGTGGGTTGTCTTGGCATCATGATTTGTCGATTTGTGTACTTTATGGATAAAAAGTGTTTTGGAATTGGATATTAAGGTGTTCCACTATGGTACCCACTAAGGACTACTTCTATCCCCACTATTAGACCCCGCTCCACTATAGGCCCCTCTCCCTATTCTTTTTATTCACAAATCTCTAAGAAAAATCACTTTATAAATTTCATTTTTCAAAATCATTAATGCTAGGATTTTACTTGATTTTTCTAATTTTATGTTTCTAAGAATTCTATTGCATATATTTTTGAGAGAAATTAGTGATGTGAACATGCTTACAATTTTTTTTCTCTATATTACAATTTTTATGCTATTAAATTTTTTGGCCATATAATATTACATATAATAGCGATAACTTTTGCATGCTATTAGAATTTCTATTTCACTTTCTTTTGTAATCCATTCACATGTATGATTTTTTTTCTTTCTAAAATATAATTTTATTATTGTAGATTTATAGTTTCATGTAAAAGTAATTTCCAGTTTACTTTTTAGATAATTTCTTGTTCATAAAGGTGTAAAATGAAAGAATTGAAAAACAAACATACAGATATGCAGAACAATAAATAACAGAACAATAATGCAGAAAACAGAGCACACACGATTTATCGTGGTTCACCACAATAGTGGTTATGTCCACACTGAGCAGGGAAAATCTTATTGATGCTAAACATATGTTTTACAATGAGCAAGGTTGCATTTATATAACAACCACGATCAGTTGAAGAGACACAAAAAATAGAGGGAAAACATGAAGACCTTTGGCCTTCAGCCGAGACCTTTGGCCTTCATCCGTTGGCCTTCAACCGTTGGCCTTCACTATCTCAACAATCTCCCACCTGAAGCACAATGGATGCAACAACTGATCAAACATTCCCCTGCTCTGAATGTTGTTCTACTTTTTCTTAACAAGCCCAAGAGAAGTCCTAGCAGATTCGAACTTCTCTTTGGGAACAACCTTGGTCAAGATGTCTGCCGGATTGACCTTTGTATCAATTTTGACAACTTTTAACTTGCCTTCTTCAACCGAATGACGAACAAAGTGAGCACGAATGTCAATATGTTTAGAGCGGCGCTGAGAGGAATGATTATGAGCCATAAAAATGGCGCTGCGACTATCACAAAACAAAACATAATCGCTCTGTTGGTATTTCAATTCACCAAACAATAGTTGTAACCAAATCATTTCCCTTGCACCTTTGGAGAGAGCCAAATACTCGGCTTCTGCAGAAGAAAGAGCAACTGAATGTTGCAGCCTTGAGGCCCAACTAATGGCAGCCCCAGTAAATGTGAAGGCATAACCAGTAGTAGACCTTCGTTTGTCTAAATCTCTGGCATGATCAGAATCTGTGAAACTTTGCAGCTGAACATCATTTCCACTAAAATATAGAGCATAATCAGAAGTTCCCTTAAGATATCTTAATATCCATTTAACTGCTTCCCAATGAGGCTTCCCGGGATTGCTCATGAACCTACTTACAACGCCCACCGCATGGGCAATATCGGGACGAGTAGAAACCATAGCATACATAATGCTGCCAACTGCATATTTATAAGGAATTCTATCCATAAATTCCTTATCCTCTTGTGTTTTGGGACACAAATCAGAAGTTAAATGAAAATGAGCGGCAAGTGGAATGGGAGCAATCTTGGCATCAGCCATACCAAATCTGTCTAATACTTTGTTAATGTATTATGTTTGAGATAACCAGATCTCCTTTTTGTTTCTATCCCGAGAAATAGTCATCCCAAGTATTCTCTTGGCAGCCCCTAAATCCTTCATGGAAAATCTAGTGGCCAATTGATTTTTCAACTCATGAACAATCTTCATGCTAGTGCCAGCTACAAGCATATCATCCACATAAAGTAGAAGTATGACAAATTCACCATTAGACAACCGTTTAAAATACACACATGGATCAGCTTCTAGGCGTACAAAGTTATGCTCAATCATAAACTGATCAAATTTTTGGTACCATTGCCTTGGGGCTTGCTTAAGCCCGTACAAGCTCCGTTTCAACCTGCAATAAAGATGTTCTTTACCTTGTTTAACAAACCCTTCAGGCTGCATCATGTACAATTCCTCATCAACATCTCCATGTAAAAATGCAGTTTTGACATCTAACTGCTCAAGCTCGAGATCCCATGCTGCAACCAATCCCAAAACCGCTCTAATTGTAGTCATCTTTACTACCGGAGAGAAGATTTCTTCAAAATCAATACCTTGCTGCTGAGCATACCCCTTGACAACTAGCCTGGCATGAAATCGCTTTTTGCCGCCATCTTCCTCTTTTAATTTATAAACCCACTTATTTCGTAATGCCTTTTTGTTAGGCGAAAGAGGCACCAAATCCCATGTCTGATTTTTTATCAAAGAATCCATTTCTTCTTGCATTGCAGCCTGCCACTGATCACAATTCGCATCTTGAATGGTGGTTTTGAAGTTTGTTGGCTCTGTCTGATCAGAAATTAACATCATAGGCTCTGCTTCTTCTGCAAGTAGTAACTCATAATCTAAATTTTTTGAAGGAATCCTCCTGTGCCTAGAAGACCTCCTTAAATCATCACGACTCTTTTCACATTGAGGATGAGCAACATTATCGATACCCTGCATTCTGTGATTAATCTGCTCACAATCAGAGTCCTGAGAACAATTTGTCCCTGCCATGAATGGAGCTCCATTATGCACTATGGTTTGAGGCATCACTGCATATGGAGAGGTCTCATCTTTTTGCGTGGCACTTGCAGCGCCATGGAAATTACCAGCTGAACTGCTGTTGACTAGCTGAGATCGTGATGTCCCTTGGCGGTGAGGAGAGGAGGACGAGATCTCCTGCGCATAGATCTCATTGTTCCCAAATAGTGAGTCATCACTATTACTAGATGAAGTAGGGGGCGCCAAAAATGAGGTGGGAGAACTAGCGATTGCTGTGGGAACAAAAATAGTAGACCTCTGTGTGATATTATTATTGTCACACATGGAGAAAGGCACATATTCGTCAGTGCCTATTGGCTGTGATTGCTCTGCTGGAAACACTGTTTCATTGAAAACCACATCTCGACTCCTCATAATTTTCTTTCCAACCAGATCCCACAATCGAAAACCAAACTGGTCTTCACCATAGCCCACAAAAATACACCTTTGTGATATGAAATCCAGCTTTGTCCTCTTTTCTTTTGGAACATGGACATAGGCTTCACATCCAAAAACCCGGATGTGTGAATAAGAAATCCTCTTTCCCAACCACTCTTCTTCCGAAATACCAAACTCCAAATGAGATGAAGGACTGCAGTTAATCAAGTAAACTAATGTGTTACATGCCTCTGCCCAAAATTCTTTGTCCAAACCAGCAGTGGAAAGCATACATCTAGCTTTCTCAAGAATGGTCCTATTGAGTCTTTCTACTACCCCATTTTCTTGAGGAGTGTAGGGGACAACTTTAATCCTTCGAATACCATGATCTACACAAAAAATATCAAACTCCAAAGAACAAAATTCGCCTCCATTATCTAATTTTAAACATTTAATTTTGTGACCACTTTGATTCTCAACAAGTGCTTTAAAAATTTTAAATTTTGAAAGCACTTCAGATTTTCTAGAAATCATATAAACCCAAACCTTCCTAGTACAATCATCAAGAAAGGTAACAAAGTAATTAGCGCCTCCATAAGAGGTTACCTCGGTAGGGCCAAAGACGTCCAAGACATCTAAGATATCTAAGTGCACCAACTCCAATGGTGTTGTCTTCATATTGTGTCCATCCTTCAAGAAGCTGACCCGTCTTTGTTTGCCACAAAGACAATGTTCGCAAAACTCCAAATCTGCGGATTGTAGACCCGGTAGTTGGTCTCGGTTGAGCATCACCTCAAGTCCTTTCTTGCTCATGTGGCCTAACCTTTGATGCCAAAGAGCCACATCGCTGCCTACAACAGTCATAGCAGCTCCCACCTCACCAAACGTTTCTGCAATATAGAGGCTGCCAACTTTGTCTCCTTTTGCAATGACCAAAGAACCTTTAGTTACTTTCCAAGTATCCGTGAGAGTGGTGAGAAAGCCTTGGGTATATAGCTGACTTACAGAAATCAGATTTCTCTTCAATTTGGGAACATGGCGAACTTGTTTTAGCAGCCACTTGACTCCTCTAGCTAGCTGCAAAAAAACATCACCTTTGCCAACAATTTCACAAGCTTGGTTGTCACCCAAATATACATTTCCAAGATTACCTTCTTGGTAATTTGTGAAGGCCTCCGTACAAGAAGAGGCATGAAAGGAGGCACGAGAATCAATTACCCACGAATCTGATTTTGTATCGCTTGTTGATAGTATGAGAATACCATCATCCTTATCATGTGATATGTTTGCTTCGCTATCCAAAACCCTTTCTTGTGCCTTTTTATACTTTCTGCAATCTTTCTTGATATGACCAGCCTTCCCACAAAACCAACAACTGCTTTCTTTTCCTTTAGACTGCGATCTTCTAGCTGATTTGGACCGCTGATTGTGATTATATCTACCTCTATATTGGCTTCTCCCTCTATTTTCAATGCTTACCATAGTGAGAGCATCACCGGATGAGGGCTCATCATTCTTCCTCCTTAAGTCTTCAGAGAGAAGAGTGGCATAAACTTCATCGAAAGTCAACGGCTTGGAGCTTGATGCCGAAGTGCTTATGGCTGTCACAACTCCATCCCAACTGTTTGGTAGAGATCATACAAGAAGAACAGCTTTGTTTTCGTCACCTTGAGTCATTCCAACCGAATTTGCTTGGCTGATCAAAATGTTGAATTCGTTAATGTGGTTTGCCATTGCGCAACCTTCCTTCATCTTGAGCTTATATAATCTCTTCATGATGAACACTTTATTTGCAGCCGACGCCATAGCATAGGTCTTTATAAGTTTTTCCCAAACTTCTTTTGTTTTTTTCTCTTCTGCAACATTAAACAAAACATTTTCATTTAGCGAAAGAAAGATTGTTGCCTTGGACTTTTCATCAAGAGTCTCCCAATCTTCGTCTTTCATGGTAGCAGGCTTCTTTGATTTTCCTTCAAGCGCAAGTTTAAGATCTTGCTTAATCAGCAAAGATTGCATCTGAATCTTCCATATCCCGAAGTTCTTCCCAGAAAATTTCTGCACCTTCAAATCTTCCATTTCCTGGAAATTCAATTACCAAATTTCCAAACAGCTGTACACCCAGCTCTGATACCAATTGCAAAATGAAAGAATTGAAAAACAAACATACAGATATGCAGAACAATAAATAACAGAACAATAATGCAGAAAACAGAGCACACACGATTTATCGTGGTTCACCACAATAGTGGTTACGTCCACACTGAGCAGGGAAAATCTTATTGATGCTAAACGTATGTTTTACAATGAGCAAGGTTGCATTTATATAACAACCACGATCAGTTGAAGAGACACAAAAAATAGAGGGAAAACATGAAGACCTTTGGCCTTCAGCCGAGACCTTTGGCCTTCATCCGTTGGCCTTCACTATCTCAACAAAATCTTACCTCAAACTTTCTCAATAAGACTTGCATTGATATATTCTATCTATTAAGTAAACTACTCGACAAGATGTGAATTCCACTCTATGGATTATTGACTATAACACAAATAATTATATTAAAATCTTGTGAGAAAGGAGATGGGGTCTCCTTTTATAACCTCCAACATTTTTGTAAGGATAAATATTTCAAGCTTTTTTTTTTATATCGAGAAGTGTCTTCTATAGTGGAGAAGCATCTCATTTTGTCACAAGTCATATCATAAAGAAAAAAAGCTAAAATTGACATTTATATTTTTTAAGTATAAAACCTATAACTCCAGAATAAATAAAATATATAGTACATTACATAACTCTATAATAAAATAAAACAAGTGTCACGTAGTGGCGACTACTTACCTTTGTAGTATTCTAATTAGAGATTTGTAGAGTTGGAATTAAATGTAATTTTTTGTAATTGTTGTATTTTAGTTTTGACTTTTGTATTTTGTGTTTTGTTTGATTAATAGCGTTGGTTTTTTTATATATTTTGGTTATTAATGTAAATATTTTGATGTTAAATATTTGAAAATAAAATAAATTGAAATAAATATTTATTGTTTTTAAAGTTGAATACATTTGAATATTTATATAATGAACCCATTCATTGAGAGAAAGAAGTAGTTTATGAATTATTTGTACTAGACATAACTATGACTAATAAAGTTGAAGTTGAGTTTATTCTTTAGAATACATATTTGCTAAACATTAAATAATCAAATGATTTATTATTAAAAATAATTCTTAGATTGATTCTAGTTGATTTTGAATTTGATAGTGAAATCTTCATATATTATAGTTGAAGTTAAATATACTATTAATATAATAAATATATTATATTCTAATTTAATATTAATAATTTATAAATTATATTATTTAAACTAAGTAAATAGGTAATATTATAATATTACTATATTTTAAAATATTGTTATAATTATTAATATAGTGATTTACTATTATATTAATTATATTAATAATAATAATATAATAATATTAATATTATAATTAACATAGTAGTCAATTAAGATAGTTTATTAATATATATGAAAGGAGAACCTACAAAATAAAATAACCTATATTATATTTTATATAAATATATAACATAAATTAATATTACATATAATATAAATTAATATAAACTATTATATAATATAAATTAATATATTGCCTACATAATATAGGTTAACTTATTTACCTACAAATTATTACCTGTAATAATATAATATATAAATAGAAATAGTATATATATATATATATATATATATATATATAAAATCTTATATACCTATATATTATAGGTTATAATTTTTTTTGAAGAAACTATATATATATTAATATAAATTAATATAAAAATATACATGATGAAAAAATATTATTAATGAAAAGAAGGAGGAGCACATATATAATCAAATTATACCATAAAATATTAAAAACATAGATAAAGATATTAGTTTAATGGAAAGAATAATACAATTTTTTTATTTTTTTTATTTTAATAGTGTGAATCCAAATCTCTATGAAATAGTTAATTGATTTTTGTCAGATTTTCTTTAATGAAAAATAACAATTACATACATAAAAAAAATCATTCTTAAAAAAAGTCAAAATAAAAAAATGCAATGATTTTATAAAACAAAAAATGAAAAATCATTCCTTAAAAAAAGTTTAATTTGCTTTATCCGCCAATAACACACAAAACTTTTTTAATCAATCATATGCATAAAAAATAATTTTTATAATTTATAAAATTAAATATTTTATAAGTTGACTTTACAAAATTGAATTTTATTTAATTTTTTGTTTAAATATTGTTTCTGATTGGTTGAAAACTAAATTATTAATAATTAGTTAACTAAAAAAAAGCCAAACTCATTAGAATAGGACTATGTCTAAGGCAAGTACTAATAACTCTAAAATACGTAAAAACAAAATAATACATAAACAACAAATAATCATAAAAAATAAAATAAAATAACTTTTAAATAAATAAAATAATTAAACAAAATATATTTTTTTAGGATATCCCTCGTATACTAATTTAGAACCATCAACAACATCCCACTTAATAAGCCCGCACGGGTAGTAGAGTTGGCTTGAGTAGTGGGTTTGCTCCCCATTGGTCTGGGGTTCGACTCCACTCCCAGATTTAAGAGTTGAGACTTCTTGTAGACACGGGATCTCACCCGGAGTGTTATATTAAAAAAAAACATCCCACTTAATAGCCTCTCAATTATTCCACCCCCTCCCTATATATAAAAAACAAAGAAAACAAACCCCTCAATCCAAACATAACCTACGGGTCTATGCAATGCAATGTAAACCTAAAATAAATATCTCTGTTTTAAAACTTCGTCACAGAGGCGAGCTACTCTACTCTCAAACCCCGATAAAACCCTCGAATAGAATCCAAAACCCAATGTCCCTAACTGCGCATGTAATGAGACGAGACGTTGCAGTGCAAACATGAAGGCAATCACAGAAATCTGCCCTCTATTCAGCATCGCGATGCTCTAGTAAGTGCAATTTTCGTGGATTAATTTCATGATTGTTTGTTGATTCGACATATTGGTCACAAGTTCAGTTCTCATTTTAGATACCTCTATTGTTTTGTAATCCATTGTAATATCAAACTTGATAGTTACATTTTATGTTGAAATTTTTGCAGTGCCCATAAATTGGCTTCATTTAAAAAAGTCTTTCAATACATCTAGTTTTGGCTCTGATCACTGTGATATACTCCTCAGTGTCTGTTTCTGCAAGAAACCCTAATGCATGACATACCAATGTTTCAGCGGGCACTCCGAAAATATGTTTTTCATCCTGAATTTTCATTTTCTAAACAGAAATGGGTTGCCTGGGGTTCTCATTATTTAAACCTAAAACTGCTGCCATCAATTTTTGTTCAGACTGCTAATCTCTCTGGGAAAGCAGGGGTAAAGCCCCAGGCTGAAGTCCCAGAGGATGTGAAGCACCAAGTTCAGCAAGTGCTTCAAGAATATCTTTATTACACAAGGGATTTTAACTTTAGTGATGCCAGAGACATTAGCTTCAATGCCCCATGTTTTATACACAAGCTGTTGTCCAGTGTACGTCAACAGAAGAACTTAGCCCGAGCCCTCAAGAAACATCTGCTTTATAATCCAATTAATGAGTTTGAGCCCTTCTTTGAAAGCATTGGTATACAGCCTTGTGATATCTATAGCTTGTTGCCTCCTCATCAACTGTTTATGAAGGAAAGCCAAGCCTTGCTTGCAACTGTGTCAACTTTGAGCAACATTGGATTTCCAAGGCAGGAGCTTGGGAAACTTTACAAAGAGCACCCAAAGATATTCAATTGTTCTTCAAAAGAATTGCAAAAGAAACTGCAATTCTATGAGAATCTTGGAGTCAGTAAAGCTTCTCTTGTGAGAATCTTAATCTGCTGTCCGTCAGTTCTTAATGATGATGTGTATAGAAACTTGAAGGCACTTACTATTGGTTTGAATGGTTTGCAAGTGGAGAAAAACATAATTTTCTGTTTGATTGAAACAAATCTGCACAACAGGGTTACTATTTTGGAAAAATTGATGCTTTTGGTGGGTATTGGTTGCTCTCAGGATGATATAAGTAAATTATTTCATACCAAGAGTCATCTCCTTGACAATGGTTCAGAAGAATCTCTGCACTTTATAATAGAATTTTTGTCAAGGTTGGGAATTCAGAAGGAAAACATCGGCAGTATTGTCCTTAAGTGTCCTGAAATTCTGGATCCTGAACTAGTCGAATCTATGGAGATAAGTGCTGCAAGCGTTGGACTATACCAGAAGGAGGCAAGAGAGAACATTGATCTTCATAGCGGCAAATTGATTAAGTTTCTTGAATGCATGGTTGGAACAGCTTTTGAAAAGCAGAATTTTTTCAAATTCATTGAAGAACATCTGAAGAGCATGATGGTGAAAGGTGGAGATTTGGCTAATACAAAGAATGAACTAGTCGTTGACAGCTTTCAACAAAAGCATTCTGCATTTGTTGAAGAAATACAAATTTGTGAACATTTATATAGGCGTATTCCAAGACACACTCTGAACATTTTCTTGAAAGTAGGCTTAGCCAAAAGCTCTAAAAAGATGAATGTAGCTGCCAACAGGATTGAATGTACACCAGATAAGCTGCAGGAGCGATTCAATTATTTATTGGGACTTGGAATGCCATTTTGTGCTGTTTGTAAGATATTCTGGTTTGCTCCTCATATATTCAGCCAAACTTTGAATTCACTTCAAAAGAAAGTTGATTTTCTTTTCAGTTCCGTAAGCAACCCACTTAAGGTTCTTGAAGCATATCCAACATACTTGACTTACAGTCTTGAGCGTAGAATCATGCCTAGATTCAAATTTTATAAATGGCTGAGGACAAATAATGTTCTTAAGTCGGAGCTTGTTGTCAGATCCATCATTGGGCCATCAGAGGAAATCTTTGAGAAGAGATATGTAGAGATTCATCCTAAAGGGAGGAACTATTTCAGTCGATGCAAGCTCACATAGAAGCATAAGTCATCTACTCGAGAAACATGGTCTGAAAATTTACGAAGTGCTGATTTCAAGTTCTCTTAAAATTAGCATAAGCAGAAAACTCTGAACAGATGATTAAATTTGCTGGCAGGATTCCCTGTACAGTGATGAGTTGCAGGAGTGGTTTGACTATCTTGTAGGACTTGGATTGTGCGCTTGTTCTTTTTGTAAGGTGTTCAAATTAAAGCTGGCATTCCATTCAAAATAAATTGATTTTCTTTTCAGGTTTATGTGCAACCTGATCCAGTTTCTAGGTTCATTTTTCAGAGTATTTGCACTATAGTCTTGAGCTTGGAGTAATGCCAAAATTCAAAATTAAGGAATTTCTGGGGACAAAAAGTGTGCTCAAGTCAAAATTCTCTTTCAGTTCCATGATAAGTTATCAGGGAAAGACTTAGTGCAGAAGCATGTGAACCATCACCCTGAAGTGGTAAATGATTTCAGGTGCTAAAATACAAAGGAGGACGCTGCACCTCCTACAGAACTATGAGTCAGTATTCAGCATCACCATTTTTTCTCTTTTTGATAAGATGTCAAAGAAAAGACATACATATTATAGAAGCTTGAATAACAAACAGTCTTAGTGTTATCAATTATAATAAAGAAACAACTTTTTCAACATGACTCCGAATGTCCCTTCAGTTTTTCCAAAATGGAGCTGCCGGAAGACATAGTTTGGTCTGTATTAGTTGCTCAGTGTTGGTAATGCACTGGCCATGTTGCATTGTTATTTCTTTTGCTATTTAACTTTAAAATCCACCGAAGTAGATACCTATAGAATTCTAAATTATGTCTGAGAATCCCAAAAGCTTTTGTAGTATTCTCAACTTTTTGGCAACAGATTGCAACATGAACATTTGTCTCGGGTACTACACTCTATTGTTAGTAGTCTTTACAAGTTACAGTTTCATTCTTTTCGAGACACTATTGGAGGAAATGTTTCTTTCTTTAATATCCATTTACTTACTCTGATTTTAATTTTTATGGATATCCCCTTAAATATTTTTTCTTGTAGTCAGAGATGTCACTTGTTCTATTTTCTAACTCGACTCCTTATTTCCTGTTCAAAGAAATTTTAAACACATTAACGATAAAAGCATGATTAAATTTGACAGGATTTGAGAAATACACCAACTAGAAAGTGACTTAAAAATCCTTACATTGTAAATCTCAGAAACCTATATCAAAATGAATCAACACCACAGAAATCTTAAAGATCTAATGCTTATAAACCTTTGATGATCAATCTCCTCGATGCTTTGAAATTTGATTAAATGTAAAACATAGCAGAAATAGGGACAAGGCTAATGAAGTCATAATGTGTTTGTGCCTAAAACAACATATAAAATGCTGATGAAAGAAAGTGAGCATTTAAACCTTGATTATACAAAGGTTATCGTTTTTAAATTAAACTTCTTAAGGAATGAGCATTCAGGAGATTGCTTAAGGATTGAGCATTCAGGAGATTGATATGCGCTGCCTAAAGCTCTATAAATAAATAAATCTGATAAGAATGGTATTCACCTTCCGAAAGATATGAATGAAAAAAATAAAAATGTTTAAACTGATGGTCCATGATTGACATTGATATTCCATTGTATGATATGTCAACACAAACCTTATAATCAAAAGTTCGTTGTCAACAAGCTCTGTGCTTAACTGAAGAACATTTGAGGCTGCAAAATTACGACGTTCTTGAAGCTCTATAATTTATTTGTTAGCATCCTACATTCATTGGGGAACATGGAAAATGTTCATATTATCCATATCCAAATGTGCTCCAGATGTTATTAACATGTAATTGGTGATGTAAGCAAGTGAATGAAATAAACGAAACAAAAACAATATAGTACGAGATTTACCTTGGGAAACCCAATCAAGGAAAAATTCTTATTAAGAATTGAAAGGAAGTTGGGTGTGCAGAACCAATTTCTTACACCAATCCAAGCAAGAGAGGGTTGCAAATATTTCTTAAACACCTTTATAGTTACAGATTTGGATGCAATTCAGATGGCATTAGGTGGGAGTGAGTTGGGTGAGGGCACAAACGTCGTGTAGGCTTGAGGCCGCGGGTTCCACCCTCTTTTTGCATAGGTTTGTGCACTCATAGGCTTGCATTTATCGTCTATTTTGCTCGCCTTTTCTCCTATGTAGTGTGTGTGGGGTTTCTCCTTTTTTTGTTAGGCTTTTCTCAGGGAATTTGTGCTATTGGGACGTTTGTCTTCATGGAAGCATCTAGGACTTTGGGCGAGCCACCCCCCGCCCCCCTACTTCTTTTAAAGATGCAGTAAGGAATGATGATTCACAACTATAGAGGTTAGATCAATTGAAAAATGAGATGCCTGATCTAGATGGAATGGGTGTTTTAAGGGTACTGAAGATCGACCTATCATGGTCATTAATACAAATGTGATTGCGGAAGATGTGATGTATCTAGCTGAGTATGCTTTGATATGCAAATTCATGGGTGTTAGGGTTTCATTGCCTTTTTTGGAAACCTAGGGTCGTGAGAATTGGCAACTTGAGGGAGATATGGAGATCATACTCGCATCAAATGGATATTTCTATGCACTGTTTTCAAGAATGGCTGATCGTAATGCAATTTTAGAGGGTGGCCCATACTTTCACAACTAGGTGGGTCTTTTCATCAAACCCTAGCATGTGGGTTTTGACTTGGTGGAGGAACTCCAATCCAAAATTCTTGTTTGGGTTTAGACCTTGCCTCCCCATGGAATTTTGGTTATCATGCAATCAATTGTGGTTGTTATGGGAAAACCCTTGGTCCCATCTCATCAAATGTTGGAAAGGAAGGTAACAAATTTTGCTTGCATTTGTGTTGAAATTGATTTGAATAACCATTTGCATGACTCTGTAGAAATTAGATTGGGTAACATGAATTAGGTCCAACAACTAGATTATGAAGCTCTCCCTTTCTGATGTCAAACCTGTCATGTACATAGACATTTGGAGAGAAATTGCTCGAACAAGTTTCTTGAGGAGTCTTAGCCCTTCTCAGAGTCTTAGATTATTAGAGATAAGACAAAAGGGGAAGCCTTAATGCATGTAGCTGAACCAGACCCAAATGAATTTATTTTGGTGAAATTTCAAAATAAGGGGAAAAATTGGAATCCAAAAAAATGATATTTAAGAGGCAACTTCAATAATAGGTTTGATGTTCTTGAGAACTTTGAGGATATTTTCAAATTAGGGAACATGGATTATCTAAGGAGCTCCTATTGGAGGAATCAACTTGTTCTAGAGTGCTAAATGAATGGGAGCTTAGGGAGGAGATATTTTGGAAACAAAAATCAAGAATTCTTTGGCTTTAGGAAGGAGATAAAAAAATTCCCTCTTTTTTCTTAACTATGTCAAAGGAAGGTGTGGTGACAATGTTCTTCAATCTATTACCTCAACTTTGGGTGACTCCCTTTCATCCTTCTAGGACATTACTTTAGAGGTTGTCAGGCAATTCTGCAATTTTTTCATTGAGAGTGGTTCTCATGCTCTCAAAGAGGAAGAGATTATTCTAAATTGCATCCTGTCCTTAGTCTCTAGGGATATGAATAATCTACTAATGACTCCAATATCTATATAGAAATTGGAGAAGGTGGTGTATTAAACGAAGAGTAAAGCTCTTGGTCTCGATGGTTTTTCCAATTGATTTTTTCCAAGAATTTCAAGCCATTTTAATAGATGATTTATTGAAGGTGGTTCAAGAGTCCTAGTCTAACAAGCAAATGCTAAAAGCTATCAATTCTACCCTTCTTGCTTTGATTCCTAAGAAGGATTGTTGGTGTGAATAGGGGTATTACTTAACTAGTTCCACTATTAGGCCCCTTTCATATTTTATCACTCAAGTTTACTTAGGATACATAAAAGGTTCATATCACTTTATGTTTCATATCATAAGACTAAGACACTGGTCACAATCTTATGTTGTCCTTTGTCATTTACTTTTTGTGTCCTAGTCATTTAATATTAGTTGTCTCATGTCATAGGATTATGACACTTGTCATGATCTTGTCTAATTCTACGCCTCACTTTGGCCTATATAACCAAGGGTCTCTAACACATTGTACATCCATTCTATTTTGTATTTTTTGAGAGGAATACAATTTGTTCTTGTCATATTGGTCTTCTAAGTATCTTGTGCTTTTGACAAGCCTTTAGATCTTGGGGGGCTATCTCCATAGCCAAAACTTACATGGTATAAGAGCAAGTTGAGTGTCTTTGGTTAGTATTTTAAGAGATCTTGAGTACAAATCTTGTATTTTATTGAA
Organism: Sequoia sempervirens; assembly: GCA_007258455.2. Classification (NCBI taxonomy): domain Eukaryota; kingdom Viridiplantae; phylum Streptophyta; class Pinopsida; order Cupressales; family Cupressaceae; genus Sequoia; species Sequoia sempervirens. Next base: position 73,108,990 of record VDFB02075321.1, read on the forward strand.
CCATTGAGTATGTAGTTCTCTTGCATCCTTGAATGATATGGAGAATCAAAAAGATATGATAGAAATACCAGATTTTGAGGGATTCCTCTTTTGGCTTTGTATTGTAGGTGCATTTTGGGAGCTTGTTGGATCAAATTTGAGCTCATCATTGCATTTGGAGTGCCTTAAAAAGTCAGATTTTCCTTTTGTTTTGTACAAGTTGGACATTGGAGACTAGATTTGTAAGGGTTTGAAGTTGGATGTTGGTTGCCAAATTCAAAAGGCAGTCACATTTTCAATGTATTTTGGATCAAATCTGACCTTGCCATCGTGCTCAGGTCCAAAAACCTATAGATCAATTGTCAAATCGTTTATTTTGGAGAAAGTTTCTCTTGGAGGCAAAAAAACCTATTGGTCGGATCGTATGACCCAATCCCTACACAATGGTACAATTTTTGAAAAAAAATTACGATTTAAAAAAAATAAATTTCATTCACAATTTTCTTTGTACTTTTTTTGTAAATATATACATTTTAAAACCTTGTGTAAGTCTATACTTGCATAAGCCCTACGCAAGGGTACATCGTGTGGCGCCCTTTGGGCCCTGTGCCCTCTAAAGGGTCACGACCCTTAGCAAGGTCTACGGACCCCTCTTTGAGGGGTGTGAGGGGTGTGGCCACGTGTCCTCCCGTCACTCCTCAATTAATTTTTTTATCATTATATTGTTATTAAGAATCATTTTGGATAATGAGATGTTATATTCAAAGGATTGAATGTAATATCTCATTATTGTTTCTCATAATTGTATGCTCAACAAACTCAAAATGGCAACATACATATCGCAATTTGCAAAAAAAATTAATGCATGTATTATGTGATTAAATTTTTATAGTTTTAAAATTTTCAAGCAAAATGGGAATGACTTTAACTAGTAAAATTATATACAATTTAAAGAGAAATATATTTATTTTATAAATGCTAATCCAAGCTAATTAAATATATGTACACAACTCAACATAAATCAATTTGGATTGAAATATAATTAGTTGGGAATGAGAAAACATGCAAAGTAAATATTAGTTTAAAAAATTAAATATAAAAGGATAAAGTATTTAGTTATAGAATGATAATAAAGAAATAGTCACTCATAATGATCAATGCAATCCTTTCTTTGAATGATTAGAGATAGGTTGAGACATGCCAAAAAAATAGGGTTTTGAGGAAATGTATACCAAAATGATGCATAGGTAAGTAGAAATAGGGAATTAAGATTCAATATGCTCGTCTATTAAAATATCTACATTTTGTTGGAGTTGATAGTGAACTCCACAACTCTCAGAAATCACCTACAACCAAAACAACTATCACATTTGAAGAGAAAAATCCATTTATATGCTCATGCAACCTTGAGAAAAGATGATCCAAAAAAGTAACTGATTGTGCAATGAATTAATCTAAATGAATAATTACATTGAATGAGAATCCTTATTATAGGAAAAAGAAAACCCTAGCTGAGGGTTTGATTAGATTGAAACATGTGTCATCATCTCATGCAATGAGAAAAATTCCTATAAATAGCTCAATCTAATAATAAAAAATCACTCCTAAGTTTAGCTTAAGTAATTAAAGTAATAAGGGACCTAATAATTAATTAATGATTAATTAATTATCAAATGATTTCCTAATTACTCCAACACCCCCCCCTTAAGATCACCTTAGTGAGAAGTTGAAACCCTAATGAAGAATACAATTATGGATGTATGGATGGATCCTGACTACAAGACCCGATGAGGTACCCATGTACAAACAAATGAAATCTCTCAACCATTAAAAAAAGAAAAACCACATGGGAAAAACTCTTCTCCAAAAGAGAGAAAAAAAATTGCATTAGTGAAATAAGGATAGGACTCAATGTGACCCCCAAGGATTGCTTATATCACACAAGTACAATAGATAGCCCCCAGTAGGAGAGAGAAAATGAGGATATGAATCTCCCCCATAAAGAAAGAGCTCTTGTGCCAATGATGTACACCTAAAGACAAAACATGATCCACTATCTACAAAAAACATTTCTCCCCTTAGGAAGAAATAAATCCATTGGTGATTGGAGAAGCCAATACAAAAATGAAAGAATCAGAAATCCAAATCCAAATGATGTGTGCCTTTGAAAAGTGCTAAAGTGTCCACATGTTAAAAAGAGATGATGTCAATCTAGAAACCCATGAAGATTGATGTAGAACAAGCTCCAAAGATGATGAAGATTATGGGCCAAAAATGATGGTGTGGTTGTCAACAAAGAGGAGATGAATGTCCTCAAACTAATCCTCCAAATATGCAATATAGGACTCCACAAACAAGGATGACATGTTTGTAATATACGAATCCCAAGGAGCTATATCTAGAAGAAGATGAATGGCGTGCTGCATTGTGTTGGGATTAAGGTATCTCAACCTTAGAGAGTCACAAGATTATTTAATTAATTAAATTAGTTATTTTGTTTACTAATTAAATCATAAGTGATATGTTTCTAAGTTGATAAATCAATTTGTGGGACCCATCTGCGAGTTGGCTTCCTACATGTTTGGTGGAGAGCATGAAATTATGCCACTTGTCACTTGAGTGCTCAATTGAGAAGAGGTGTTTGTGAAAACCTCTAAAAGGTGTTCCATAGTGACATGTGTCCTTGCTTTTGTAGTTATCACCTGGAGGATTTTGAAAGATGTTAAACGAGACTATAACAACCAGTTGGCTTGACTAGAATTCAAGAGAGAGTTCAAAATTGGTAGCTGGATAGATTTTCTATAGTGGGACACCATGCATGTCAAGGCTACATAATATTTGCATAAAATATTGGAGTTGGGCGTCTTTCATGTTGTTGCATGTTGTGCATGTCGTTGCATGATTGACAAGTTGCTTTTTTGGTTAGTTAGGACTTGTACATGTCCTTCGTTTCAGTTTGCATGCATGCAAAGATTATGGAGATGACACATGGCATTCCTAGGAATCTATGATATAGGTTTTTTAAATATGTGAAATATTTATGTATTTTGTGAGATGATTTTTTGTATGTTCTAAGAAATATTTATGTTATCAGAATTACCCCATATTTATATCACAGTGTAAAGACACTTGCAAGAGTATAGACCTTGTTATTATTTTGCAACTGCTTTATTACTAATAATACAATTGATCAGTGCTTTTGTGTGTGGGTTTCCGAAAGGGTTTTCTCACGTAAATTTGTGTGTTATGGTTTTATGTGTTTAAACTAAAAATTTAATTAATGAGTGTGCATCTAAATTGTAATAGTTTAAAGATCTGAAACAAAGTTTTGCAACCCTCTCCCGATTAGATCCATGTATGGAATTTGTTTCCACACTTAGTTTTCCTTTCAATTGGTAATAGAGCCTAGTCAGTTTTGTTTCTGTTGTTAGGTTGAAGGATTTTTTATACTGGACTTAGTTTCAGTGGGAGCTCTGCAAGAAACTTTTGTAATCTTATTGTAGGATAAAGATGGCAAGCACATCTGATAGAATCGAGATGGAGAAGTTTAATTGCACCAATTTTGAGTTGTGAAAACTCAAAATGGAGGATATGCTCATAGATAGTGATCTATGGGCTGCTATTTCTAGTACAAAACCAATAGCAACCTCCCAAGATGATTGGAATCTAATGGATCAAAAAGCCAAGGGTCTGATTTGACTTTGTTTGGTTGATTTCGTTCTTTTGAATGTCCATGAAGAGAAGACTGGAAAGTTTATGGAAGAAACTTGGAGATATTTAAAAAGGTAAATCCTTGGTAAATAAGTTGTTCCTGTGGAAGAAGTTGTATTCTCTTAAGATGGAGGAAGGAGGATCCATTGCAAACCACCTGAATGCTTTTAACATGATTGTTTCTCAGTTGGGTTTTGTTGGTGTGAAGATAGAGGATGAAGACTGTTGCATGCTCTTGTTACGTTCTTTGTTGGACTCATGGGATCACTTGGAGGTGGCTATCAGAAGCACAACAACCACTTTCAATATGGATGATGTGTTTGCTTTTTTGTTGTCTGAAGAGATGCAGAGGAAGTCTTCTCAGATGGCTAAGGAGGGCCTTGTTGTTTGCGGAAGATCAAAGGAGAAAGATAATAAGAAAGACAAGAAGTCTAAGTCCAAGTCTCTGGGGAGATCTAAGTCTCTTGGTAATAAGTCCAAGGCGAAATATTGGAATTGCGAACCAATTGGTCATTTCTGTATAGATTGCAAGGAGGAGAAAGAGTAGAACAAACAAACTCTCTTTGATTATGAATATGATAAATCCTCTCAGGATGATGTAGATTCTTTTATTGTTGCCTTGGAAACACGTGCATCACAAGATGTGTGGTTGATAGACTTAGGTGCCTTTTTCCACATGACCTCTCATAGAGGTTGGTTTTCAAAGTATGCAGAGTATGATGGTGGGAAGGTGTATCTGGGTGATGACTCTCACCTGAAGATCGTTGGTCATGGAAGAGTCAAAATAAAATTCCTTGATGGAAGAGTGAAGGGAATTGATGGTGTCCTACATATCCCTGCTTTGACACAAAACCTACTTTCAATAAGTAAGTTGAGTGATTTGGGTGTGTAGGTTATTTTCTCGAGTGGTGGATGCAAGATGACCAAATGTTCTATGGTACTTGCTAAAGGTGTTCAAATTGGAACCTTGTATAAGCTGGATGTATGCCAGATTTAATACAATAGTACTTATGTGGAGTCCAATAAGAGGGCTTTGGATTCTTCATCATCATCAAATCGAGAAAAGAAGAAAATTGTGGTTTCTACATCTGATGCTTGTGCTTTTTGGGTACCTAAGGGTACCAATGCTTTGGAGATGAAACTCCTAGTTGAGAAGACAATGTTATGGTACCAAAGACTTGGCCATATTGGTGAGAAGGGTCTTAGAGACCTAAAAAATAAGAGCCTTGTTGAAGGCCTTGATGATTGTAATCTTGAGTTCAATTTTTACGAACATTGTATATACAGAAAGCAACATTGTGTTTCTTTTTATTCTAGTTCTCATTATTCTTCTTCAGCGTATTGGATTACATTCATGCAGATGTGTTTGGTCCTATTAACGTTCCTTCATTATCTATATCTATGTATTTTGTCTCATTCATAGATGATTACAATAGAAGGACATTTGTATATTTCCTCATAAGTAAGTCTGAAGTTTTTAGTTGGTTTAAGGAATTTAGATCCTTGGTTGAAAATCAGATTGGTAGAAAAATTAAGTGTTTGAGGACAGATAATCGTGGTGAGTTTTGTTCATCAAAATTCAATAAGTTTTGTAAAGACCATGGGATTGAGAGACACAAGACAACTCCATACACCCCACAACAAAATGGAGTTGTGAAGAGGATGAAAAAAACATTGATGGAGAGGGCTAGGAGTATGGTGAGTGGTGCTGGCCTTGAACAAATTTTTTGGGTTGAAGCTGTAGCTACTGTATGTTATTTAATTAATAGATCTCCTACTTTGATGCTTGTTGAAAAGAGACCCATGGAGGCATGGTCTAGTAAGAAGCCCTTGATGAGACATCTCAGAGTCTTTGATTGTGAGGCATATGCTCATGTGCTTGGTGTGAAAAGATCTAAAATGGAGAACAAGGTGGTTAAGTGTATATTCATCAGCTATTGTGTCGATGTGAAGGGTTACAAGATTTGGGATGTAGTTGTAGAGAAGGTTCTCTGTAGTAGAAGTGTGATCTTCCAAGAGTTGAAACCTTCCATTATTGATTTGTAGCTAGAGATAGAAGAGAAACAAAAAAGGAGGTAGTTCAGATCCCACCTACTCCGAAGAAAGATGAACTACACACTCTTGTTGGACCTAATGATGAGGAAAGCTCAAGAATCTTTGAAAGATCTCATGAAGAGCAAGAAACTCAACCTCAATAGTTGAGGAGGTCTACATGTGTTAGGCGGCAAGCAAAAATATTTGGATATTCTATGTTGGATTTCAGTTGTGTATTTGCTTTGATTGCTAACATTGATGAGCCTAGGACTGTTAGAGAGGCTATGGGTATGCATGATGCATATTCCTGAATGGAAGCCATGAATGAAGAGATGACTTCATTAAAGAAGAATGCTACATGGGATCTGGTTCCTATGCCTAAAGGATGACAACCCATTGGATGCAAATGGGTGTTCAAGAAGAAAATTGGTCTAGATGGCAGTGTTGAGAAGCATAAAGCATAGTTGATCACGAAGGGGTATTCTTAGGTGGAGGAAATTGATTATGGTGAGATATTCTCTCTTGTAAAAATATAATATCCATTAGGTTCCTACTATCACTTGCAATTGCTTATGATCTAGAAGTGGAACAAATGGATGTGAAAACAACATTCCTTCATGATGGTTTAGAGGATGAAATTTATATGTCACAACCAAAGCATTTCATTGAGAAAGGTAAAGAGAACCTAGTATGCAAGTTGAAGAAATCTCTATATGGTTTGAAGCAATCTCCTAGAATATGGTACCAAAAATTTGACACCTATGTGTTCTCTTTGAGATTTTTGAGATCCAAATATGACCATTGTGTCTATTACGAGACTGATAATGGTCACATTCTCATCATAGTCCTATATGTGGATGATATGTTATTTATTTGGAATGGTAAGAGTATGATTTCAAATTTGAAGTCTCAATTGTCAACATAGTTTGAGATGAACAATCTAGGTGTAGCGAGGCATATTCTTGGGATGGAGATCAGAAGAGATAGAGCTAACATAAAGTTTTGGTTAAGCCAGAGCAAGTATGTGAACTCTGCGTTGGAGAGATTCGACATGACAATTTGCAGACAATTAGTTGTTCCTATAATGTAGGGGAAACATCTTTATGTGGAGGATTGTCCAAAATTTCCTATCGAGATGGAGGACATGACCAGAGTACCATATGCGAGTGTTGTTGGCAGTTTGATGTATGTTATGGTCTATATGAGGAAAAACATTACCCAAGTAATGGGAGTCCTTAGTTGGTTTATGACTAATCCTAGATAGTGCACTAGGATGTGGTGAACAGAGCGTTCAAATATTTGTGGGGTACTTCTGAGTATGCCCTATTTTTTCATGGTTATCCTATTGGATCTCAACACTCAATGAGTATTCATGGATATGTGGATTCTAATTGGGCAAGTGACATTGACAACATAAGATCCATCAGTGGATATTGTTTCACGTTGTTTGGTGGTGCTATAATTTGGATGAGTAAGCGACAAGCTGTAATCACTTTATCCACTGTAGAAGTAGAGTACGAGGTAGCTAATCATACTTGCAAAGAAGCCATTTGGATTAAGAGGTTGTGTTCTGATATTGGTTTTGATTTCTACGTAAAATTACTATATGTTGTGATATTCAAAGTGCTATTTGTTTAGCAAAGAATCCTACTTTCCATGTCAGAACAAAGCACATTGATGTGCAGTTTCACTTTGTTCGTGATATGGTGGAAGAAAAAAAGATGGAGTTGGAAAAGGTTGATACTTTGGTGAATATTGCAGATGCATTGACAAAGTTAGTGAGCAGAGAGAAGTTCAAATGGTGTGTCGGTTCTATGGTCCTTGTGGCTCGAGTAGTGATATAGTGACTCTTGTAAGGTCTTCGACAAGTGGGAGAATGTTGGGATTAAGGTTTCTCAACCTTAGAGAGTCCCAAGATTATTTAATTAATTAAATTAGTCCTTTTGCTGCATTTTACTAATCAAATCCTAAGTGATATGTTTCTAAGTTGATAAACCAATTCATGGGACCCATTTGCAAGTTAGTCTCCTACATATTTGGTGGAGAGCACAAAACTGTGTCACTTTTCACTTGGGTGCTCAATTGTGAAGAGGTGTTTGTGAGAACCTCTCAAAGGTGTGCCATAGTGATATGCATCCTTACTTTTGGAGTTATCACTTGGTGGATTTTGGAAAGATGCTAAATGGAACTATGACAACTAGTTGGGTTAACTAGAAGTCAAAGGAGAGTTCAAAATTGGTAGTTGGCTAGATTTTCCCTAGTGGGACACCATGCATGTCAAGGCTAGATAATATTTGCATAAAATATTGGATTTAGGCATCTTGCATGTTGGTACATGTCATTGCATGATTGCTGGGTTTCTTTTTTGGTCAGTTAGGACTTGTGCATGTTCTCTGTTTTAGTTCACATGCATGCAAAGACTGTGGAGATGACACATAACATTCCTAGGTGCCCATGATAGAGGTTTTTAAAATATGTGAAATGTTTATGTATTTTCTGAGATGATTTTTGTATTTTCTAAGAAGCCATTGTGCTGCCAAAATTACTCCAAATTTGTATCACAGTTTAAAGACACTTGAAAGAGCATAGACTTTGTTATTGTATTGTAACTACTTTGTTACTGATAATAAAATTGCTTTGTGCTTTGGTGTGTGGGCTTTTTCTCGAAAGGGTTTTCCCACGTAAATTTGTGTGTTATGGTTTTATGTGTTTAAAACTAAAAATTTAATTAATGAATGTGCATCTAAACCGTAATAGTTTAAAGATTTGAAACAAAGTTTTGCAACCCTCTCCTGATTAGATCCATGTTTGGAATTTATTTTCGCACCTAGCTTTCCTTTCACACTGAACCAATAGGGGCCAAGGATGTGACAATGCCAAGTTGATTAGTAACAACAAAATATGTTAAATTAGTATCAATGTGAAGAGTGGGAACATGAAGACAAATATTTGAACCATTAGAACATGCAAGACCAGTGATATACTTAAGATCCTCTAAAGTGTCATCATCAAAGAGTATGAAATTTGTATATGCAAGAGGAATGATACAATCTGTAGTAGGATCCTCTCGGTATGGATCTAGATATGAGGGTGTCCATGGATATCTCAAAGTCAAGTCCAAGATAAGGTAAAAGATCAAGCCACTTGAGATATGTTAGGATGTCATGTCACTAAGACTCATAGTTATTCTTTTCTAGGGTGACCATAAAAGGATGAACAAAAACCCCATGATATTTCCTCAAATAAAAAATTAGAGATTAATAACCTTATTACATGTAAAGTAGATCAAATTAAGTCACCTCACACAAACAAATCCTTTCCAGGTGCCAAGATGTCCACTAATTGACAAAATTGTGAAATCACAAAAAAATGAATAAAATGTACCTGGGGTAGATTTTGAAAAAAATGCATAAATGGATCTGAAGAGCTCTAAAACACCTTTCCAACATCGCTAGAATCATGAAAATTAGAGATACAAGAAAAAATTTATGAGCTCTAAAACAAAAAATGAAAATATGACTTTGACTAAGAATAAAATGTACTAGTAACAAAGTTTAATGATGAGACTTTCACCACTAGAAAGTAACTAGAACCACTTTCCGACGATATCTCATTTGCCCAATTTTGACACCATATGCACCCAAGTTATGATTTTTTTTAAAATGAGGTAAATTTAGCCAATCAATAGTCAAAAGAAACGACCCTTCTGATTTTATTTCTAAAAAAATTACTCATTGCATGTAAAAAAAATAGATACCCACAAAATATTTTGATGTTTTCAACAAAACCCAAAAAGCATTTTTTATTCCAAAAAGTCAAACATGCGATTTGGTAAAAAACAAACTTCACTTGTAAGGAAAATAGCCACGATGTGCTATTTTGACATATTTTTCACAATGCCTACTCACTATCTACAAAATATAATGGATACTTAGATGGTTTTTCGTGATTGTGAACAAAACTCAAAAATCATTTGTCTCAAAAACACACCAATCAAGAGATACTGGACAAAATTTCTTGGATCTCTTAGAATTTGGATAGGAAATCATAGATTTGGTGCTCTGATACTATGTTGGAGTTGATAGTGAACCCCAAATCTCCTAGAAATCACTTGCAACCAAAAAACCTATCACATTTGAAGAGAACAAGTCATTGGTATGCTCATGCAACCTTGACAAGAGATGATCCAAAAAAGCAACTGATTGTGCAATGAATTAATTTGAATTAATGGTTACAATGAATGAGAATCCTTATAAAAGGAAAAAACAAAACCTACCCAAGGGTTTGATTAGATTGAGACATGTATAATCATTTCATGCAATGAGACAACTTAACATATAAATAGCCCAATCTAATAATTAAAAAGAATTCTAAGTTTAGCTTAAGTAATTAAAATAATAATGGACCTAATAATTAATTAATGATTAATTAATTATCAAGTGATTTCCTAATTACTCCAACACATTTGATATGCCATTATTATGTTATTTAAATGTTTGAGGTTGGGCGTGTAGGGAATGGAATGTGAGGACGCTAATATGGGAGGGTATCTAATGGTTTAGGAGTTTAGATAGGTAGAGTCCAATAGGATAGTAGAGATTGGGCTTTGGAGATATCCAATATAGAAAGGAGTAGGGATTAGGGATTAGGCATTAGAGATGTTCAATGCTAGAGAGAGCATATTTGGATTCAAAGGTATTGACTTCTAAAGGGAGTAGGAATATTTCATTAACATTTAGAAATCAAGTGTGCAACTAAGACTAGTCAAATGATAAGGCCTTGATCAAACATAGCTACAACCACAAATTTGTGTTAGTATAAGGATATGTCTTTGGTCAATGTCTTGAAGCTACAAAAATAGGGTCAAACTACAAAAGTGGTTAGATAAATACTTAAAACCTCTAAAAATAATGGAAAAACTTTGTTGGCATTGATAGGCACTAGTGGGTCGATAAATTGCAAAGGTGTTGATCTACAAAAGTTCTAATCCATGAGTGCATTGATCCACAAATGTGCCAATCTATGAATGCACTAAATCATGTAGGGTGTTGGTGTTGAAATAGAAACCTACTTAAAATAGTACAAACATAATTTAATATTTTTTTCTAAACTTGCAAAAGAAAATGTTAGAAAATGTGGAAATGATAGGGAACCACATTAGAAAATTAATATAAAGTGAAAAGATAAAAATATAAAAGTAGAAAATGATATAAAACAAAGAGAAATGTCTTAGGTGTGAAGTGCTAAATGGCAGGTTTGAACCATTGATTTGCTTATGCATTGATTTGTAGAAGTGCTAAGTTTTCCATAGAAGCAGTAAAACATAGAGCGAAAGCACTAAACTGTGATGGATAAAAACAACTAAAAGAAAAACATGATGTCTTAAAAAGAAGTGGTTAGTAAATGATAGAAATGATGAAATGAGACAAGGATGTTGCATAATGGAGAAGAAGCTAGAAAATCAATGAACAAAAGAGAAAAATGAAATAGAGTCTATAAATGTGAAAGTGTTGATTTCTCCATGAAAGCACTAAAAGGTTGAGTGAAAGTGCTAAACCATAAGTTACCTACATGTTAAAAATCACAAAAACTCAAGAAAAATGATGGGGATTAGAAGATTGGGTTTGTCAAAATGAAGAAAAGAGAAAAAACAAGTGATGAAGCACACAAATTCAAAGCAATGATGGAACCTTTTATCTTGTTTCTTCTTTACTCTTCTAATTGAGCATAAATGGAGTGCACCCTATAGATCCACTTGATGTGCTCTTTATATTGGATTTATTGGTGGAATGTGGTTGCTTAGTAGACCAACAATATGATAGTAAAATTGAATGATGATTATCAAATAGACAACATAATTATATGAAAGTAAAAGATGATTATAAAATAGGGCATCATGCAATTAATATATGGATAGGTGATCAAATGGATAACATAATGGTAGGTTGGTAGCATAAGATTGGGTGATAAAAATGGAATTAGAGGCTTCAAATTTATATATTTTCAATGAGAAAAATCAATGGCCAAGATACACTTTAATGGAGGGCTAAAAGAGAAAGATGAAGACATATATTAAATGCTTAGCTTTGTGAGTTTAATTTTTATTTCATATCTTAAGAGTTATATTATTCCTCTTCTTACTTTTGTGAGTTTATAATACATTTATAATTATCACCCAAATTATGTTATCATTACCTATATGATTATCTTTATACATTTCAATATGATTCCTATAATGTCCAATAACATTATATGATAACTAAGCTATGCTTTTCTTATTTGTAATTATATTATATATTTGTATATTCTTTATAGTTATGTATATACTTAGATAGTTATGTATATTTGTATACTTATATATAATTATAATTATATAATTCCATAGTTATGATTATATATTTGGATAGTTTTGATTATATATTTATATACTTTGATTATATGAGCTAGTTATGATTGTATAATTTTATAGTTATGTATATTCTTAGATTAGTTGGTATTATTGTTCTTTATATGCATAACACTTGTTGCTTATTTCATGCATTGTTTGTTGGCATTTCAATTTTTAACCATCATATCATTTAATACAATAATTGTATACTTATTATATATAATTTTTTTTCTCTTGATCTTCTCTAAATAATTTAATTTTTCATTTTATAGTTCTTGCTTCCTTCTTTCTCTCATTATCTTATCTTGTTGCCTTGTTTCTAGTGCCACCCTTCTCTCTCCTCCCTCTTCCCTACCTTTTTATGCAATTCTTGGTATGCAAATATTCAATTTTATTCCTTATGCTCTCTTCTTCATCCTGATGATGGATCATAGAGTGTGATCCAAAACGTTGATGCAAAAATTCTTACACAATCGAATCTAGAAATCATCTTGCAATAATCGATAAGTCTTACCAAAAACCTTTTGAGGATTCAAACCATGCACCAACACCACTGCAATTGAAGGTGAGAGTATAAATTGGAAGGGTGTAATCTAAAATCCTTCTTGATCACTTGAATCGCATGACTCATACAGATCAATCACAAACACTACAAAGCAACTCGAAAATTATGTTTTAATGTCAAACAACAATGGCGAAGCACAATAAAACAAAGAAAAACACACAATAGAGACCAAAAAACCATGTGCATCCCCTAATTCAATTCTAGCTTGTTAGTTGTGTCTACCTCTCGTGAGATGTGAAAAACGGTTCATTATCCTTACATTTATATGTACATGTACAATTAAAACAAAAATCAATTCAATTGAAAATTAAATGTTAAAACGAATGTCAACTTTAAAAAATAAAAAAACTTCAAATTTATTTACTATTCTAAATTATTTTTATGTACATGAGTCTTTCACACCTATATACAATTATAAAATATATTAAAAAAATAAATAAATTAAAATACCTCTAAAATAAATAAAATAACTTTTAAATATTTAAAATATATATGTTTAATCGTTTACAAATATCAAATAACAATCACAATAAAAATCACTTTTGTAAGATGCAGTCACTTGAAATACAATAAAAACACAATACTTTAACCAGTTAAGATCAACCCCTTGAGCGAAATAAATAAATATCTACACTGATTTGTATTGATTGTTCTAATGTCTGTCGTACCAAAGACTAATAATAATAACGCTAAAACTTCACAATTGAGGCTTGTCTGGTCAGCCAGCTTCGTACGAGTGGTGGGCTACGGACTCTCAACATGCAAACCCCGATAAAACCTTTGAGTGAAATCCAAAATCCAATCTCCCTCGGCATGCATGTGATGTGAAGAGATGGCGCAGCGCAAAACATAAAGACAGTCACAGAGCTCTGCCCTCTATTCCGCACTACAATGCTTCAAGTAAGTTCAATTTTCATGGATTAATCTCATGACTGTTCCAGGTATTGGTCATTTTGGACACCCGTATTGTTTTGTAATTCCATCGTAATATCAAACTTGATAGGTACAATTTATGTTGAAATTTTTTCAGTGCCCACAAATGGTTTTCATTTAAAAAAGTCTTTCAATACCTCTGATTTTGGCTCTGATCACTGTGATATACTCCCCAGTGTCTGTTTTAGCAACAAACCCTAATGTATGACTTACCCATATTTCAGCGGGCGCTCGGAAAATATGTGCTTCATTCTAAACAGAAATGGGTTAATTGGGATTTTAATTATTTAAACTTAAAACTGCTGCCTTCAATTTTCGTTCCGACTGCTAAACTCTCTGGGAAAGCAGGGGTAGAGCCACAGGCTGAAGTCCCAGAGGATGTGAAGCACCAAGCTCAGCAAGTGCTTCAAGATTATCTTTATTACACAAGGGATTTTAACTTCACTGATGCCAGAGATATTAGCTTCAATGCCCCATGTTTTATACACAAGCTGTTGTCCAGTGTACGTCAACAGAAGAACTTAGCCCGAGCCCTCAAGAAACATCTGCTTTATAATCCAATTAATGAGTTTGAGCCCTTCTTTGAAAGCATTGGTATAAAGCCTTGTGATATCCATAGCTTGTTGCCTCCACATCAACTGTTTATGAAGGAAAACCAAGCCTTGCTTGCAAATGTGTCTACTTTGAGCAACATTGGATTTCCAAGGCGGGAGCTTGGGAAACTTTACAAAGAGCACCCAAATATATTCAGTTGTTCTTCAAAAGAATTACAAAATAAACTGCAATTCTATGAGAATCTTGGAGTCAGTAAGGCTTCTCTTGTGAGAATTATAATCTGTTGTCCGTCAGTTCTTAGTGATGATCTGTATAGAAACTTCATGGTAGTTATTATTGGTTTGAATGGTTTCCAACTGGAGAAAAGCAGGATTTGCTGTTTGATGGAGACAAATATGTACAACAGGGGTACTATTTTGGAAAATTTGATGCTTTTAGTGGGTATTGGTTGCTCTTGGGATGAGATAAGTAAGTTATTTTATACCAAGAGTGACCTCATTAACAACGATTCAGAAGAATCTCTATGCTCTATAATAGAATTTTTGTCAAGCTTAGGAATACAGAGGGAAGATATTGGCAGCATTGTTCTTACGTGTCCCAAAATTCTGAATCCTGAACTAGTGAAATCTATGGAGATAGGTGCTGTAAGTGTTGGACTATACCAGGAGGTAAGAGAAAAAATTGATTTTTGTAGGGATAAATTGAATAAGCTTCTTGAATGCACAGCTGGAATGGTTTTTGAAAAGCAGAAATTTTTTGCATTCATTAAAAAACATGTCAAGAACATGAAGCCACTTACTCCATTGTGCAAAGATAATCCAGAAAATATTGATGCTATGTTATTGGATGGAGTGGATGCAGTTAATAAAGCCAGTCCAGAAAATCCAGAAAATGTTCAGTTTATGTTATTGGATGGAGTAGATGTAATTAATAAAACCAGCATAGAAAATTTTCAAAGCATAATGATGGAAGGAGGAGATTTAGTTAATAGAAAGAAAGACCTAGTTGTTGACAGCTTTCAACAGAAGCATTCTGTATCTGTTCAAGAACTACAAATTTGTGGAAATTTAGAGAGCCTTATTTCAATACATAAGCTGAATATTTTCTTGAAAGTAGGCTTAGCCAAAAACTTTGAAAAGATGACTAAATTTGCCAGAAGGATTAAATGTACACCCAATAAGCTGCAGGAGCGATTCAATTATTTGCTGGGACTTGGATTGCCCTTTTGTGCTCTTTGTAAGATACTCTGGTTGCGGCCTGGGATATTCAGCCTAAGTTTGTATTCACTTCAAAAGAAAGTTGATTTTCTTCGCAGTTCTGTAAGCAACCCACTCCAGGTCCTTGAATTATATCCAACGTACTTGACTCACAGTCTTGAGCATAGAATCATGCCCAGATACAAATTTTATCAGTGGCTGAGGAAAAATAATGTTCTTAAGTCAGAGCTTTGTGTCAGTTCCATCATTAAGCCATCAGACAAAAGCTTTGAGAAAAAATATGTAAAGCTTCACCCTAAAGGGAGTAACTATTTCAGGCAATACAAGCTCATATACGAGCATGCTTCATCTGCTCAAGAAACACGAAGGTCTAAAAATTTGGAGAGCCTTATTTCAATGCATAAGCTGAACATTTTCTTGAAAGTAGGCTTAGCCAAAAACTTTGAAAAGATGACTAAAATTGCCAGAAGGATTAAATGTACACCCAATAAGCTGCAGGAGCGATTCAATTATTTGCTGGGACTTGGATTGCCCTTTTGTGCTCTTTGTAAGATACTCTGGTTGCGGCCTGGGATATTCAGCCTAAGTTTGTATTCACTTCAAAAGAAAGTTGATTTTCTTCGCAGTTCCGTAAGCAACCCACTCCAGGTCCTTGAATTGTATCCAACGTACTTGACTCACAGTCTTGAGCATAGAATCATGCCCAGATACAAATTTTATCAGTGGCTGAGGAAAAATAATGTTCTTAAGTCAGAGCTTAGTGTCACTTCCATCGTTAGGCCATCAGACAAAAGCTTTAAGAAAAAATATGTAAAGCTTCACCCTAAAGGGAGTAACTATTTCAGGCGATACAAGCTCACATACGAGCATGCTTCATCTGCTCAAGAAACACGAAGGTCTGAAAATTTATGAAGGGTTGATTCCAAGGCATGAACTAAACATTCTCTTGAAAGTAGGCTTATCAGAAAACTCTGAACTGATGATTAAAGTTGCCGTTGGAATTCCCTGTACAGGCAGTGAGTTGCAGGAGTGGTTTGACTATCTTGTGGGACTTGGATTGCCCTCTCTTTCTCTTTGTAAGATGTTCAAATTAAAGTCTGCATTCCATTCAAAATAAAGTGGATTTTCTTTGCAAGTCTGAATGCAATCTGCTCCAGTTTCTAGATACATTTCCAGAGTTCTTGCACTATAGTCCTGAGCATGGAGTAATGCCAAGATTCAAAATTAATGAATGTCTAGAGATAAAAAGTGTGCTCGAAAGTCAGAACTTTCTTTCAGTTCCATGATTAAGTTATCAGAGACAGACTTAGTGCAGAAATATGTAAATCATCACCCCGAAGTGGGAAACAATTTCAGGTATTGAAATACAAAGGAGGGCGCTGCACCTTCTTAAGGAATGTAATTCAGTATATACTATATAGCATCACTATTGTTTTGTTTTTTTATAAGGTGTGAAGAAAAGACATACAGAATATAGAAGCTTGATTAACAAATCATCCTTAGTGTTGGCAATTGTAAAGGAACAACTTTTTCAATGAATGCCAACTTGCCATCAGTTTTTCCAAAGTAGAGCTCTCAGAAGACAGAGTTTGGTATGTATAAGTTGCTCTGCTGGTAATGCACTGGTCATGCTCTTGCTTCGTTCTTTCTCTTGCTATTTAACCTTTTAGAAATCCACTTAAGTAGATACCCATAGAATTCTAAATTATGTCTGAGAATCCCAAAAAGTTTGAAAGTATTCTCAAACTTTTTTATGACATTGCAGCATGAACGTTTGTCTCAGGTACTGCACTCTATTGCTATACTCATTTCGAGTTACAGTTTCTTTTCAAGAAACAATTGGAGGAAATATTTTCCTCTTAAATCATGATTTGATATCCATGATATTTATTCTGATTTTAATTTGTGAGAATATCTGCTTAAATATTTTTGCTTGTAGACATGTAGTCAGAGATATTTGATTAAATAAGCAGCATTTACAGGGTGCTGTACCCTTTACACAGAAGGCCCTCAGGGCCAAAAAGAAGCTAGTTCAAACTCAAAATGAACTAGGAAAAGAAGACAGGCCACACACAGAAACAGCTGACAGACAGCTGTTGAACAACAGACGAGGACTAGACAACCCCAGAACTTGAGGGGACTAATCTGACTCCCTTAACCTTAGGCCATGAAGTAGCAACAGATCCTGGGAGTCCCTTCTTCTTCCTTAACACAATAGACCAGGAAGACTCGAAATCGAAGTCCACCGAGCGAGGTGAGAGGAGCGGATCCACAACAGCCACCATGGGCAATGAGCCACCACATAGCAAGGGAGTCGGCAACGCAGAAGAGGAGACAGGAGCAATCAAAGGACCAACAGAGGCATTCAACGATGTTACTCCATCTTTCCTAGTCAAATAAATTGTCATGAAAGCATTGATTAAATACACCAAGTAGAAAGTGACCTAAACATCCTTATCGTAAATCCTAGAAATCTATAGCAAAATGAATCGATAGCACAAAAACCTTAACGACCTAATGTTTATAAGTCTTTGATGATCACTCTCCTTGGCCCTTTTGAAATTGATCGAGTACAACATATAAGAAATAGGGACAAGGCAAATGAATTAATAAATCTTCTGTTTTTGCCCAAAACACCATGTAAAATGCTGATGAAACGAAGTGAGCATTTAAACCTTGATTATACGAAGGTTATCATTTTTAAATTAAAATTCCTAACAGATGAGTATTCAGGAGATTGATACACCCTGTCTAAAGCTCTGGCTATACAACATGTTTGCAATAACAATAAATCTGATATGAATGGTATTAACCTCTTGAAAGTCATCAATGAATAAAATTAAAATGGTAAGTGCTAATCAATAATTGACATTAATATTTCATTGCATGATTTGCCAACGCAAAATCTTATAATCAACTCTTTGTTTTTTATCAAGGTAAGCAGGGATTTTGAAAAGGCCCAGACCCTTGTACAAAAAGTTAGAAAAGATAGGCATTAAGTATTATAGGACCGCAAAGAATCTAAGAGAAACAATAACGCACAAAAACCAGGACACTACATAACCTAACAACCTACCAACCCAAAGTCAAGGCAGTTTGAACCCAAATTGTTCCAACGATTTTTGCGTAATCCTAATACAAGAATCCAACTACTCTAAACTTCTTTTTTTGGAACAAGAAAGATTTGTAAGCTCACTGGCAACACCTTTATCCAATCTAGGAACCATTAAAGAGAAATCCATCATTGAATAATCAACTCCTTGTTCTCACGAACTCTGTGCTTAATTGAACAACATGCTAAAAGATCAATAAATGAGTTAATAGCAGTTATTGAAATGTCGCCTACACAAACAAATGGAAGGAAACCAATTTCAACTCCTTAGGTCAGTTTTGGTCCCCATTTTTGCCCCTGTGAATGGGACAAATCTTTTTATAGCCAAAACCATCAATTGGCACTATTATCATTCATCATGATGTAGTAGTAAATAGTTTCGTACAAAGTCAAAAATATTGTTGATAAAATCTTCCTCTTATTCACCTCTTCTTTATGTGAAATTACTCAAAAGTCCACTCACAACATTATTTCTCTCAACCAATGAAATATGAATGTACAAGAGATGTGTATAGATGAATTATAAGGTTATTAGTGAAAGGGAAGATGGTGTGTTATATTATCTGTTAGGGTTTAAATTTTTAGAGGTGCAATTGGGTAAGGTTTGATTCTAGGGTGACTTTGACAAAATGAATACTCCTTGTAGCATCTTAATTGAAAGAGGCTTTTAGTATAGTTGTATACTTAACATGTTATAATTTGCTAGACGAAAGAGATATTGATATCTATGTAATCCAATTGAATCTATAAAAAAAAATGTCAAATATAGTTAATGTGGGCAAAGCAATGTGAAGGTGGAGTAGTTTGATAATTATTGGCAAACACAATTTTTGTATATGTTGGAAAATGATTTGCCTTAATTATGCATTAATTTTAGAATTTACAAAAATGATTTGCCTTATTCATCCATAAATTTTATAATTTTTTAAATTTAACAATTTTTTAAAAATAATTTACAAAATATGTGTGTTGGTTTAACACGCCCACGAACACACACACACACAAACAAACAAGTTTGAATAAAATATAGTTTTAAATACAATCAAATTTTATTATAAATTATTAGCCGATAGGCTATATATTGTAGGAACTTTGGGCCGAAACTTGTCTCACACCGGCAAACTACTAAACTCAATGACAAATAGTCCAAAGCTTGTCTCTGAATTGAAGGTTGAAAGCTCACACCGTCAAACTATACCATTAAACTATGTTGGTCATCAATTGGCTATCAAATCAGATTAAATCAAATCTCCGAATTAAATGAAAGCAAATCTTGCAAAATCAAATATTTTAAAATCAAATCTTGCCAAATCAAATATTGTAAAATCAAATATTTTAAAATCAAATATTGTAAAATCAAATCTTGCCAAATCAAATATTGTAAAATCAAATATTTTAAAATCAAATCTTGCCAAATCAAATATTTAGCACCATTGTTCACCGAATGCAGAGACTAACTGCCTAGTATTTGTTATAAATAAGATTGTATTAAATTTTGAAAATTAGTTGAGGAATATAAGAAAATAGCACTGCTAAAGGCATTACTAGACTAAGCGTAGAGGTTGATATGGAAGCTTGGAAAAGAGTCTGAAAGGAATGCATCAACCATCGTTGGATGTAATGCAAAAGGGGTATGGCACGATGAACCATGAGTCCCCATTCTAGATCAAAAATTCATGCTGGGAGATACTTTGGCCATTACCATTGCCTCAACCCACTCAGAGCTTTATATAGGGTGCAATCCCACCTTATTGCGGCTGCTACTCGAATGAGTTGTAGAAGCTAGGTTGTTGAGACATTTTTCCTCCATTGATTTATATTCCAAATTCAGCGACCTAGACGCCATTTTTGTCATCACCCCTCCTTCCCCATGCTCCAAAGATAAGGACTCCATCATTAGCATATTGGAAGGCATTTGGCAATAAACTTTTCACCTTGACGTGTTTAACAAGACTAGAAATACCCAATAGTTGTATTTCAACAAGACTTTTCACCTTCACTACCAAAAACCAAGCGAAGAAAGAAATAAAACAATATTTTGTAAGGGAATATTTTTCTTTACAGTTGCTCAAATATAAGCAGATTTAAAGATAAAGAGGCCTTACAAAAAAAATGTGATGAAATGTTTGTAGGCAAAGCGAAGTTTTATCAAAGAGGTAAGGGAAACTTGCAAAAGGTGTGTCTTTGGTGGGGAACCAGACAACGAAAACTAAAATGGATCATGTTGATGCACATCAAGTCAACAACAAAAGGGGAAATGGGGAAACTAAGATACAAAAGATACATTGAAGCAATGAGATCACCTTAGACCCAACGCCAATCACCAATCGCTTCCAATTCCAATGCTATTCCCGTCTCAATATAGGGGTCTCAGACAGTTTTCAATTTGCTTTCCATTTGTTATTATTCAATTTTATCCTCCAAGACCTTGCCATAATCTTCGTGCTTTGAAACACCTAC
Organism: Sequoia sempervirens; assembly: GCA_007258455.2. Classification (NCBI taxonomy): domain Eukaryota; kingdom Viridiplantae; phylum Streptophyta; class Pinopsida; order Cupressales; family Cupressaceae; genus Sequoia; species Sequoia sempervirens. Next base: position 73,129,944 of record VDFB02075321.1, read on the forward strand.
AATTCGATCAATAGAAAATCCTTAGTCGGCTTGCATGGTGCAATGTAGTATCTTCAAGACACCTTCAGAATCATCAAAACAAGTTGCACCACTTCATGATATTTTCACATACAAATAGTTCTTACTGAATTTACCTTCATAAAATAATTGACAGCTAGAGAAAAAATATAAAGGAGGTTCAACCTTTGACACTCTACGCATGCAAGTCTCCAGGTGTAATTCTCTACATTGTCTGTGGTACTCTTTTCGTTGACAACTGGAATTTCATTGACCTTCCATCCATCCTCCACGTTTATTCCAAGCTTAAATTGTTCAAGTTATTATTTTATACAATTATCTTGATTTTCACCTCATCTTTTGTTCATGTATCCTCTTGGGTTTGGTGAAGCCCAAATTAGCAAGTTGCTCAAACAAACTAGATAAGGATGCCTTTTGCCTCTATTGGAAAGTTTCTCTCACAAACTGAATTTTCCATTTATTGGAGTGGAGACCATTTTATAAATACTACTGCTGTGTGAATATGTATTGTAACTTCAGAAAAAATAAAGAGATTTCCTTGCTGTTGAAAGTGGATGTAGGTAATTGCCCAACCACTATAAAATTTGTCTCTTTTATTTTGTTCTTAATTTTTTATTTTCTATTATGTTTCTTTGCTCGTTTTTAATATTAACAATTGGTATCAAAGCTTGAAGCTCGGTGATGGAAATCGGTGAAGAATTTCTAGAGCTATGGAAAAGTATTGAGTAGAGATGGAAGACGATTGGGTTTTAGATCCTGGAGCTGAATGCTTTTATATTGTGAAGAGACGAGATGAAGTGGGAGTTTCAGATGATGAAGATGACGAAGCTGATATGGAAGAGAGTCCCAATTGGGATGATTGGGCTCAAGCTCTCATGTCTTGGTCGTGTGCCACTGATTTGAGTCCTGATGAAGTGGGAGCTATTCATCAAATGTTTTTGGATGAATTAAATGATGAATCTGATTTTATTATTGAAGAATTTCTTGGCAATTTAGACTCGGAAGAGAGTAATGCCGTGCATGTGGAAGCTGAAACGAAGCACCATGTTCATTAGTGGGATGACTGGACAAATGAGGAGATTTCGACTGAAGAGACTGTGGAGTTTTCCTTCCAAGATGAGGAGGATGCCTCCCAAGGAGAGGAGGATGCAGTTTGGAGTGAGGCTAGTGAAGATGAAGATGACCCTAAGGAAGAGGTCGAAAATCGAGAGGCTGAAATAATAGTTTATGATAATCCATTATTCAAGCCTGAGGCATAAATGGTTTACAATAATCTATTATTTGAGTCCCAGGAGGCAGATGATGATACTACCAAGGTTTGCTCCGAGAAAAGCATCAGAGAAGGTGAGGTAAAATCATATTTTGATGTTTGCTTTGGTGAAAAGTTTATTGCAGTAGTCAATCAATTTGATAAAGTTGAATTTGAAGAATTTTCTAGTAATGATTGGTATATAGAGAACGATTTGTACTGGTGGTGTACAAAAAATCTTTTGGATTGGGGCCATGGTGGAGGTTCAGATTTTATTCTGGCTGTGGAGAAAATGGAAAGTTTAAAATCCATGGAGATTATTAAATCTGACGTGCTTTGGAGGGGACTCATCCAAAGTGTTCGTGAACAAAATTTGGCAAAGCTCAAATCTTCGTGGTCGCTAATGTAAATGTTTGCAGTGGGGGATATCTCTGAGCAACAATTTGGTCTTCAAGTGGGAGATTGTTGGGTTTGGTGAAGCCCAAATTGGCAAGTTGCTCAAACAAACTGGATAAGGATTCCTTTTGCCTCTATTGGCAAGTTTCTCTCACAAACTAATTTTTTCATTTATTGGAGTGGAGACCATTTTATAAATACTACTGCTGTGTGAATATGTATTGTAACTTCAGAATTAATAAAGAGATTTCCCTGCTATTGAAAGTGGATGTAGGTAATTGCCGAACCACTATAAAATTTGTCTCTTCTATTTTGTTCTTAATTTTATGTTTTCTATTATGTTTCTTTGCTCGTTTTTAGTATTAACATATCCAACATATTGTAAATATCAACAATCAATCTTTCTCAACACATGACCACTATTGTTAGACCAAAGCCATCAGTATTGTCAGAATGCCTTTTATGATTCTAACACAAGTAGTCAAATTAGATTTCTTAATATCTAGATGTTGGTGGAGATGATAAAAATGGCAAAAAGAGCCTAAATAAATATGAATTTAGTGTTGCAGTGATAGATGCATATACTTCCTTCCAATGTTTCAAGTAGGTTCAATAATTCACTTTTTACAGACATGAAGGATTAGATGGCAATATCACATTTTTCACAATCGGTACATGGTTGGAGTTAAACAATGAATATAAAAATGTATGTAAAGTGTTAGGATAGCCACAACCCATTATTTTCCACTAACCCTTAAGAAGATAAAATAACACCAAAAAGGGGTATGTATATACCTTTGTTTTCCCCAATGGTTTGTTATCCTGCATCTGCATCTTATTTCATTTTGTATTAAACTGGACTATTAAGCATTGCCATATACCAAACCCAATTCATTAATTACAAGTCTTTTGGTGTAATATTCAAACTGGTAGAATAAGGGTTTTCGACTTGGCTAAAAAAAATATACTATTGACTACACAAAAGAAATAACATAGGTTTGCATTGACTCATAAAATAGAACTTAGACCCTGAATTATATCTCCTTGCATATCCTTGAGAAATATGTGAGATTGAATAAAAACATTAGAAGAAGTTTATTTACAAAACTGTTATCTATTGGCTAGCTGCTTTGGGGAGTTCCTAGCCGCTGCAATATACAACTCCTTCCATGATGCCATTTAGTTGACCTTCTACCTCTACCACCAATTGTACATTTTTCCACTCCTTATCTTGCACCGACAATAGGTTGTTAAAGGAACAAGAGCAATGGTTTTATCTCTTTCCTTTCTACCTTGATTTCCTTTAGAATTATGACTCACCCAAACACATTCATCAAGAAAGGATATGTAACGTTGCAAAAGTATGAAGGGAAGAAGTCGCCCCTATTGTGCACAAAGCAATTTAAAAATGGGAATGAATGATTATGGCAAAAGAAAAATATGTTTTCTATATGTTGTGTGCAGGTGTTTGTTTGATAGCCTTATAATACTCCATCAGATGATATTTCCATGTTATCAATATTATATTCTGTCACCTATAATTCCTTTTTTAAACACATACTTTCAATTTTCTATAATTAGTACCTTTTACATAAAATGAGCTGTGCATTAATGATATAAGTCCACTAACTTCTTGTTTCATTGTGTAGGAACATAATAAATGAACAAGCAAAAGTTTTTTCCAAGTTCATTTCATACAAGCATGACAAATCATCAACTAAAAAATCCTAAAAAAATGAAATTGTTACAAATCTTTCATTCAATTTGCTATAGTAAAATATGCAATACATATATTTTTTGAATTTAACAGATAGGATTGTATACATTTCAAAATTGTGTTACACAATCATATATACTGTAACATCATGAAAACAAGAAAGATCAAAGCACACACACAATATGCAATAAACTCAAATGTAAACTAAAGCTAAACAACAAAGAACAATGGAAATAGTTAAAAACGTAAACAAACAGAACAATCTCACCGAATATCTACACAATTCCATGCATGACCTCTATTGTCCTCCATTTCACCGTTGTAGTATAATTGCCCTCATATTTCTCTGTGCAAGTATAGCCTATGATAGTGATTCAACAAAATATCGAAGATTAAACAGTTGATTGCTTCCAAAAGTCATAAGATTTCGGGAGGAGTTACAATGATGAAGGTCAAGTCAATTTATAGAAAATTGATTATTCGAATGACAGGCTTAGATTGAAAGATAGACATACGATTTAGATTAAAAAATTTGACATGCATTGAGATTACTATCAGTAGTGGCATGAGTGATAAAACATAAAAGGTGGGAATTAAGATTAAATAATGATTTAATCTTTAGTTGAAAGTATTCAAAAGCTAGAAGAATAATGATTACATGTAAAGGATAAAGATGGAATAAAAGAAACGATCTGTTTGAATGCACGAATGAATGAATTAATTAAATAAAGCTATTTAATTAATAAATGTTTGCACGCAGAAGAATTAAAACTAGATAACTGACTAATTAAATTAGGAAGTCTCTTCATTAGAAATAAACAAATATTAGATAAGGAGATAACGAACTAATTTAATTAAATCTTGAGTTAAGTGGTAGGTGAATAATTAGATAATTTAAGCGATTATCCAAATATAGAAGAATATGTCAAGAATAAGCTTTTTATGAATTAAAAATCATCATTCAAAATTTGAGGATTAAATAAATTAAGATTTATTTAATTGACTGGAGAAAAGGTTTAAAGAATAATTAAATAATTAAAGTGTATATTTAATTATAGTCGAAAGTGTGACAAGAATAAATTAAATAAGAATTTATTTAATTTCAGAAAGGGGATAAATTGAATTAGCAATGTAATTAAATAAAAAATATTTATTTAATTAATCAGGATTGAATAAAGATAATTATGAATTAATTAAATAATTAAAGTTATTTAATTAATAGAGGAATAAAAGTTAAAATGCCTTAATTAAATAATTAAAGTTATTTAATTAATATATGAGAAAGGATTATGATAATGAATGTACGAATTATGAAGAAATTGAAGTCGTAGGCCTAGACCAAATTTTAGTGTCTACATTTTGCCCCTCTTTGATACAATGTCATTTTGGTGTTGTGTCAAAGAAAATCAGTCAAAAACATGCCCCAGTCGTGCCCTAGTTTGAAATAGGTAAGGGAATGCCCCCTCGGGAAAAATGACAAATTTTCGAAAAATTCCAAAAAAAATTGGAAATAGTCCCGATTAGTCAATTTGATAGCTATAAGTTTGATGGTGGTGAAAGAAATCAGTTTCGAAAAAGTTTGATAGGTGAAATGAACATTTGAAGTTGGTAAAAAGTGCGCCCAATGCACAAGGTTTGGAAAAATCCCTCCATAAACCCTAGGTATAATAGAAATTGGGTGGAAATTCAATTCATTTGCACCCCTCAAGTTTGGAAATTGTGATTTTTGCTTTGGACCTCTTTGCAAACATGTCACCAGTTCCCTACACCCATCATTGCGGATATCAGATTTGGACGTTCAGACGGCCAGCAGACGTGGGACCCCCGGTATGTAGTCGGCAGCCATCTATTATGAGTGATATACATGCGATGGATGGGAAAGATATGTGATATGTACAAGGGAAGTCAAATTGGAATGATGGTAGACAAAGGAGCAGAGTCAACTACACATGGTGTCTGTTTGCCAGGTTTTCACCATGGTAATTAACTAAAGCGCCATTGAAGTGGTTTTCACTATTGGATGACTTATTTCTCTTTACTGTTTTCTTGAATTTTTTTTTATGTTACCAAGACGCTTGTTTGTCAGGTTTTCACCTAGGTAATGATTTTTTTTATTTTTGTATTTTTGATGATTAAGACAAGGCTCTCAGAAGCTATGCATAGAACTTCTTCAAATGAATACTATTGATTGGTGTTGATAATGGTCCCCCTTCAGGAGTAGAGAGCTGGTATGCTCCTGATCCAAAGGCTTCTGTGACAATGTAGGGTCCTAACCAATTTGGTTCGAACTTTCCTGGTTTCTCTCTCTCTATTTGATTCTTTGGATTTTCCATTAAGACCAGGTCACCAATGTCAAAAATTCTATTCAAGACCTTCCTATTGTAGCTACGATGAAGACGATTTTGATATGCTTAGAAATGATCTAATGCCTTATGTCTTCGCTTGTCTAGGAACTCTAGCTCATGTAGTCTTGACACACAATACTCTTCATCGTCAATATTCCCTTTCAAAGATACCCTTAGGGAAGGAATCTCGACCTCAATAGGGAAGATAGCCTCAGAACCAAAAACCAAGGAATATGGAGTGGCACGGGTGGGAGTATGGATGCTTGTGCGGTAAGCCCATAAGGATAGGTTAAGCTGTAAATGCCAATCACGACCAACATCATTGACAATATTTTTGAGGATTTTGATGATTGTTTTATTAGATAACTCAACTTGGTCGTTACCTTGTGGGTAATATGGGGTGGAAAAGTGGTGCTGGATATGGAATTCTTCACAGAGATGACGAACTTCTTGGTTCTTAAATGGACGACCATTATCTGTGATTATGGATTGAGGGACATCGCACTGACAAATGATATAGTTTAGGATAAACCTAGAAATATGTGTGTCGATGATGTAGGTCATGGGAATAGCTTCAATCGACTTGGTAAAGTAGTCGGTCGCAGTGATAATGAACTTATGGTCGTTGGAGGACGTAGGATGTATCTTTCCTATGAGATCGAGTCCCCATTAGGCAAAGGGCCATGGTGATGTTATTGGACAAAGCTCCTGTGTTGGTGCATGCATCAAGTCTTTGTGTATCTGTCATTGTCGACATTTCTTGACAAAGATATGAGTCCTTTTCCATTGTAGGCCAATAATAACCCAGTCTCATAATCTTCTTGGCTAAGGTAGGACTGCTAGAATGGGATCCACATATACCCTCATGTACCCCACGCAAGGTTGCTTGTGCTTCTTCAGTATCAAGACATCTTAATAGGGTATTGTCTAGGGTGTGTCTATAAAGGGTGTCTCTAATGATGGTGTACTTCACTGACTTGTGGAGAAATGTCCTACGTTGGTTATTTGAAAGGTTAGGGGGTAGAATTTCAGCATAAAGGTAGTCATATATGTCTTTATACCATGGGGACTTGGGACCAACAATCTCACACACCATCTTTGAATCTGGGATGTCATAGGTAGGGACCAAAAGTTGTTCTACCAAAAACTCGAATTTAGGCACGTTGCTAGGTATGTCCAAGAGTGAAGCAATAGTTTCCATGGTGTATGCTGCCCTATTTAGAATGCAAGGTATTTGATGAAAGTCAACCTTGTCAAAATATTCTTTGAAACTATCTGCCATGCGTTTGTATAAAGCCAACTTTTCATCTTTAGTTTCATAGTCATCATTAACCTGTCGGATTACTAGTTGTGAATCACCATAAACTTGTAGGTTCTTGATCTTCCATTTGATTGCCATGCGTAATCCTATCACAAGAGCCTCATATTCTGCTATATTATTGGTACATGGAAAGGATATCGTGAATGACTTAGGAATAGAGTCACCCCGTGGTGTGATAAACAATATACCAGCCCTTGAGCCATGATTCGTGTGGAACCCATCAAAGTATAATTTCCATGTTGTGCTCGTGTCAAGAGTGCATATAAACTCATCAGGAGAATCTACAACTAAAGGGTGATCTGCTTGTATCGGTGCATCGACCAACTGATCAACAATTACTTGTCCTTTGATAGCTTTTCTTTCCACATACTGGATATCATATTCACTGAGTACCATTACCCATTTAGCTAGTCGTCCTGTTAATGCTGCTTTGCTTAGGAGATATTTCAAAGGATCTATCTTTGTGACCAACATTTTCTGGTGGTTTAGCATGTAGTGCCTAAGTTTTTGAGTAGCAAATACTATTGCATGACATGCACATTCAATGGTACTGTAGTTTAGCTCATAACCTACCAAAGTGTGGCTGATATAGTATATTGCCCTTTCATGACCCTCATTATCATTTTGTGCAAGCAAGGCTCCTAATGCTGAGGTGGTTGCTAAAATGTAGAGAATCAATGGTCATCCCTCAATAGGTGGCATTAAGACTGGTGGTGTGAGTAGGTAATCCTTGATCAGTTGAAACACTTCTTGGCACTTACCTATCCATACAAAGGGTACTCCTTTTCTGAGTAGATGCTGATAGGGATGTGTTTTATCTACTAAATGCAATATGAATCTTCTGATAGACTGTAGTCTCCCTTATAGTGTCCTTAGTTGACTTAGATTAGCTGGTGGAGGCATGTCTATTATAGCTTTCACTTTTGCTAGGTCCACTTCAACGCCTCGTATAGAAATGATGTATCCTAGAAGCTTTCTTGATTTCACGCCAAACACACATTTCTTTGGATTTAACCTCACTTTATATTCTTCTAGCCTTTGAAAAATCTTGTCTAAAACCTGTAAATGATTAGCCCTTGTCAATGATTTAGCTATTAGATCGTCCACATAGTCCTCCATGAGAGTATGCATCAAGACATGAAAAATGGTGGTCATGACACGTTGATATGTTGCTCTAGCATTTTTTAGTCCAAAGGGCATGACATTCCAACAATAAGTTCCCCATAGACAAGTAAAAGTTGTCTTAGGTTGGTCTTTAGTTGCAATTCTGATCTGATTATACCCTGAAAATCCATCCATAAGGGATAACATCTCATATTCTGCTATTAAGTCAACAATCATGCCAATGTTCAGCAGAGGAAAGTCATCTTTAGGACATGCTTTGTTTATATCTTTGAAATCTATACAAATGTGGATGCCCCCTATTGGTTTTGTCACTAGTACAAGATTGGAAGTCCAATTTGCATAGTCAATTGATCTAATAAAGCAAACATCCAATAGTTTCTTTAGTTCATCCTTAACTAGTAAAGCAATTTGTGGGTGCATTTTCCTCAATTTTCGTTTCACGGGTTTTACACCTGGTTGTAAGGGAAAATGATGTAGAACAAGATCAGGATCTAGCCCAGGCATGTTAGCATATGACCAGGAGAAGTTGATCTATCTTTGTGTGAAGAAGTTGAGAAATTTTGGCTGCTCTGTTTCTGTCAAAGATGCTACAAAATAGACTAGCCGAGGATTCTCTTTAGTGCCTATATTGATTTCCATAGATTCTTCAACTAGCATTGGTGACTTTTCCTGAGCAACGGGGAGAATGTTCAAACCTCCATCTTTGGGTGCCTTAGAGACGTTTTTTCCCTCAGATGTGTCCTTATTTTTGCTTTTTCATTATCTAAAGGCACCTTTCGGTTTTCACCTAGGGACTCATCATTTTTATTTTTTCATTGTTTTTCTTATTTCTACGACGAGAGGGTTGAAAAAATTCCCCAAAATATGCCATGTTATCCAAGTCTATGGTAAATCCAACCTTATGATCACCACTAGGTATGCCTTTTCATAGTCCCAGGAACTCAGCTATTGCTTCGTCATTCAAAAAAAATGTCTAAGACAAGTGTGTCTTATTGATCCCACTTAGTAAGTTTGGGATATACTAAGGGCATGCCATCATCAGAGGTGTCAAAGTTCAAAGGGGTCAAGGTAAAAGCTGAGTTGTTCACATAGTCACAAAAGTTTCTTGCCAAATCCTCTTTGCTCTTTTACTTGGGCATAGGTGGATTCTGAGGTGGGCCTATTGTCAAGGTTTGGTTATCTGAAGTGGATTTGTCAGATTCCCAAGAGGTAGGATCAAGAGATTCCGAATAGTAATGTTTAAACCATTCCTCTTTTGTCAAAGTCTTCGGTGGATAGGATTTTAATGGATTTGGCAAGGATTTCAGCATTTGGTCAAGTTCTCCAAATAGTTTATCAAGGCCCATTACAGAGGTGGAGGATAGGGAATCCCACTCATATTCGTTAGAGTCAGGGGAATCACAGTAGGGTTGGTTAGATGGTTCATCGAATGTATCGATAATTTCAGAAGCACCAATCTGTAGTGGTTGAAACCCAAGCCCTAGGCCTTTCGGCCATTTAGAAACAATGATAGGTTCAATCCTCCCATTCTGATGTAGCCCTAAGCCACTATGTCCATTGTATCCTTTGCTTTGCATTATCATGAAACCTTTTCCGTATTGTTCTGTAGGTATATGAACAAGTGGAGGAGGTTCTTCATTGTCTTCCTTGTATAACCAGGAGGTCACATCATATTCGTTTATGGCTTCTTTATTTAATTCTCCCCATTTTGTGAAAGTTGTTGTGGGAGGGATGTGTATGGTGACCATTGATTGTCTCCTATATGCTGTAGGTAAACTATATGATTTAGGAGGAACCAGATGGCTAACACAATAAGATGTCTTCATGTGATACTCTCCACAACCCTTATCTTGGATCTCGACCTTAGGAGTGGAAGGTAGTGATGGCGAAGTGGATGTTTTGGAGAGAGTGGATGTATCAACATAGTGAGATGAATTGGATGATGAAGCTTCCTGGTTTACATGCACTTGGCGTTGGGGTGTCTCTCGTAGATTAGTACAATATTGGAATGGATCTGGGTCACCATCTATTGTAATCTTTGTGCCATTGTAGGGGAGTTTGAGACATTGATAGTATGTAGAAGGGACTGTCTTCATAGTGTGAATCCATGGTCTGCCTAGCAAAAGGTTATATGGAAGGATGAGATCCAAGACTTAAAATTTTGTCTCCATAATTGCAGGACCAATTCTTATGGGGAGTGTTACAACTCCCTTTGATTTTCGTTCTTCATCATCATAAGCCTTAATGACAATGCTTTTGGTGGTGTCCACACACACCTTTGAGAAGCCTAATGCCTTAACCAATTTTAAAGTGAAAAGATTAAACCCTTCTCCTCTGTCTACCAAGACTCGTCTAACTTTCGTTTTATGAATAAGGACTTCTAGGTGCAAAAGGTCATTATGATTTGTCTTTTCGGTTGCATAATATTGTTTAGAGAAGGTAGCATGATGATTGTTGGTTAGGTAGCCTACCATCTCTTGGAATGATTGTCATCAAGTTCATTGGGGACAATCATGCTTTGTAAAGTTTTGTCTAGAATAGACTGGTGTTCAGGTGAGATACACAACAGTTCCAAGATAGAGATTTGTGTTGGGGTCTTCCCCAACTGGTCAAGTAAGTTGTATTGAGGCTTGGAAGTCTGTGGTAGTTGTTGTGATGAGGGCCTTGGATGGTGATCTTGGTTCAGCGAGTGTTTCCATCACACTCAGGAGTTTTATTTATGGTAATCATATTGACATGCTCATCGGCGGCCCATATATGATTTATGATTGGGCCACTATAATCATGTTTGACGCTAGCATAGTTGGCGAAAGTATTGGTCTTGTTTCTTGAACTGGGGGCTTTTCCTTTCCCATGGTCATGTAATGGATCAGAAAAGACCTTGTGATCAGTGTTTGAAGATGTTTGTTTCAGTCCAACAACTTCAATAGTTTTGTTCTTGAAAAAGTCCTGTATGATGTTTTTTCAGTTGTCAAAATTTTTGTAGGTTATGTCCTTTAGTTCGATGGAAATCACAAAAGGCATTGTCATCCCACCAAAATGGTTTAAATTGTCATGGATCGTATTTCCTTGGCTATTGAAGCTGTATGAGATTGTATTGTAATAGTTGTTTGAAGACCGATTCGATGGGTTCCCTTAAGGGAGTGAACTCACGTTTTGGAAACCTCCTTTTTTGTTGTGGCCGTTGGGTGTTTTGGGTAGTGTTGGGGGTTTGATTGATGACATTGAGTGTGTTGGTAGAGGGGTCCTGTCCTCTAAGTGTAATGACGGGTCCTGCTTGTAAGGTTTTAGCATCAACTACCCCATAATTGGTAACGTTTTTGTTCTAAGACCAAAATTTGTTTTTGTCATTAGGGGTGTTTTGCAGATTTGGATTTCTGTTGGGTGTCTTGAGTTCCCCTTTGTCTATGAGACCTTTTTCTAGTATGAGGCCCTTTTCCACTAGTTCTGCAAAGGATGTGCAACAATGTACTCTCAAGTCACTTCTCAATTTTGAATTGAGGTTTTCTTGGAATATAGTGACCTTTTGTTTCTCAGGTATCTCTACAGGGCATCGATTGGCTATACTTCTCCATCTTTGGAAGAAGGCAATAAAAGTTTCTCCTTCGTCTTGTGTAGTGTGACACAAGGTTGCTATGTTGATCTCGTTGTCGATGTTAAAGGAGAAGTGTTCGATAATTTTTTCAGCTAGCTTGCCCCATGATTTTATGCCATATTGGAGACCCAAAAACCATTTCAATGCAATTCCAATAAGACTTCTCGAAAAGAGTCTCATAAGATAGGTGGGGTTGTATGCGACATCTATGCACATCGTGGAAAATTCCCTTATGTGTTCAATTGGATTGCGCTTTCCATTGTACTTGGGCAAGTTTGGTATAACATACCCATGTGGGAAAGGTGTCATGTATAATGATTTGTCAAAGGGAAATTGGCATAAATCCTTTGCTGAAAAGGTTCTTTTGTTAGACACCGCCATGTTATCCATCTGTGTTTGAAGGGCGTGCATTTGTATCTACAAGACATCAACTTGCGTTAATGATGTGTTAGTTGGATTGTTTGGGTCTATGTACGTGTTTTGGAATCCAACATTTTGTGATGGGTTTTGGTTAAGTGTCGGTATGTAAAGTGGATTTTGATTTAGAATCTATGAGAAGGGGTTTTGATTTGAAATTTGTGAAGTGGTGGGTCAACTTCCATATTGAAAGGAGGGTATGTTTCCTGTCTGTGAGACCCCAATTTGTGGTATAGTACTAGTGACGTTGACACTTTGTATAGCTGCTTTCTGTGGTATGGTACCAGTGACATTGAAACTTGGTATAGGAGCTAACATTTTAGATCTTTTTTTCCCAACAAGAGGACCGAAGGGATTGGACGATGATGCCCCTATAGTGAAATTTAGACCCTGTGTCATGCTAGATGTACCAAATGGAGATGTATGTATTGTTGGGGAACTTTGTGTAGGTACTCTAGATGGTATAGCAATAGTCACTTGTGGTATAGTGGCACTAGTAGTTGTCGTGGTTGTCCCTTGAGTAGATACAGTTTGTAAGGTACAAATGTCAAACCCAGGAGGTAACTTGGCACCTTCTACTAGTAATTTGGCTAAGTATCATTGAGGATCATTTGCTAGATAGTCATCTACAAAGGAAGAAAATTTAGGGTCCTATGTAGCAGCATCTATGTCTTCCAGTACAATGTGTCCTTGTGTGTCTCTAGTGACAAATTTGTCTAACAAAGTTTTGTGAGGTCTCGATGAAGATGTCCCTGAAAATGAGTTGTGAAACGGATTGATGAAATCACTTGGGTCAACCATCTTTTCTCTTTCTTTCCTTTTAGATCTTGTTTCAACCATGTAAGATAAGCTCAAAGTGCAAATGATGCAAAAACTAAGTCTAAGAATAGTATAAATCTAATCTATGTTTTTGGGATTTTTCGGATATAAGGAATGAATGCAACTATTTTTTTGGGTATTTTCTTGCAAATAAGGAAAGCCTAAAATGATGCTATCCTAGGATGACATTGTCTAAGTATGCAAAAATATAAGCAAACTTCTAAGGTAATCAATTTTGGAAGATTCGAAAAGAGGTTACCAACCACCTACAGTTTAACCCAGGTTTCAATTTAGTTTTGACAAGGAACCTTCATAGGACTAGGACCAAAAGATAAGGTGAGCTCCCAAACTAGACTGATGAGCTGGAAGGACTCACATGTAAGACAAAGGATATGATGACAAATGACTAGGTTCAATGGTAATGTTTGTTGAAGCAAGGGTTTATCCAAATCGTGGAAGGTTGACCTATTCTAAGATCTGCAAATGGTGATTTTCCTAAAAGTCTGATCTATCTAAAGGTAATAAAGACTCCTAAGATGAAAGTAAGATTTACAACTAGGATGCCTATCGCTATGACTAAATGATACCTAAAGGATATAATTATGCAAAGTATGAGCGAAATTCTTGGTTTTTGTCCAAGGATTCATGTAAAAGGATAAATCGGAGACTGGTATGACTATTTGGTTTCGGTCTGTGATAGTAAATTCTGGTTTTCTGGTAATCAGACAATTGTGGTTTAGAAAGGAAAATGCATCATAGAAATTAGCAGATGTGGTTCTCTGGATCATATGTGGTTTTTTGGTAAACTATGTCTTGGGTTTGTGTCAAGAAGATGTGACTCACTGTATCAGATGCGACTCAGGATTTGGAAGATGCGACTAACTATATTAAATGCGACTCAGTATTTATTAGATGTGGTTTTCAATTAATAGAGGTGTTAGCAGACTAGACATATGCGACTCAGGATATTAGATGCAGTTTGACAATTGGTAGATGTGACTCACTGTGCATATGCGACTCTAAGTAATAGATGCGGTTGACTGGTAAACATATGTGACGCAGTTTTCTGCTAGTTTGGACTTAGTTTGATAGATGCAACCGATTGGTAAACATATGCGACTCTAGCTAACAAATGTATGTTTCTGGTGAACAAATGTGACTCTATTTGAAAATTGCAGCTTTCTGGTGAACGGTTGCAGTTTTTTGGTAAATGACAGTTTAAACTGACTTTGTTTGTGATCAAGTTTTGGCAAATAAAAACAATAAGAAAATAATGAATTTCAAGTTTAATGAACATGAACATGTATAATTCCAGAAAACAAGTACAATCATAAGGCTGGCAGTGACAATACTTGCTGAGTTCTCACTTGGGTTTCCCCAGCTATGCCTATTTAGAGCGGATGATTAGAAGCTTGACCCCACTGGCTCCACTCCATGACACTCACTTCTTTGGGGCAGCCAAGCTTCAGTACCCATGAAACTCCCATGGCATACTTTTCATCCCTACTAAGAACCGTATGAACGTGAGATGACTTCAGAGGTCCAACCTCTTGCACCAACAAATAGAAGGTTTTTGGTTTAACTAAAAATAATTTGCTTGTAGTACGGGCACCCATTTAGGTGGCTATGCATGAGGCAAGATACAACGATCTCATCTGCATAACAAATTTGTGCCTACAATCTTAGGCTTTCCCTTAAGATTTACATTTATATACTAGTTGGGAGTAGCTTGGCTAAAAAGCTTCATTGTTGGTTTGAGTCGTCTTGGGGTGAGTACTTTTTCCCACCAAGACAGGCCTAGTTCTAGATTCAGTAACAGTTTCTCTTACACCCAGGATCGCACGAATGCACAAGGGGAGAAGATACTTGTATTACTGAATCAGGTTGTAATCTAACAAATCGTGCAAATGCTCCAAATATAGTATATAGTAGTTAATTTTAAGCCCAAATGACAATTATCTAATCTACTCAAACATTCTGTTTCAAAATAGTCTTCGACATATGTCCTGCAAAAAAGTTCATCAGTAGTTTCAAATCTATCTTCATTGATCGTCCTGCAAAAGGTTTCAAAAACCTTCTACACAACATCCTGCAAACACTATGTTAACTCCAAAAACACACATAAACTCAAAATTAGTCATAATGAAAAGTACAATGAAAACTTTAAATTCAAAATTCAGACTCAGAAATTATACCAGTCAGATGTGTCGCGCAAGGCAACAAATGCGTCGTGGGTTTTACTAGTCAATTGTGTCACTAAAAGCCACAAATGCGTCACGGCTTGTCAGATGTGTTACTTTACTCGTCATATGCGGCTCGTAGTGTCAATTGCATCATTCTGTGTGTCAAATGCATCGAACCGTATGATACTTGCAAAAAGGAATAAAATTTCTACAGATTTGTGAAGAGCGTGTTTTCATGTCCGGTTCACCAATGTAACATCATGAAAACAAGAAAGATCAAAGCGCACACACAGTATGCAATAAACTCAAATGTAAACTAAAGCTAAAAAAAAAAGAACAATGGAAATAGTCAAAAACGTAAACAAACAAAACAATCTCACCTAATATCTACACAATTCCATGCATGATCTCTATTGTCCTTCTCCATTTTGCTGTTGTAGTATAACTGCCCTTAGATTTCTCTGTGCAAGTATAGCCTATGATAGTGATTCAACAAAATATCAAAGATTAAATAGTTGATTGCTTCTAAAAGTCATAATATTTTGGGAGGATTTACAATGATGAAGGTCAGGTCAATTTATAGAAAATTGATTATTCAAATGACATGCTCAGATTGAAAGATAGATGGACGATTCAAATTAAAAGATTTGACATGCATTGAGATTACTGTCAGTAGTGATGTGAGTGATAAAACATAAAAGGTGGGAATTAAGATTAACATTTCCTTGAAATTTGATTCAGGCTAATAAAATAAAATATGATAATATAAAAATTAACTTAGATTGAATCAATACTAGATGAGAATGATTAATAGCTTGTTGTGGACCTCCAATTTGAGCTTCACAAGATGAGTTTGATACATAAACCTATACTAAAATTCAAACTCAAATGTAAGAAACACACTCAAGGTAAAGCAAAATGGAAGCAAACAAACAATGCAAAGTATAATAAATAAAGTATCAAATGTCAATTGGACGTTTTAGATGTGCTCCAAATAATGAAGGATTTGATATGTGAATGCTCTTAGCTACAAAGTTATTCAATTTGGCAGCATGTGACTACTATGTGATTGATTGATTAGTATGTCTTTGGCAAGCCTTTCTTAAATAGACTTCTCAAATGTTTGCATGGACATGCTTCCTAACCTCTTGATAAGTGGTATAAGAGGATGAAAGATGCTTGATATGTGGATGAGGTTTCATTAAAATGTGAGATGGAAGGAGATGTGGGAAAGTGGGAGTGTATGGAGAAGATAAGTGGATGGTCAAGATTGAAAGATGAGGTGGAGGGTTGAGATTCTTCCATGTAGCATGCTTATGCACGTGTGAGCATGGGGGAGATGTGTGAGATTAAGGGATGAGATGGAGGGTCAAGATTCCTCTATATTAGCATGCTCACACTTGTGTGGGCATGGAGGGGAGATAAGTAGGTTGAGGACAAGTGTTAGGATGGATGGTCAAGAATTGATCCTTGACTTTGAAATGGATAGTTGGGATTAAAGAGCAAAGTATTTGTTTGTTAGTGGTGAGATGAAATTTTAAATTAGAAGAAAATGTTAAAAGTTAATTAATTAGCCTAATCGATTAATTAAGCATGTATTAATTAATTGATAATATGGAGGAATTTAGAGTTAAGGTTAATAAATTAATTCTATTTAATGAATTAACACTAGGGATGCACATATGAATTAATTGTGGTTAATTGATTGAATTAATTAATTTGTAGTGAAGAATGGTTGATTTTGAAAATAATTAGTTAGATAATAATTTATTTATTTAATTTGCATGAAGTGGATTTGGGGTGTCTACATTTTGTTTCTATTTGATATGGTGTCACAACTATATTTCAACGAAAGTAGATATAGGAAATTGGAAGAATGACATTAGTGATAGATGATGCCCTAAGCATTAGAGATCAAGGAATGGTCGATTTTATGATTGATAACATTATTGAAGTGAGAATAATATATCCTAAGAATGTGAGGATTGTTATTGATGTGGGAATGATATATCCTAAAAACATGGGGATTGATTGGTTTGATTGATTAAGGTTAGATTTGAAAGATGCTTTGATGCTTCAGATAGGCTTTAGATTTGGGAGTGGATAGGTTTTGGATTGAATTGGATGATGGGATGCCTTCTTAAGAGGATGAGAGGGTCAAAAGAACATGAGTGTGCTCTTGAATTGGATGTAGTTATTAATAGTTGTGGATTTGGGTGATGGATTGAAAATATGAAATAAAGTGGGTTAAAGGATGAATGTTAAGGAGAATTGGATGAAGATGGAAGGATGCGATGGAGATGAGGAGAAGGATAAGGATTAGTGGATGCATGATGGTATAGGTGAATAAGATGAAAATTTGGGATTATTATAGGTAGGGATGATGGGTTTAGGGCGATAAGGGGATAGTCTTGCATAGGTGCCATAGGGTCACATTATTGATATAGGCACCACACTTGCATGAAATTTATGCTAAAAAGAGAAATGGAACCTCAATCTAGGTATCATGGGGTTGTGGTGTCTACACATGCACCACATTTATGTGACATTTGTTCCAAAAAGAAGAAATGGAGGCTTGGCATAGGCACCTCAAGTCATGGTGTTAGCATAGGCCCTACACTTGCGTGGTGTCAATGCCAAAAAGAAGGAATGGAGTCTCAACAACATGGTGTCTATGTTGAAAAGGAGAAAGGGATGCTTGGTATAGGTGCCATAGGGTCATGGAATTTGTGTAGGACCTACATTTGCATGGTATCTACATCGAAAAGGAGAAATGGGGGCTCAACATAGGCGCCATGGGGTTGTGTCATTTGTACAAGTGCCACTTGTGTGGTGTTTGTATTGAAAATGAGTAACGAAGGCTTGGCACAAGTGCCATAGGGTCATGGTATTTGAGCAAAACCACTTGCATGGAATCTACACCAAAATGAAGAAATAAAGACTCAACATAGGTGTCATCATTTTGTGGTGTTTGTGTTGACAAGGGGATAGGTAGGATAGGTGTTAGGGTAGTGTGACATCTATGCTTGGGGAGTTTTGGTAGGTTAGTGTAGGCACTAGGGTTGTGTGGCATCTATGCCCAAGAAGGAGACATGGATTGCATAAGTGCCATAGTTGCACAATGGCTACATAGTCAAGGGGGGTGATTAGGATGAATGGGAAAGGGGATGATAAAATGGTTCAAAATATTTGTGGGTTAGGATATGAATGTGGAATGTAAATAAAAAAGATGAATATGATAGAATAAATAGATGATGTATATGATGATAGGTACATGTTGAATTAACATGTGTGTAAAGAGAAACCTATTATTTGTTGTAGAACTTACCTTATGCATCATGGTATAATGGATCATGATGATGACATGGTAGGTGCATGGAGGAGAACCATGGAAGCACATGTGTTGTAGATTATGCAATGTTCAAATAAACATGTTGTCAATCAACATCATGATATGGGAAATGGTAGCGACTACAACATTGTGGTGTATGAAGCTCTAAAACTATAATTGATAAACAAACATATGCACACAATCAAATAAACACACAAGAAACACATGATCTAGTAAACTTGTGCAATAATGAAGCTAAGGTGATTGATGGGGGGATGCTATAGAACATAGGGTAAATGATAAGGGGATGGGATAAGTGAGGTCAAGAGATAGAGGAATAGGTCAAGGGGTATAAATAGGACGCATGGTGTTTGAACAAGGAGTAAATGAGGTGAACTTAGTGTGTTTGGTTGAGTGGTTTGTGATAGGTGGGAGGGTGATTTAAGATAGGATGATAGGTCATGGTGGGAGGATGAATGGTAAATCCATGAGAGAGAAAATACATCCATGAACCATTCTATCCATAAGTCAACAAAGGGATGCCTCCAATCAAGTTCCAAAGTAAGGTAAGAGGGATATGTGTTGGTGATGGAGATAGGATGAATGTAAGTGATATGGGTGGTGGGAAGTCATAGATAGAAGTTTACATGAGAATGGATGGGATATGCAGGGGGGATGAGGGAGCATTGTTGGGTGAGAAATCCAATGACAGGGAGTGGAATGCAAAGATGTGAAGAGCTTCGTAGTGGGAAGATGAAATGAGGGGGGTGGAATGTGAAGATGTGAATATTGGTAGTGGAAAAATAAAATGAAAGGGGTGAAATGTGAAGCTTGGTAGTGGGTAGATGGAGTGAGGGGGATTGGTGAAGTATGATGGAGGAGGATGGCGATCTTGAGTGGAAAACCCAAGGTGAAGGGGATTGGGAGATAGATAGGCATAATATGGAATAGGAGATAAATAGGGAACAAGTGATGAGGTGGGTGAAGGGTTAATGAGTGCTAATATATAAGGGGAGGTTGATGCTACACTTGATGCTTTTTTTTCTAGGTTTTCATCATGGTACTTTTCCATGATCCCATAAGAAATGGTTTTTGCCATTGGATGGAATATTTCTCTATAATATTATAATTTTTTATAATATTTTGACTAGTAGTAGCATTCTTATGTAGGAAAGCACTTGAGATGTACAATATTCATGGGCTCTTCTAGTTCTATCATTTGATGTTGCTAGCTTGTATGCTCCTAACTCATATTTATTCACATATTAGTGTGCATCATTCTCCATGGTGGGCTAGGAATATCCTATGTAGAGTAACTTCTTGGTGAAGACCATACCATTGGTGTGAGAACTACATATACCATTATGAACCTCTTGGATCACTAGATTAGCCTCTTTTGAATTGAGACACCTAAGGAAGGTTCCATCATAGCCCCTATGATAGAGCATGGCACTAAGAAGGGTAAAAAAAGAGGCATGTTGGATGAAGGATTTATATTGTTTAGAGGATAAGTTAGGTGGAATGGTTTGGTTGTGGAGAAATGTGTAAATGCCACTTTACCAAGGGTAATTGGAACCAATGGTTTCAGAGATCATTTTGGCTTCAGGGATGCTATATGTAGGGATCAAGAGATGTTCCACAAATAATCAATATTTGTGAGCATCAATGGGTATGTCGAGGAGAGATTATATTATATCCATTGCATAGACAACCTTGTTATTGATGCACGAGATTTGCTCAAAGATATGGCTAATAGATATTGCTTGAAGTTGTCCACCATTCATTTACAAGGCACAAGTTTATCTCCCTTTGTGAGGAATACATATTTGATCTACTTTATGAGCAAATAAGAGTTGTCAAACCCATAGGTATTGCATATTTCATCATATTACTAGCATTAAACAAGAAACAAGGGCTTCATACTCTACAATATTATTGGTGCAAGGAAATCCAATTTGGAATGTGTTAGGGATAAGATAACCTTGAGGGGTGATGAAAAAATGCCTATGCTAAAGTTGTTAGGGGTGAAAGAGCCATCAAAATATAATGTCGATGATTTTCATTCCTCAAAACTAAAGACAAATTCATTAATAAATTTTATTGCTAGTCATTGGTCATCTCATAGGGGAGCCTTTTCCAATTGTTCTGTGATGATTCTTCCTTTGATTACCTTTTGATTTATATACTTGATATAAAAATAAAAAATTATGGCTTATTTTCCCCCTCTACCTATAAGAGTTGTTTTAGATTATATGCACTTGAGGGTCTAATTTGGCGATGAGGTGAGTGGTAGTGTTGATCATGTAATGCCAGAGCTTCTATGAGGTAAATACCATTGCAAGGAATTCATTCTCCATGAGGGTATAATTGATCTCACTTCCCACTAGGGTTCTATTGAGATAATAGATGGAATTTGTGTGCCCTTAATCATTTCTTTCTGCTAGGAGAGCACCCAATGTATGTTGTGTGACCAATTATACAATAAGAAGGGCTTGTTTGGAGTAGGTGTTGTGCAAGGACTAGAAAATTAGTGAGTTATTGCTTGATTTGATCAAATTCTAGTTGGCATGGCTCATCCCATTCAAAATTGACACTTTTCTTAAGTAGGTGCAAAAAGGGTTGTCATTTGTTTGCAAGTTGGGAAATGAACCAACAAATAGTTTGGAGTCTCCCTTGAAAGTGTTACGATTTGGTGTTGTATACCACTGCATAAAATATTATATTATAATGTTGTAATTAAATAATTATTTAATTGGGGTGCACCTAGGAGGTGTGTTTACATTAAATAATTATTTGGGACTACTTGTAAAGTTGTATTGTAACATTGGTTTAGTATTTAATGTGTGGGAGACATAGAATGATTTAATATTTGGTCAAAGCATTTAATAAAGTGAAAAATTAGTACCCAATATTAAATGAGGGGTCAAACATAGTTTTGTGGCACATGGTCTTATCTTACCACTTGGTTGTATTTGTGTGAGCTTGTATCTATAAAAGAAAACACATGTTTATTGGTTAAGGTTGGCTAGGTGAGTGGGTTGCCATTATTGAGTCTTTATAAGGAGTGCATATGTGAAGAATGGCATGTGATGTGTGGATTCATGCTTGGAAACATGGAGGATGCATTGGAGAGGCTTGATGTTTCAAAAGTATTCATTGTAACTCTTTGAGTGCATGTATTATTTTATTGTTGAATAATAGATGGAGTATGGATGCTTTTGGAGGCTAGGTTTTTCCCTCTTGAGGGTTTTTCCAGGGTATATATTGTGTTATCTTGTGGTTTGTATATTTAATCTATGCATTATGGTTATTATGTAAGCTTGTATACATAATTTTCCCTCATGGGGTTATGTAGGAAATCGATTAAATGAACTGAGCATTGATGCATTATTTCCTAATAGAAAACCAAAAATGTTGTTTGAGATTATAAGGTGGTGGCATTTCTATGATAGATTTAACTTTTCCAAAATCTACTTTGATACTATGTTGAGAACCAAAGAAACCTAGGAGCTTTCTACAGGTAATCCCAAAGACAATTGTTATGATGCAATCACTTTGTATTCCTTGAGATATTAAAAAATGTGACGACGTAAGGTAGATGGCTGATTTTATTTGTTCTTATATTTTCCTAAGATGTCATCCACATAGCTTTTAATGATGTCATGTAATATATCATGGAAGATGACAACCATAACTTGTTGGTAGGTTGCATCAATGTTTCTTAAGCCCAATAGGTATACCTTTGTTGTAAAAGGTTTCCCATGGGGTGATAAATGTCATCTTACATTAATCTTCTAGTGAAATCTATATTCGATTATATCTAGAAAATCGGTCCATAAGAGATCATTTCATGCCTAGTTGACATGTCTAATATGATGTGCCAATGTTCGGTAATAGGAAGTCCTGTTTGGGGCATGCTTTGTTGTTGTCTCAAAAGTTAGTACATACTTGAATACCTTTAATTTCCTCACTTACTAGAACTATATTGGAGACCTAATTAGGGTATTCAATAGGCTAAATGAATATATCTAATAGATTTTGCAATTCTTCCTTTACTAAGACAGAAACCTTAGGATGCATATTTCATAGCTTTTGGTATAGTGGTGTATAATCATAAAATTTCACCCCTCACAATTTTGAGTACATTCTTGTATCCACTTTAGTGTCTACTCCCTTAGCATCTTGAGTAGGCTCATTTTAACCATTGCATAAGCCTTTCTCCCTCTCAAGATGCTCCAACACCCCTTTTCAACAACCACCCTTGCGTGTCAGCTTTGCCTCAAACTTTGTCACTTTCCTGTTTTCATTGTTTTGTAGCATGACGTGTCTGGACACAACGCAGTGCGTAGATGTCTGTGCAACACACTAGCATCCTGCGACGTTTCAATGTTCAAACAACCATTTTCGTGCATGTTTTCCACTTGTCAATGAGTTTTGTCGATGGTATCGGATGGGAACTCCCGAAAACAACTCACGAAGCTTCTTATCTTTTCTAAAATGTCATCTTTTCACCTCATTTGGGGGCTCTTCTTCCTCTAAGTTCTTCCAAATCTCACTAGCACTTCTCCAGCTTCATTCTAGCTTTTAAACTTCACTCCATCACTTGCTTACACAACTTCATACAACTTGTTGTAGCAGCTTCAAGCTCTCTCAAGCTCTCTTAATACTCTTTGGAGCTCTCTTAGCTCTTGTAGCTCCATATTCCTTGCCTCATGCTTGTGAGCATCTTGGGATCCCATATCTCCTTCCTATTGAATTTTTACATTGTGATATAGGTTCTCCTCCTCGAGCGAGGATTGCTCTTATCACCTCTCTTGTGATATGGGTTCTCCTTTTCGAGCGAGGATTGCTTTTATCACTCATACTTGGTGGTGTGGGTTCTAATCTTGAGCGTGTTTTTCTTTCACCACACACTTTTCCCATTTTTGTTAGATTCTCTCTTTCTCTCTATCTTTCTAGCTGTCTGTGGAGGTGGGAACACCAAAACGGGGGTTTGGCTGAGGCAAACCCCTATACAGCCCCAACACTTTCTCTAGATATCTTACAGACTCATGTTTTGAAGACATTCACTTGGTGGAGGATTCATCACTCGTGTGGTTGTAAGTATTTCTTTCATTTCTTCTTCTCATCTTTATTAGTTCTACTTCATTTCATTGTAGTTCTATTACATTATGTTATTTCCCCATATTTTGCAAGTTCTTAGCAATCAGAGTAGAAGTAGTTATTTAAGTATTTTCTATGACATTCTCACTTTCTAGTCTATAAGAGATGCCAGTGCGTCACACTTTCATTCATATTCTATGTTGACATCCTTTGGCCGAGAGCTTGTCAATTTTTCTAGAGAATCTTTGTGACTTGCTCTTTCCGATTCTTAAACTTCTATGTTGTTCCTTGAGGTAGTTTAGGGAAGTTCGCCTCGTGAGGCTCTCTGAATGAAGATAACTCGTGAGTAATGAATCCCCCTCTTCTACATTTTGGTGAACCTAACGTGAAGAGGGTATTTTTCAAAAAACTAGGAATTTATTTACCCCTACTTGGCGAGGTCATAACTTTTGACTCAGTGCTCGGAATTATGAACCGTTTGCATCATTAGAAAATTCTTCTAGAGAACTAGTTCAGTCCCTAAAATACAACTACCTTTGGAAATAAAATTTTAGAGATCGACACAAGTTACGACCTCAAATTCCGCTCCAAAGACCTCTAAAAATGTGAATTACTAGAACATAGAAAATATCAAAGAAATCATAATGAATTTAATATCTTCTTTTATCAGTTCAATATCTAATTTTATTCAAAATTTTAATGACATTCTATTTTATGCATGTGATAGTGACTTGGATTTACCCATGTCACTTGATATCTTTGATCCTTCTCACGAAAGCCCTCTTGCTTCGGAGGATATTTTGTTGCAAGAAGAGGAAATATGAATCTCCATTCCAATGCACTCTCTTCTAGAGATGTTACATTAGTGAATGATGAATCTCATCTATGTTTAAATACATTAGAAAATGATGAACCTCCTTCCACATTTGATTCTCCTTAGATCAATGTTGAGAATGTTTCTTCAAATAATTATTCCACATTTGAGCTTGTTTGGATCAATGTTGAGAATATTTCTTCAAATAGTTATTTGACTAGTTGTGATGATTCTGTAAATGTAATATGTGTCTCTACTGCCCCTTAGAGGCCTAAGAGACCGGTCATTTATGTGACTCCAACTAGTCCTTCTCCTAAGAGGTATGTTCTATTAATGGTGTTCCATTTGATAGTGACCCTCCTGATATTCCTAGGGCTCCCTCTTATAGAGCAGTAGCCCATACTTATGAGAATAGAAAAAATAAAAGGCCAAGTATTCCTTCAACACCTAAACCCATGACTAAAGCACCCAGTGATTACGATCTTGTCGAGCAACCTCAAGTTACTCTAGATAAGATCTCACTATGGGACTTGCATCAATTTGCTCTAGTTTACCAAGGTATTCTTCAAGAAGCCTTGCACAAGATCCTCTTGCCTTCTTCTGCTAGGATGATGGATGTTGATGCGTTGATAGGTTATATTCATGTAGATTCACTGAATATTACATTCTATCCATAGGAACTCCCACCTTTGGAAGTACAAAAGCAAGCAGACCCTTTAATGATTATAGTTAACATTAATAAAATTGGCATTAGATGTACTCTCATTGACACTAGTTCGACATGCAATGTATGTAGCATCAATCTATTGCCTAAGATTAATGTTGACTCATCTTCTCTTAACAAATATTTTGTTGTTATTCGTGGGTTTGATAATGTTGGGTGACAAGCTCTAGGTACAATAGTTTTACCTTTGCAACTTGGACCCGCTACTATACCCACTCTAGTATATGTTATGTCAGAAGAGTTACCTTATAACCTTCTTCTTGGTAGACCATGGATTCATGCTATGGGTGCAGTCCCGTCTACCTTGCAAACGTCTATTAAGTTCATTTGTAGCAATAAAGTAGTCATAATGAAGGCTGACCCTGATGCTATGCACTTATGTGAGATGGCAACTGTCGGTCAGGCTGCAATTGTGCCTACTCTTATTCCTTCAGTGTCTTCTAATGTGTCAACTTGAGCAATACCTACTATAAAGGATACTCTTGAGATAGATGTCCCTAAGGAAGATCCTTCTGAAGCAAGGAGTCCTAAGTGTGCCCCTTCTACCTCCTCTCAAAGGAATGCATGTCTTGGTGATGATTGGGGTTCTTTAGAATTTAGAGATTCCTTCATTCAGGAATATAAAGTCGACCTGATCCACTTAAATATTTCAATGACATCATCCACACTTGCTATCATAGAGGATTATTCTTCTGTATTGCGAGGTGTTGATCCTCCTTCTAAGGAGGAGGATTACACTTTTGCTAAAGAGGATAATGTTGAAAGTCGTGTTAAAGAGGATGATGACAATCCCATAAAGGAGTGTGATCCTCATTTTTGGGACAATGCTCTTTATGAGGATCCTCCTTTTCAAGACTTGCAAACATGTTATGGCCCCGAATCTAAGCTTATCTCTAAGTATGGCTATGAGTGTAAAGGTTGTGGGCGTAGAAAACAAGGCATTCAAGTCCCTATAGAACTCACACCCCATAAGCATAATTTGGGGCTTGGTTGCTCGAATGAATGATCTAAATGAAATCCATGGGTGAGTGACAAGAATTCTTCTTAACCTCGTTCTGAAAATATTCTTCCTCCATTGTCTTCTATCTTTGTGCCTTCTTCTTCTTGTGAGAAGTCAAACCTTTCTCCATAAGAGAAAGGGTTACTTCCTTCTCCTCATCCTTTATCTGAGCAAGAGCGTACTTTGTTGTGGCTTCTAAAATCCCACTTAATCACTCTTCCTTCTCTTACATGTAATAAACTTCATAAACATGATGAAGGAAAACATTCTTTTTGTGCATACCATCGAGTGCTTGGGAATTCCACTAGTGAATATAAGGCCTTGAAGGGTGAAATACAACAACTTCATGATTCAGGTGCCACCAAACTCCCATTTGATTGATGCACCTGCCTTTAGTTTGGGATGCCCAAATGGGTAAAGCACATGTTCTAAGCTTTGGTCTTCATGGTAGAACTCAACTTGAAGCAATATGGCATACCTTTTCAAGGGCTTGAGCTTGTGCATTGTAATTATCACCATTTGGAGACTACAAGGTTGCATATTGTCTCTATATCTCATTCAAGTTGAAGAGAGTTTTCTTAATTGTTATTTGCAGGTGTGAAGAAGATTGGTAAAGACAGAAGAATCATTCTCAAGCAAGAATTGGAGCTATTGTATTTCAGAGATTGAATAATAGAATAATTCTTGGTGGAGTTTTTTCCTGAAAGGGTTTCTCCACATTATATCTTGTGCAATCTTTCTAATATCCTGTCTAGTTCTTCTATCAACTTCTCTCTTCATTCTACAATAGTAAAATGAATTAATCAAGATAATCACCCACAAAGAATATATGTAACAAAGAAAATACTTACTTAGGGATCAAATAATATTAAATCTTTTATAGAGTATTAAGCCAAGAAAATAATTCTCATTTTCTCAAAATTTGCATTAGAGCCACGGGCTGGGTAGAGTATTGAGACGCTCTTCTCTTAAATATTGAAGGATTTATTACGAAGTGGGGAGCTCTATTATCTTTAGTAATTTTCATTTTGAATTAAGTTTCTTGTTGGCACTGAACGCCATGCTGAGTATTGAAAATTTCAAATGGTTCTAAATTCATGAAATGTGGAAATTAAAATGGAAGACTCCTTTGAAGAAAGAGATCAATTATTAGCGGTTAATAATGAGACAAAGACACCTACAACTATGTCAGATGAAGATTGGGCTAAGTTAGATAAAAATACAAGAGGGAAAATTAGATTGTGTCTTGTTGATGTTGTTCTTTTAAATGTTTCAGTGGAAACCAATGCATATAAATTGTGGAAAAGAATAGGAGACATTTATCAAACAAAGAGTCTAACAAATAAGTTGTATCTGAAAAGGTAATTATATTCATTGAAAATGAAAGATGGTGATTTAGTAGCACAACATTTAAATGCTTTCAATTTAATTCTCTGTTAGTTAGCATCCATAGATGTAAAGCTTGAGGATGAGGATAAGTGCATTTTATTGCTTTTCTCTTTACCAGATTCTTGGGAAAATCTAATAGTTGTAATTAGTGGTAATGGTGCAGATCCAAAGATGGAAAACATATTCCTACTCTCCTATCGTGAGGAGATGAGGAGGAAATCTAAAACTGGCTCCCAAGATTCCTTGTTTGTAAGAGGTAGGCCTAAAGAGAAGGAATCTAAAGCAGACAAGAAAGGAAAGGGTAAGTCTAAAGGATGGTCAAAAACCCCTAGTAAGAGTAAGGAAAAGTCCTGGAATTGTGGAAAACTTGGACATAT